>LR994598.1:7000089-7475089 GCA_905187575.2 Celastrina argiolus
TATCTCAGTTTTTTGCTTTTATAATGACATAGTATTAGATATTCTTGGCACGCCACATCTTATTTAGCCGTTTAATCATTTAATATTTGAATAAACTTTCTTCAAACACCTCAAAACACAGTCCCCTGGTATGTCCCTTTTCCAGTATTACTAATCTTGTTACCAACATCTATTTTTTTGCCATTGATAACTTAATAAAAAATATCTAAATACATAAAAGAAAAGAGTAAGCATCTATACACATCAGAATTCTATTTTTACAATAAAAAAAATATCAAAATACCCATTTGTGAATGCTGTCCTCAAATTATTAAAACAGTCCCCTGTTTAAACGTGAAAACCGCGCTGAAGTCAAATTTGTTATTGGCGCGAAATATTCAGACAGTGAAATGCAAAGCATTTGGCGTGAAGTTCGTTATGTAGTGGAGCCAAGCGAGCAGCCGACATTTTCTTTAGTGCTACATTGGTGTCTTTGGGTGACCACGCTTCTCGATTGTTAGTGCGAACAGGCCACTGGTAAGCCTTTTTTAAACTATTTTAAGAGTTTTAATAACTATAATTTGTTTAAAATATTTTACTAACTAGTATGTAGCCACAACCGTTTCGTTAATTTGATATCTTTAACTGAATTTGTTTCATAAAGCTTTTATGTGAAAATGACAGTCCCCTGGTTAACAGTCCCCTGTCATTTCATAGCACAGGGGACTGTTCCTATCACAGGGTACTGTTTACTAAGGCGCGAACCAGGCAGAAAAGACGCAATGTGTGGCGCGCTCTCGTCTGTTTAGTCTGCGTCTTGGTTTTATCAAGTCTGAGATGTCAGACAACACATTTATGACAATAGGTAAAAATTAACAGTATTGTCTTATTCGTAGGTAGTATCTCAAAATGCCACCGAAAAAGAAACATACACATAATATCGGAACAAGACTATGTTTTATATATTGGCTTCAAGGCATCATCAAGAGGTTCCAAATATACAAAAGCTTTCTTGGAACTTTTCAGAGTGTGGCCATGGTAAGATTGCTGCAGATGGTGTTGGCGCTACATGTAACAGAACTGCAGATACCATTGTTGCTAGAGGAGGTGACAATGACAGTTTGGAATCTTTTGTTGATTCTGTGCAAGAAAGAAGTCCTGCAATTACAATGTTTACGATTGACGATAGTGCAATTATTAATATGACTAACGACATTCAGAAAAACGCCAAGTTTCAATGATACTCTCAAAGTACATCAGGTTAAGGGTAAAATATCACAAAGCTCTTTGGGTTTGCCGCAAGTTACCAAGAAGCTAATAATGAAGAGTTTAAGCTGTTTTTGTAAAGAAGAGTATCAGTATTTACCAGGCTATCCCAGATCTCGCCGGATACTAACATTATTACAGAAACCGAACTTTCAGAACTGTGTGACAATTTCACTACAGATTTTCATAATACTGCAGGATCTAGTGCAATCAGTCAACAGCAATACAACAGTGGTGATTTCGTTTTAGTCAAGTTTAACATCAGAAACACGGAATATCTTTATGCTGTTGTTGTTAATCAAGTAAATAACGAAGAAGGTAACCTTTATGAAAATTTGTGATGATGAACGCCACCACAAGTTTAGAATGGACGAAGATCATGTTTCTGATATCAATTTTAATCAAATATTATATAAGTTACCAGATCCAAATGTAACTCCAAAAGGGAGAAGATTATTTTATTATTTTTCAATACCTGTACTAGTCTTTGAAACATAAGTTAATTTAAGGATATTTTCTTGACGTGCAATGTTATGGACTGATAATTTTTTTGTAAGATGTTGTAGAATTAATGTGTAAAAAATTATTTTAGTTACTTCAAAAGTATAAATGATTCCAAGTATTATGTCAAACTAAAATATTGGTTGTGATAATTATTTACCAGAAGTATAATGTTCCTTTGTTTACATTTTGTTTTATAATAATAAATACTGATTTTAGTGTCAATTATGCCCGTTTTCACCAACTGTCTCCTAACTTAAGGTGTCTCTTAAGAGCTATTTAGGGAATCTCTTAAGAAAAATGGTTTTCACCAACGCTTAGGTGTCACCTAAGGCCTTAGGGAGCCCCCTAACTTTAGGGGCCCGATATTTCACTACTTAACTGTCACCTAACTCATATCTGTCACCTAACAAATATTATTGCGATTGAAAATATTTCAATCCCTTGAAATGGAAGACGATCTAAGCTAGTTTTTGGAAACTTTAGACGCCGTTGAAGTTATTGAATTGTTTAATACGGATTTGTTGCCGAAAATACCCCGTTTATGTCGCCAATGAAATCTATAAATACGTTGATATCGACTTCTTCATGTAATACAGGTTGACGAAACAGAGCGTAATAAGTATTTTTACGAAAACTTGAACATATTCTGAAGTACCTATGAACATAATAGTACCTAGGCAGTTACTATTCATTCATATTTTACACGCTTGAAATTAGTTACCAATGCAATGCATCATTTTCTGATTATTATGTCGAAAACAAATCAGTGAATATTTTCAATTTGTAAATTAAGTACCTGTACAACTACCTGCTTGGATATTTCAATTTTTATCTCTCTGATACAATTTCATACAAAAAGTAAACTATGTCACAAGTTATGGCAGGCAAAACATACTTTATTACCTAATACTAAAATAGTTTTTAATTTTAGAAATAAATCAGTAAGTAGGTACTTACTTATCACTTAAAAATCAAATATTAACAACTAAGATAATATTATGCCACAGGCAATTTTCTCTCGACTGTTGGTGACTTGTCTAGCATCAGTGTTACTTGTTGCCGCGCATTGTTAAACAAGTTTCTGCTTCTATGGTAACAGTAAGAAAGGAATACATAAAATTACTTGATTCCAAATGTCATTGGTTGCATTAGATTGTACACACATCAAAATACAATCACCTAGTTAACTTATTCCATAATCTATACTAAAACAAAACTAAATTAATGCTTAAATACACTTGTGTATACTATTTATTATCCTAGGTTTCAAAAGTAAAAGTACACTATAATATTAATATAGTTCAAATATAATGTATTATTAATTATAAAATGAATAATTAACTAATTCATAGTACTACTATTAATGTTACCAGGTGGCAATATTGCAGAATAGTTTGGAAACTGCAAGGCTTATAATATATCTATTAATGTACAAACTATAATATGTGATGCTAATCTACTGATCACTGATGTTTGCCTGTTGGCCAGGATCAACATGCCACTCCACTTTATATCAAAATGGTAGTGGGTATTACAAATTTAAAGAACGTATTTATGGACTATCATACCTTTTAGGTGATAGTGGATATCCATAAAGGTAGAAAAATTTGTCTAATCAAAATGATGGTAAATAATTACACTTTATTTAATGTAAAATCACTTTAATGGTTTTAGTTTGATTTGTTACTATTAAAATTAATATGTTGCTTTACACTCATTAAAAACTTTAATATTATAATATAATTTTTTAATTTTATTCTTGTCCGTAGAACCACCTGCAACAATTTAAAGATTTCACAATTATTGTTATTGACTTGGACAACACAATCATCATAAATGTGCCACATATTTAGTGCCTTCAATTATGTACTTATATACATAAATTTTTTAATTTGTAAGAGAAGGTAATTGAATTGCAATCTGTGTTCAATTTTGAATTGCAGTCATCGTCTCACTCCATACTTAAATCTCATTAATCAGGGTGAGAGAAAATATAATGAAGTACATAATAAAACATTCTTGTTTTATTATGTGAACACAGTGGAGCGACAGTATGGTATTTTAAAAAGATTTCTTGTGCTAGGTGTAGGCTTATGGCTTAAACTTAATACCACAGTAATTTTGGCAATGATTGGCATGGAATAATTTGGCAATACCAAATTTAGAACAATTAATAGAAAATTAGACAAGTTTCTACCACCATTGATCCTAGTTACTTATGATTTTCACAGAAATTACATACTTTAGTCAAAATTTTTAAAGGTTATAATTTATATGCCATTGAGTACTGTATGTTTAGATAATAAATAATTTTATTTGTACAAATACCTTTTAGTAATAATTGATATACTGCGAGCCTAATACTTTAACAATCTATTATTTTCGTCTGCAGAAAAGTTTAGACTTCTATAGCGCTTTTCCGCTTTGCTTATAATAATTGTAATTACTAAAACATACTAATAATACAAAAAACTATATAGTAATTAACTACTAAGGATTAAATGAAGTATTTGGAGGCTGTAACACCTTGAACACGTAGAAAAATACGCAAACAGCATCAAATCAAAATATTATGAACAACTGACATTATTACTTTTTAATTTACACTACAGTATAGTATTAAACACGCTTTATGTCATAGTTTTACCAATTTGGCTATTGAAACCACTGAATAATTTACTAAAACATGCAAAACTACACTAACTTGGATGTATTTATGTTTTATTATTTATATGTTAATTATTTATACTAGAATTTTGAATGGTTACATTTATCGATTAATAATCGATAGTATGAGCGCAAATTAAAAAAAAAATAATGTCACCTAACTAGGAGTTCCCTAGTTAGGTGTTACTTATCTTGGTGAAAATGAAATTAGGTAGGAGACGATTTTAGGAGATCACTTAGCTAAAGAGTCACTTACATAAGAATAGTTTAGGAGACAGTTGGTGAAAACGGGCATTAGAGCCTCAAAATACAGTTAAACTAAGAAGCTGATTTTATTAAGTTTAACACGAATGTTATTAGTCTTAAGAAAAGTGATTATAATAAGTAAAATTTGTTTTAATGTTTTTGAAATATTCTGCAAAATACCTAATTTAAGGAAGACATTAAAAATTAAGACTTTGATTACTTTAATAAACAAAAATATCTGTTTTTGTTCTTAAAAACATTCCCCTGGTTGATTACAACAGTCCCCTGTCACGATTTTTCATAAAATCTTCAATAACTCAAAAACTGAGATGAAAATGTGTAAGCTTTTCGAAGATATATATTTAATTTATAAATACCCTTCATTTTATCAACTCATATTCTCAACATTTAGTAAAAATTTGCTTAGGACAGTCTTGTATGGATGAATTTCCAAATAGCAGAGAAACGCCCATATATATGTTATAAAAAACTAAAAGTATTGTAAAATGTAATTATTAGTTAAGACTTCCAAATTAATGTAATCATTGTTTTGTATTTGTTTAAAAATTGCACGCCACTCAAAGGCAAAATAAGCATGTACTGGAAACGGATTGTAACACCTTAATATTGTGTACCTTATTTGAGCAAATAAATTATTATTATTATTAAATTATTTTGGATTATCCGTTTGTTTCGGATAATTTCGGTTACGGATATTAAATTTGGTTTCCTTTTTACAGACAAACTTTTATTTCGGTTTCGGTTACGGATAACTTTTTATATCGGATATCGGAGCTCCCTAACATCCCAGCTTTATAATACAATTTGACATAAGGTTCGCTATATATGACAAGAAAATTCGTAATCACATATCGAAGCTTATATTGTATCAAATGTAGAGTCAGTCACATATGGAATCAAATCCCATACATTTTGTTTTCGAACTTAGTAAGTGACAATAACGATGACACCTTGAATCAGGGCCAAGTTTTCATATAGTAACACAATACGTAACAAGCCCTACGAGGAACGACTCAAAATCCTTGGCCTTACCTCACTGGAACAGCGTCGACAGAGGGGAAGTCTCATCGAGACATACAAGATTCTAAATAAGATCTACGATGCGCCGGATTTTCAAAAACCATCTTTAATACAAATAGGCATATGCGAGGGCATCACTTAAAATTATGTCAAACTCGCATGAAGAGACTCCACCTCGAAAGCACCTTTTACCTAATCAAGTGGAGAAGGCCTGGAACAGACTACCAGAAAATGTTGTCATGGCACCATCAGTAACTTGCTTCAAGACAGACTGGACAAATACTATACTAATAAATACTAATATTATAAAGCGGAAGAGTTTATTTGTTTAAACGCGCTAATCTCAGGAACTACTGGTCCGATTTGAAAATTTCTTTTTTTGTTGGATAGTACATTTATAGACGAAGGCTTTAGGCTAGAGATGTGATATACGGCTTAAAATGAAAAGTTCACTTATCTGCTATTGAATAATCAAAAAGCAACTTATGTTAACTGCTTATCTGCTTATCTACTTATTACCACTTATGAATTATTATGACTTTACGCATAAGTTACATTTCGATAGTTAAAAACTGATTTCAACGTACTTTTCAGGCTTAGGACTGTCTGAATAATTTTAATAATTAATTAATATTCCTATTTCTAGTCACATTTTTTGTTAAACTATACCTACTAAAACACTTCACAAAAAAGTAATTATTATTACGTCCATATATTATATATATTATTTAAACAACAATATTATTAAGATAAAATACGAATTTTTGCACAACAACTAATCGTCGTTTCAGCCTTTTACTGTCCACTGCTGGACATAGGCCTCTCCAATACATTTCCAGTGCGACCGGTCCATTGCCACCTGCATCCAACGTGACCAGGCAGTTTTCACCAGGTCGTCGGTCCATCTAGTAGGTGGCCGTCCCACACTGCGCTTGCCAGTACGTGGCCTCCACTCTAGGATCTTTTTGCCCCATCGACCGTCCAATCTTCGTGCTATGTGGCCGGCCCATTGCCACTTCAGCTGACTGATCCTACGGGCAATGTCAGCAACCTTAGTTCTTCTACGGATCTCCTCATTTCTGATTCGATCACGTAGAGAAATACCGAGCATTGCCCTCTCCATAGCACGCTGAGCGACATTGAGCCTTTTGAAAAGATCCTTCGTGAAGCACCACGTCTCAGAACCGTAAGTCATCACTGGTAACACACATTGGTTGTATACCTTTGTCTTAAGGCACTGAGGTATTTTGGACAACAACTAATAAGAAAGTAAATAAACATGACCTAACATGCACGTAAGTTCAAAAGCTGTTTATTTATTATTATTAGTTATTACACTTATAAAAGTGATGAGCTACATAAACAATTTTCACTCGTATTGCGTTACGGTAAGAACGATGTTTCTTTGCTCATGTGGACCAAAGAAACATAACGCAATAATAGTGAAAATTCTAACTATAAACAACTACCTATGTCAACGAAAGCCGATAACGATATTCAAAAAGCATTTAGTGTTAAACGCTTACGTTTATAAGTCTTAAACGCTTATGTTTATAAGTGACTTTTCAACTTATTCATAAAAGCGCGCTTTTTTAAACGCTTTTCGTTTAAACGTCCATCTCTACTTTAGGCTATATAATATTACGCTGCGACCAATAGGAGCGAAGCGTCAGTGAGAAATGTTGCAAAAATGGGGAAAACTATTCACATTTGGGGGCTTTCGTTGCGTGCGCTGCATAAACGGTTTAAGTTACTCAAAAACCACGCGAACGAAGTCGAATGATACGGAGATAGGTGTGAACTGTAACAATTAGTGTCAATGGGTGTGTTTACTAAACTGTAGGTACATATCGGCTATCGTAACACTTCTCAGAGTGACTCACTTGAAGACACAATCCACTGATACAGTATTATAATTACTTGAATAACAAGTAGAGATGGCCGTTTAAACGAAAAGCGTTTAAAAAAGCGCGCTTTTATTAATAAGTTGAAAAGTCACTTATAAACATAAGCGTATAAGACTTATAAACGTAAGCGTTTAACGCTAAATGCTTTTTGACTATCGTTATCGGCTTTCGTTGACAGAAACTGTTTATAGTCGATACTCATAAGAATCGCAATACGAGTGAAAATTGTTTATGTAGCTCATCACTTTTATAAGTGTAATAACTAATAATTAATAAACAGCTTTTGAACTTGCGTGCATGTTAGTTCATGTTTATTTACTTTCTTATTAGATGTTGTGCAAAAAGTTTGTATTTGAATCTTAATATTGTTGTTTAAATAATACATATAATATATGGACGTAATAATAATTACTTTTTTGTAAAGTATTGTAGTAGAGAGGTATAGTTTAACAAAAAAATACGACTAGAAAATATAGGAATATTAATTAATTATTAAAATTATTCAGACAGTCCTAAGCCTGCAAAGTACGAAAGAAAGTTCATTGAAATCAGTTTTTAACGATCGAAATGTAACATAAGCGGAAAGTCATAATTCATAAGTGGTAATAAGCAGATAAGCAGATAAGCAGTTAACATACGTTGCTTTTTGATTATTCAATATCAGATAAGTTAACTTTTCATTTTAAGCCGTTTATCACATCTCTAATAACAAGTCGATTGTTTATTATTTATCTATTAGGTATTTAGTTAGTTTGGTAAAAAACTGACCGAGTCCCGATTTCACCAACGCATGTTAGTGCTAACGGCTTGTTAAAATACCATCCATGCCTTCTCATTCATTTAAAGGAATTACGAGAGGGATAACACGATATTTAACGAAGGATTAACTTTAACATTGCTTGGTGAAACACTCCTAAATCAGTTGTAATTGCTTTGCCAAGATCCTTTTTATTTACAAATTATTATTTGCGACATAATTCTGAATTTTTTAGCTACCACATTTTGATGATGATGATGCTGATAAATCAGTCATCATCACAGATCAAGAAAAGAGAAACATCAAAGTAGTAATGTATCTTACATTGCTTTTACCGGCTGTATCAAAAGATAGTGACCACAAACCACAATACCATTATAATGTACAGCTTGGATTCCCAGTAAACTATAATTATTTTAATTCAGATTCATGTAAAATTAGATATAATTTTCATAAAATTGTTACTCATATTGTATTATAAATATTCATTGCAATGAAACATTAACACAATGTATTTACCCCAATTGGTGGGGTACATGTGGGGTAAATACCTAGATTATTATAAAAATGTATCTACCCCACCTCCATCTTATGGGGTGCCCGAGAAAGAATAGAACCTCCCCATAAACTATCTTCCTCCTGGGTGATGTTAAATACAACATAGGAAATATATATCCGGGAACATTGTTATTATCTGGAAACGGCGCTTGCCAACGCACCTGCCAGGTGTAGGGAGTATAGGTCATTAAATACTTTGCTTGTGTCCAGCAGTGTACATCATACCTAAATTACCCGATATGATACCCGATACGCTTTAAAATAAAATCTGGATTATAACAGTATATGCCGCAGTTTAATTTGTTTGGAAAACAAACATATTGACGCAAGGAAACGAAAATGCTATCAGTAGGTACTGTACTTACAGCATACAGCAGCAAATTTCATTTTCAAGCGTCAATATAATCTTTACACTCAACTAGGTACATTTTCAAGGATCTCAGATGCAATTATGCACTCATCTAACCTAACCCGTGGCTGTGGGTAATTCAACTATGAATAAGCTAGAAGTCCTACCAGTCTGACAGTAAGGAAAACTACTAACAATGGAACATACAAACAATGAACAAGATTAGTTGATAAGATACGCGTCTATTACTGATAAGAACATGTGTGTAATAGATTAGTTTTCCAATGTATGTCATTCATATATAACTTTAAAATATGTAAAGACTTTTACCTATTTTTTTACTGCCCCTTGGTGACCATAATACCTACCTTGCAAATATAAAAAAAATCCCAAATATAGGAGATAGATCTCGAGGTAGCAATATCCTGCCAAAGAAACAAAAGTTTTCCAGGGTCATAGATATAAGTTTGCCTTTTTAAGAAGTTTGCAAATAAAAATAATCTTCCATTATCCAGTACCCGTTTGCTAACTAATTAGTAGATTGATGTGGTGTGAAAAATTGTTAATATAATTTTGCCTAATACTAAACAATAGTATAAAATTATGCAGTATTTTAAAATGTAAATTAAGTAATGAGATATACAATTTCAACAAAATCAAACAATAGATTTAGTAGACCTCATCTAAAAATGGAATACAGAATAATATTTTGGGTTCAAATTTATGACTATTAAAGGTAAAATATCTTAAATCATAACAGGTTAGGCAGAAACAACATAATTAAAAAAAGTAAACAGTGTAATAAGATACAAACGGAAGAAACACAAATATTTATCAGATAAAAAAGTTGGTAATTTTTATTAGGTACTTGAGAATATAAATTTTATCTGACTGCAAAAGAAAGGAGTATGTTTTTATTTATTTTGAAGATCCCCTTGCTAAGGTGCTCAAAATAACTCATATACTAAGTAAGTCCCGATTTCACCAATGCATGTTAGTGTTAACGGATTCTTAAAATACCATGCCTTCTCATTCATTGATAGGAATTACGAGAGGAACAACATGATATTTAACAAAGGAATAACTTTATCATTGCTTGGTAAAACAGACCCTGAATATAATATTTTTAAAGTTTGAATAGTTTTTTGTCTCTTAGAGAAAAACATCTACATGTAAATTATTGCAAATCAAATGCATGGTAGTGTTTTATTATTTTTATTAATTAGCATTTTCACATACATACACTTTTCCACATAAACTTAACAACAGCAAATTTTATACTCCACTATAATTCTACTCTATCTCTTTAATTGTCCTTAAAGTTTTTATTTCACATAATAGGTAATAAACTAATTACATTTCTTTGACGACCTCTGCAACGCAGTGGTTGAGCGGGTTGGTGTTCAAATGGGAGGTTGTGGGTTCGAACCCCGCCGAGGGAACAAAAAGTTTTGTGTATTAAATTTGTGTATAATATTATAATAAAAATCTTAAATATGTGTAAAGTTAAAAGTATTAAATACCTATATTTCCGTAGTCTGGTACCCGTAACACAAGTTCTTCGGATATCATCAGAAGCATCCATAGATATTATTATATTATTATTATTTCTTCGACAGAATTTACCTTTTCTTATGTTTTGATTAATGTTCACTTGGAAAGTAACTCTATATAAATAACATACCAACATATCAAAAATATTCTTAGTAGGTACATAACTTATGTAACAACATAACATGCCTTAATAAGTAGGTTTATATATTTTTGCATTCGCAACAAGTTTGTGTTTAGTGGTAAGTCAGTGTATTAATTGACATTTTTTTTTCTGTTTCTTCATCTTTTTTATCTTTACTTGAGCAGTAATTAATGTGTCTGAAGTACCTTATTTGTAATTGATTTTACATACAACCATGTAAAAAAATGGGTTGTTTTAACCTGACAGTAGATATAATATGAGCTTTAATGTTTGAACACAGTGGACTGTTGCAAGTTTATAATACCTACATGTAAAATCACAACTCTGTTTAAATGAGGACAATTATTGGGAAAACCAAAGGCTATTGAATAATACAAATTTGCATTGCATGCAGGTGTCAACATTTTGAGTTTATATGATAATATGATAAGAAGAAAAGTAGGTACATATATAAAACTATTAAAGATTTCAAGCATATTTAGAATAAGTTTAGGAATAATAACTTTTTGAAACCAAATTGTTAACATACTTTATAAGTAAAACTTTTACAAATAGTTTGTTTCTTTTTATTAAAGGTCACTTGTACTAAAATAATTAGTGCTATTTGCTATTATTGCTAGAGATATTTGGTGTAAATTTAATGACTTTTAGAACAACTAAAGTAGATAAGATGTGTTAATCACTTTTAGTAATAACAATCTA
The DNA here is from genome assembly GCA_905187575.2 of Celastrina argiolus. Lineage (NCBI taxonomy): Eukaryota > Metazoa > Arthropoda > Insecta > Lepidoptera > Lycaenidae > Celastrina > Celastrina argiolus. The sequence goes on from LR994598.1 coordinate 7,011,762, forward strand.
ATCAATATGATGTGAACAAAAAGTATTTATAAAGTGAGAAAACAGTTAACTTGTATAAAAGAACACGTGCAAAAGTGTTTTTCAAAAACCACTCTCGAACTACGTTCCATTTTCGAAATGGCAGATGGTAGGCGAAAAAATACGATCGAGCGTGAACCATACAAAACAAAGAGGTCTACACGCTTAATAGTCATTAACAATATCTTTAACTCGAATTCTATAAATATTTAAATGCCCGAAGGTCGCAATAAACGGGTCAGAGGATGTTACAGAAGAATTGTTTTGACATACCTTTGGTTTGTAGAACCATTTTCTGAGAGACTCCATTGGACCACTTTTGTATAACAGCCTCATATGAACAAATCACAACACCATCACACACATTATAAAATGGGTTTAGCACCAAAAATCACCACTGAGAGACAATTGTAACAACGATTTCACAAATATTTATTATTTACGTCAAACAACACAAAAAGCAGACATGTTGCATTCACGACCACTTTGACTGTCTTTGACGTAGTGATGTCACTCCACACCTCCTCCCTCAACTCGCTTCAACTCGCGTGATAACTCGCTCGAGAATCGATTAAATTGAAGGTTAAACATTTAAAATTTAAAAGGTAAACACTTGAAATGTTAACAAAGCTTTAATTAATTTAGCTTATTTTAGTACCTATTTATTACTATATTGAATCAATATAAGTCATGGACGTTGATCATTTAAAAAAAAATTAAGTATGTACGTAAAATTTATACTTTTTGTAGTAAGTATGTAAAATTTAAATTTATATCATGACCCTTGTGACCATGACGTGTATTAATTACTATCAACTAGGACCTCTTTTTATAAACGAGTGCCATTTATTTGTCAAGTTAAACTCGATGCTTATGGATACGATTTTAAACTCTATTGTCTTTATTGTGGAGTTCTATTAACAACAGCAATCAAATTACGACGAGGTAAATAGTGCTCTCTCAAAAATAGTACATTGGTTTAATGTTAATAACTTACTTTTAAATTCTAATAAAACAAAATGTTTGAAGTTTAGCTTGCCCAATGTCAGGCAAGTACAAACCAATATACTATTAAATTATGAGAAAATGAACTTAGTGGACACCACTGTGTTTCTATAATCGGAATTTTAATTCGATTCCAGATTTGACACATTCGGTGTTGCAACGTTATGACAAGTACTAAATAGTGACGTGCGAAATTATTCGATACGAAAATGGAATATTTCGGGATCGATTCCTCTCGTTTATAGTAGTATATCTAAAAAAAGAGAAATAAAACAAATATATGTATTTTGGTAATATTTTATTTTATAAATCGTCGCCGTCATCGCTATCGCTGTCAATTTCTGTAACATGTTCTGTCTGTTTTAAACTAGCTGACCCGTGCCCACTTCGTTGAGCATAAAAATAGTTTAGGACTAAAACAAACTAACGTTCGCGTTCTTTAGTTATAAATAGTGTAGGTACCTAACACGACTTTCTTTTATATATTATATTATAGTCTAGCTGACTCGTGCCCACTTCGTTGAGCATGGAAACCGTGTAAACCTTCGCGGGACGAACGAATATTTCAAGACCAAAAATAGCCGAGTCAGCAGCTGATCTCGAGTTTTTTGATTTTTATATAGCCTATGTTACTCAGTGATAATGTAGCTTTCTAATGAAAAAATAATTTGATTAAAATCGGTCCAATACTTTTTGAGTTAAGTCGTTACATACAAAAATACAAATCATTCCTCTTTATAATACTATTAAGGTAGATGTATAGATTACACCTACTAACATAAGCTAAGCCGGTGAATGCTCCGGTCAAAAACAGTCGGTCCAGTCGATTCGGAGATCATTAGTTTGATGACGATGATGATGATGAAAAATAGCCTATGTTAATCCTCATAACTTTAGCTATCTACCAGTGAAAGTCTCGTCAATATCCCTCCAGCCGTTTCAGAGATTAGCCGGAACAAACAGACATGCGGACAGACCGACACAATTTTTTTTTTAATTGGATTGTCGTTTTCAGTATCCTTCTTATGTATTTAGTATAACATTGCTAATTGAAAGTTACAAACAGACACTTAAATATAATTAAGGGCCGATTTTTCAATCGTCAGATAACTTTTATCTGTTGAATAAATATGTGACTTTGACATTTGTTCCATACAAAATCTGTCAAAGTCACATATTTATTCCTGTGTCTGATGTTGTCAATTTACATATATTATCTAACCTACTCATTTTTTCCTCTTCTTTGACAACATGGGATACGCATTTAGACCATTACAATAAAGCCGTGATTACCAATTAATAAATAATAATTATGAATAATAATGTATTTATTTCAATAAAAATCAATAATTTAGTCTTTAATTGTTATAATAATTTAGTCTTTAATTGGCACACCATTATTATGATTATTAACATAAATCGCGATTGTTTATCGATTTTTGTGTGCACCACTACACTAATAAATGTGGTATCATTATTTTACAAAATGATAGTAGCTAATGTCAAATGTGGAATCTAATTAAAATTCCGAATATAGGTATGACATTAGATTGCAAATTACAGTGGGGTCCACACATTGCCAAACTAGCAGATAAGCTCAGTTCTGCAGCATATGCAGTCAGAAAAATTAGAGAAATTTCTGATGAAGACATGGCGCGACTAGTATATTTTAGTTATTTTCACAGTCGAATGTCTTACGGCATCCTTTTATGGGGAAATGCAGCCGACATCAATACAATATTCGTGCTGCAGAAGCGAGCTATACGTTCCATTACTTCCATTTACAAGATGTCGTCCTTTGAATCTCTGAGAGAAAAGTTTAAGGAAATAGGAATATTGGCCGTCGCCTCTCAATACATTTTGGACAATATAATGTATGTCAGAAAGAACTTAAATAATTTTAAAACGAAAAGCGACAATCACTGTAGAAATACAAGAAATAAACACAAGTTAGATATACCTATGATCAGGCTTAGCAAAGTAAGCAAATCTTTTAAAGGTCAATGTATACGCCTATACAATAAGATCCCAGAAAACGTTCTAAATTTTTCTATCAATAAATTAAAAAAAGTAGTTAAAGAACGTTTGTGTGCTAAAGCTTATTATAAGATTAATGATTTTGTTAATGATAGCACACCCTGGGAATAAGGTGGCCACTTTCGAGGCTACTTTTATATTACATATATAGTATATATAAATTGTAATTTATTTAAGTTATAACATTGTTATATATATATATATTTTTTTTTAAAAGAACAATTTTCCCATCTTTTTGCTAAAAGGTGGCCCCGAGCGAGTTTCTTACGCCGGTTCTTCTCGCCGGGTTAGTCCCCGAACCGGTGGTAGGTCATCATGTAGGACAATTCTAAAAGTGTTAGTAACTAACCTATTTGGAAATAAAAGATTTTTAATTTTTTTCATTTTCAATGATTAGAATTTTCTCCGGACGGGGAGATGCAATTTAGTTTTATATCTAATCCTAACTTTAGATACAATAATATGACATAATAGGTTTAAAATCAGTAACAGTTATATTTTTAATTGTTTACACTATCGATGCGTGGGTTGTACAGTCGATTGGATCATTTATAAAAAATCATTGTCACATCCCTTCCTTTTGACTTTGACATATTATTTTTTTATTTAACAACACTTGAATACATAGATGAAGAATATACAGGATTCTTTATCTAAGCTTGAATACAAGTTATTTGAGAAAAGTAAATGTCATGGAGTTTTTACAACAACTAAAAAGTTTTTCTTTACTACATAATGTTAGAGAACTTCTTTTAATTTAATATAATTGCTTTAGAATATAGATTATTGCCAGATGTTCTAACATAATCATATCACTATTCGTCTAGCGATAAACTCAAAGACCACTGCACTGATTTTCATGTTGTTTTCACTAATGGATAGAGTGGTTGAGGAATGAGGAGGGTTTTTTGTGTCTATTTAATTATTTGATTCGGTAGGTTAATTAGGACCCGGGCTGTTGTCAATAAATATGTAGCTAGCATTTTATTTCTATTTTATTTAAAATACCTACAAGAAAATTTGAAAGGCTAGCTAAAATATAAATAAAAAGAGAATATATACTTACTTAGGTAGTTATTAAGCCAATCAAAGTTTTTCGCTGGTAGTAAAATGTTAAATAATAAAATAATAATATTAATGCCACCTCTCATGATCCAAGATGACTTCGTATCCATTTTATTTCAAATTAATAGTATTTATTTGGATGTAATTAGGTATTCTTTATAATAAAAAATTGCATTGTCATCGGTAAGGACCGTATCAAGGGATACGTGTGCAAAGTTTCAAATTATCAAACTTCTGGAAATAGGTCAAATTTATGCTTCAAGATTCCATTACATACATAGATACAACCCAAGCTAATAAAAGCGTGGTAAAAAGAATTTCAAACTAACGAAATTACATAAAATTATGCCCTAGGCACGTCTACGGACTACGGTATACCTGAGTTCGTTCATAAACAGCATAAGCAGTAAGTATTCTAATTTCTAGTGTTTTAAATGACTGGGTACAAATTTTCAAATAGCTTTTTTTATTAAAAATGTTATTAATTAAATGTGCGTATATTTTTTATTTACTACTTACATCATAATACCTATTACCCACTTATCATGATAACTATGTTATATTTGGCACAGGGATCACGGTATAAGCTTAATCGATGAAATAGCCCGCAGCAACCCTTTACAGTTCACACCAGCCTACGCCAAACGCCTACAGGGACAAAACAATCAATAGGGAACTTTATAAAAGGGTAATGCTGGGAATTATTCTGGAATCTCCCCGTCGCGTGACGCGTCACAACTCACACCTGAAGAAAATTCAGAATGTCCTTAAAAATCTGCGCTGATAATATTATTCAACTTTTTTTAAATTGCCTCCTTGGCACTGAATCAAGATGATGGCATCTTTTAATCGCTATTATCATTTATGAAATTCGAACACAAAATCTACGGGATTTGACATAATAGCTTCGATGTCAAGTTTACATACGAATTCGCTTGTCATATTTATTTAGCGAACCTTATGTTAAATCCCATACATTTCTGTTCTCCAACTTCGTCAGTTGTATGTATAAAATATTATGTACATAATACATATTATTATCTATTATCAATGGCATCTTGAATATGGGCTAGAATCAGGTTGACGGTAGACAGATTGAAAACGTATAAATTTACTAATCGAACACGCCAGTGTGGAGTTGTTGAATTTAACATTGACATACATAATATTATAACTCGAAGCTCGTATTTAATTTGCTACTGTATTATGTTAGCTCAGTTATATTTGGAGCAGGGACCGAAAAGGTTACCCATTTTGGTGTTTTAAACTGTTTAATTTATACGATTCTCTGAAAAACCCTAACATGCGCTTCAGCCGTATATACGGCTGAATCAACGGTATAAAAAACCGTTTATGAATAAGGTTCATTTTCGTTCGTTTTTCTGTGTTAAAAAAGGATGCGTGATAAGTAAGTACCGCGGAACGCTATTGGCTGAATTTGTTCCATCATGCATGTCACAACTAGACTGGCGCACCATTTTACGCAAAAATGAGTGTGCGTTACAAGTGCTCCGCCACGGTAGAAATATGATGAAAATGTTCGCCCAAAATTTAGGCGAAATTTGACAAAATCGATGGGTCCAAACCAAAAATTTGTCGAAGTAGAAACAAAGAAGTTATAAGGGTTTTAAGTTGGCCGCGCCAACGTAACGTCCACGATGGCGCGGCCATGGAAATCTCAGGAACTACGTGGGTTAGAGATCTAATTCTTTTTCTAGTATGAAGATTGAATTTGATAAAAATTGTCGAAAAAGAAATTATAAAGTAGAAATCGATATTTTAAGAGATATTTACCTCAGAAGCCGTGGTGGCGCAGACGTGCACTTCGTGTTTCTTTGATGTTGATTATTTCTTTATATCATAAGACTTAGTACAAAAAACTGATACAGAAAGTAAGGGCTTAATTTGTCGAAACTAATGAAAGCCATAAATACAACGAAATGTTATTTAAACAGACAAATCGGACCGAAACAAAAAATAACATGGCCGCGCCAACGTAACGCTTCTTTGTACGCTGATATCTCATTATCTGTAATTGCTGGGATTTCAGTTTTTATATCCATTTATTCGGCACATTAACCTGATTAGAATGGCATATCGTTTTACCCTCAGAATAGTTTTTAACGCGTGTAATCTCCAAAAATGTGCTCTCTCGTACAATGTTTGAGTAGGGTAACCATAATTTCGATTTTATTTGAGAATACTTTTTACTCTACTAGACGAAAATGTGTCTATTTCTTAAATAATGCCAACAAATGGAATTATTACTATTAAATATTTCACACATAAACGTAAGTATGTAGTTAGTACCTATGCCCGTAAGCGGTCAGTTGTAGATATGATAATAATATTATGTTAGGTAAGCATACTGTACCTAGGCAGGCTACTTAATATTATGGGTTTCTTGCCCTTGAAATTAAGTACATACTTATCTACGACAAGTATCCTCATTCCCTGCAGCAAAGCAAGCCGGCGTAACGCCGGTTTTCATAGAGACCCATGGCCGTGGTTAAGACTCGCTATTGGAATTAATATTATTCCAACGGCAGACGAATAATATGCTTTTTCAAGAAGGCACTTTTTTACCGTATTTCGGTATGAAGTGACGCTTAGATTTTATTAGCGAGTCCGACCTTGTACTTATGCATTTTTAGTCATCTGCCTAATATTAACTTTCTTGTTTGAGCCTTGTTAGACCTAGATTTTATTTCATTTATTTCTGTATCCATGATGTTTATAAAAGTACTAGCTGTGACCGCGACTTCGTACGCGTGTAAAAGTGATTTAGGGCACTTTAGTATTTTTAATAATTTTAATTTAATATATTTAAATATATTTTTAGTTTAATAACTTTAAATATATTTTTAGTTTATGAACACTGTCGTTTGGGTATTATGCTTCTTTATACATGGTCACACGGAGGCCGATGAAGTAATAATAATAGTTTCAAATAATGGCTCAGATATGCCATATTAAGACATAGGATTAACCCCAATAGACGTAACAGTACTCCAGCCCGGCTCGGACGTAAGACACGTCACGCAGCAGCCAGCATCACGCGGCGCCCGGTCGAATCACGGAGAAACGATTTTAATTTTGCTATATCCTAAAGTATTCATTATATTTGCATGGTCTAAAGGGCAAAATATGTAGTCTTCAGAAATGCTTAAGCAGAATAACGTATTTTAAATGATAAGTATTAATACCGTGATGGTAGATGGCATTCATCTAATTCAAATCGCCATTTCATTGAGTGACTATTGTTTTTATCGAATGACATATTTATATATATAGTGTGTAAAAAGAGCAGTCATTATAACTAGAGATACGATTATACTACCTTTCCTCATTTCGGAAATGTATTTTCCTGTTTTCAATATTTATTAATATTATTTCCTCATTAATAAACTCAAATTTCCATCTTTACGCAGACGACCTGCAACTCTATCGTCATTCTAATATTGTTGATATTGATTCTACAGTTGCTGGTATTAACTATGATCTGCAGAGCATATCAAATTGGGCTAAATCTTTTGGTATGTTATTTATTTATTCATAGCCTTTATTACAGAGCTTACCATACTTAATTCTTTTGGTATGTTGGTAAATCCCAAAAAATCTACTAAGTAAACTAGTAAGTATATAACGCAACGTTTACACAATGTGCATGTGGTCAAATATGATGGTACTATTATCGAATTCAGAGACACAGCTAAGAATTTAGGGTTAACTTTGGACAGCAATCTCTGCTGGAATCCGCAGGTTAGTGAAGTCAGCAGAAAGGTACACCAATCGTTGCACATGCTGAGGCGCCTTAAAAACTTTTTGCCTTTGCAAACCAAAATTTTCCTCGTCAAAACTCTCATTTTTCCTATCCTCGACTATGCCGTCTCCTGCTACTTAGACGTTACCGAAGAGCTGCTAACTAAACTGGAACGCTTGCAGAATCTCTGTATCCGTTTCATTTTTGGTCTAAAAAAGTTTGATCACATATCAGCCTTTCGGATAAAACTCAAGTGGCTTCCTATGCGTCTCCGTCGCAACTCCCATATCCTCTGTTTACTTTACAATATCCTGTATAACCCTCTCTCTCCTTCCTATCTTCGTGATCGATTTAACTTTTCCCGGCCCATTGATATCCCTTGTAGGTCCAAATTCAGAACAAACATTTTACTCCCATCACATCGCTCTAATTTCTACTCCTACTCCTTCACCGTTCATGCGGTCAGATTGTGGAACTCGCTTCCTCACACCGTCCGTGTTAGTCCCACCATTGCCATATTTAAAAGACGTTTGAAGAAGTACTATTTTGAATCCCAATCCATATCATAGCTAAACGGTATTATATATATTATATTTTTATTTTATACGTATTTATTTATGTATTTAGTAGTTATTTATATATTTATTTTATTTATTATATATGTATTATAATTTATATTAATTATTGTATTTATTTTTGTACATGTATCTATTCTGATTTTAATATAATTTAGATGTAATGTATTTGTATGTTATTGTGCACGCTCTATTTGATATCTTGTATCCCATATCTCTTCCGTAGGGCTGCTGGAAGAAATTTCTTTCAGAAATAAGCAGTACCTTTTTGTCGTCTTTCTCTGTAATTTGTACTATTGTTAAGTGTTTCTTGTGTACAATAAATTGTTAAAAAAAAAAGAGAAAAGATAGTATAATCATATCCCAAAGTTATAGTGACTGCTCTTTTTACACCCGTTATAGCTTCTCAAAACCGCTAAATTGTCTGTTTCTTTATGTTTATCCCGAAAGGCTTTCTTTTAATAATTCCAAAAGTTGATTTTATACAATAAATGATAATTTATTTCAGTTTGTGAAGCAAGTTCAAAAATACAGTTTTTATATTATTGACACTGTGGAAACACTTGTCTTTTTAATAAAATCATGTTAGTTACTTATTTAATGTTCTAATCTACTTTAGTGCCACGTTCTATAGCTTCGCGTCACTGTGTAAGCGATCCCCCCGCGCGCCCCGCCCGAACCGTTCGTCCGCAGTCGCGCACGAAATTCATCGACTTGCTTCAAAGTTATTGTCACTGCTCGACTCCTATGTACCGTAGCGTTATGTTATATATTCTATAACCTGCCTAGGAATATGGTCTACAATCGTAATAAGTTTGGTTAAAATCCCTTCCGTGGTTTTTGATGTTGCACATACAGACAGATATAGAGACAAAAAATATAGATGAGTGTATAAAAGAATTATAACCCGTCTTCGCAAAAACGGATCAAGGGCAAGAAATGCATAATATTAAGTAACCTTCCTAGGTACAGTATACTTACCTAACATAATATTATTATCCTATCTACAACTGATCGCTTACGGGCATAGGTACTACATACTTACGTTTAAGTGTGAAATAATGATTAATAATAATTGTTCCGTTTGTTGGCATTATTAAGGAAATAGATACATTTTCGTCTAGTAGAGTAAAAGGTATTCCCAAATAAAATCGAAATTATGGTTACCCTACTCAAACATTGTACGAGAGAGCACATTTTTGGAGATTACACGCGTTGAAAACCATTCTGAGGGTAAAACGATACGATTCTAATCAGGTTAATGTGTCGAATAAATGGATATAAAAACCGAAATCCTAGCAATTACAGATAATGAGATATCAGCGCGGCCATGCTATTTTTTGTTTCGGTCCGATTTGTCTGTTTAAATAACATTTCGTTGTATTTATTGCTTTCATTAGTTTCGACAAATTAAGCCCTTACTTCCTGCATCATATTTTTGTACTAAGTATTATGATATAAAGAAATAATCAACATTAAAGAAACACGAAGTGCACGTCTGCACCGCCACGGCTTCTGAGGTAAATATCTCTTAAAATATCGATTTCTAGTTTATAATTTCTTTTTCGACAATTTTCGCCAAATTCAATCTTCATACTAGAAAAAGAATTAGATCTCTAACCCACGTAGTTCCTGAGATTTCCATGGCCGCGCCATCGTGGACGTTACGTTGGCACGGCCAACTTAAAACCCTTATAATTTCTTTGTTTCTACTTCGACAAATTTTTCGTCATCGATATTGTCAAATTTCGCCTAAATTTTGGGCGAACATTTTCATCATATTTCTACCGTGACGAAGCAATCGTGATGCATACCAAAAATGATCATAATTGCGTATGACATAAGTTATAAGATGATGTTATTTAATGCAAGTTCTCGTCCATTTTTGTTTATTATTGTTTTTTTTCCATTCTTAGTCTTTCCTTGATATTGATTTGGTAAAGAGCGAAAAGTTAATTCCCATCTTATTTTTTTTTCTAATTATACGGAATTGTAATTTAGGTAATTCAAATTACTATAAAATATAAGTATGTTAAAATATAAGTATAATATTAGTATAAAATATAAGTGCTGTGCATTGTGCAACATTGATTTGGTCACTTTAAACTAATGTTTAAAGTGACCAAATCAATGTTGCACAATGCACAGCAAGGCTATTGAAACCTCAAGTCAGTGATGAATGAAAAAAAACGCTTTTCATAGATTTGATCCCAGCCACGGCGTGTACCACAAATTTTTTGTCTCTTTCTGTTATTGGCGCGGCTGTATTAAACGGTTTAATACCGTTTAAGACAAGCGCATAGTTAAAAACCCTTAATATGGGTATTTAAAATAAAACGGTTTGTATTGATACCGCTACAGCCGTATAGCGGATTAATCGGTCCCTGATTTGGAGTGCTCCGAATTTTCTTCCGACTTCCGGATTCCGGATCATGTAGTCCCAGGACTCCCGGCCCCAGAAACCGATCACCTGAGGCTAAATGAGTCTTAAACTATATCGCCCTTAAATAATTATTGATACACTGATCATTCATTTTCTTTACGAACTGCAAACATGGAGACAGACAGACAAATAAGTACCTACTTAGAAAGACATTCTGAAAATTTTTGCAAAGTGTTAACTCTCGCATGTACTTACCTAATACCTAATTTTCAATACGAATAAGGTAGGATAAAACACCTATTATCTGAAATTAAAAAATACCTAACTAGAAATTATTTATAATTAATTTTTTTCCTTAAAAACACTTTTCTGTCAGTCTTCCGAAACCAAATGAGATTAAAGCCTTTGCCTCAAAGGAACTCCTCAAGTAAAACAATAACAAGTCGAATGTTTAATCCTGCGTTCTTTATTCAAAATTAACATAACCTTAGAACACTTTTAATTTCACAATTTTTATCATAAAATACCATTTTACCTTATTTTATTTATAACTAGAGTATTTTAAATGCTGTGAGACCGCCTTTTGTACAGTTCTTTAAATTGATTAAGTAATACAAAAGGTTGTATCCAGAGTCTATTGTATTATGATACCTACCAAATTTCATCAAAATCTGTTTACTAGTACTACTTAGTAAGTACTTTCCAGTGTATATATCACAATAGATTAGACAAACATTCATCCTCAATACCTCACTAGTTCCGAATTAAAATTTTAAGAGGCGGAGGATATATTATGTGTCCGGAAATTAACAGCAACCAACGCAAGCCTGCCTGGCAAGAAATTCTTTGGGTAGGCTTATGTCCATCTGTGGACCTGGTAGGAATCATTGCGTTACGCCACGTCGGTTTTCTGCAAGGCCATAGTACTATATCTCCGAACGAACCGGCTTATTAAATTTCATTGAAATAACGCTGATAAAAAGAGTTTGGTTGTTTTAATTAAGTAGGTCACTTCTAAGGTAAAAGTTAAATTTCAAGATACTTCGAAGGTTTGGTAATTAATTGAATGATAACAGTTTAATCTTCTATAGGTACGAAGTGGCCATTGAAGTTAGGTATTTGATATTCTTGGATGTAACTGTGATTCTACTATAGTTCGTCCCTGATAAATTTAACGTAAAGGTAAACAAACCTAAAGCAACGAAATTTTTACATACCTATTCACTTATTGTACACACTTATCAACACTTTCACAGGTATATTAAAGGAACATACTTCATTATCCAATACATTTTATAACAATTAAACAATAATTAACATATTTAAACATCAAATGAGAAACCTTCACAGTAAAAATACGCTATTTTGACACTGCTGTCTGTAGAATATAGTCTATAGTCGATGGATTCATGTAGTCAACAATAATCATTGCATTATTGTAGTGTTTGATGATTGCCTCTCTATCGTCGGAATATACCATGTACAGGACACTTAGAGTGGGGGGTCAGTTATACCACGGACGTGGTGGCGACCGGACGTGTCTCAGATATAAATGGTAGTTATTACTAGCGGTACACAGAGTCAATTCTTATATGTGCACACTACAAATGGCGACGAGGATAAACATACTAGTAAGTCAGCGATAAGGTCAGTAAAAAACTTATTTAATTTTGTAAATAGTGTGCAGATTATTAAGAAACAAAATTGAAAAAGGAAGGATGAGCTCATTGGCACTTGCACACTGAAGTATCATTATTATCATATTGTATTGGAATTCATAAGAGTTTAAAAGATATGAAAATGGTATTCTACGCATATTATGGATCCAACAGTGGGTACTTATAGTAAAATTATATGGTAATCTAAAATAGCGAATTCATTATTTAAATTAAAGGTTGACGTGCTTAAGTCTAAATAAATGATATCTAAAGTTCTAGCTCCTCTAAATGTCGAAAAATTAATAGTTAAAACACGTTTGTATAAAAAAAGATGAAGATGGCGGAAGCTGCATAATGCCCGTCTAAGGATTCATCGGAATTTTCAATATTACACTGTTCTCACAAGTGCAAGCTCGATTTTGATACGATATTCCTCTTGATGGGTAATGATAGGCAAGTGCCTATCTCTCGACTCCATCATCACATCAGTTTGACAGTATCATATTGTTGTATTGATCAGAGCTACATAAAGTTGCCAATTTCTATAACGCTACGATAGTTGGAAGATGGATAAATTAGTTACTTTCTATTACATTATTAGCTATAAACGGACCAACAAATAAAAGGGTGTTTATATAAAAGTGTAATTACATAGGACTAAAATATGTGCGTATAGTGGATCTTGACAATACTCAAATACTAGCTCAGTTCATATTATTATATGGAAAATTTAAACTTGATCTTTTTGTAAATATTTATTATATGGTAATATCGGGTCGATAAGGCATCCAGTTTAGCGAACCGACAGTTAGTTATAGTATACGTATATAGTAAATGGACAGTTAATTATATTATGAATAATATTGGAGAGTTGAAAACGGATTAAAATAATATTTGGTTGTTTCAACTCTTAAATTAATATAGCGTAGATAGACATGGTCTATAAAGTCCACATCAATTTATTTGTTGAGCGGTGTACTTGCAACTGTAATAGTTATACAGTAAAAGGGGCAACAGCTATTAATTTTTAAGCTAAAAACATGTTGTCTGCCCTTGGTTTTGTTGTTTATATCATATCTCTTAATACAAAACATAATCTAAGACCAACATGTTAATTATTATTATACACAGTGCATAATTGGATTCCTTTACTTTAAAAAATAATTAAGGGTTCATTATATGAGGTCACTTGAAATTTCAAGTAATAGGTATATGAATAACTCAAGGATATTGTAAGCCCCTTACAGGACTGGCTGGCTGGCTTACTTGGTTTATTGAATTTGTTAATATATATCTAGGTATATAGCAGTTTGTAGTGAATAAACAGAAACCTATAAACCCTTCTCATAAATACTGTCTTAGTATATCCTACAAGTGACTGCAAGATAAAATAGATTATATGTTAGTTTAATCGCATTAGATATGGGTTCTAAATCAGTAATTAACCGTGACCGGTAACTTTAAAAATGTGTTAATTATTTCTGCGAGTAAGTACAAGTTATTTACAACGCATATTCAAATTTAGAAAAAAAAAAAGTTTCAAATACTATGTAGCTTTGGGTGGTACAAACTGTCTGAAGCGAGTTAGTATATTGGATATTATTATAGAACAATGCAGGGAAAACTTATCTAGCTCCAATATTGCAATGCTACGCTGTATTCTAAAAAGCGTCTGCTTCAGAATGAATTATTTAATTATAATTTCAATATGAAGTTGTTACATACAATGCAAGCCAAGATGTAGGTACAATATTAATTTTCATATATTTTATTATTAAATAATATTAATGAAGGATAAGGTTTACAATTTACATTGATATCAGAGTCATTGCTACCGGTGTATAATTAACAAAAAACATGGTAAAGATACAAGTTAAGATGTAAATGAACTATTCTATTTAACTAAGACTTTTCTGTTATTTTGATTGAATCATAAAGTCTCTTGTGCATTTTCAACTGGGTTTTGAGGACTTACAATACTTATTTAGTGTCTGTGAGAATACTGTTTTATATATCACAGTACTGAGTTGTATCTGCAAAAATCGAAACAAACAAGAGTCTAAAAATAAACTTTGTTGTGTGCTATTAAATACCATCAGATATTAATTAACACATATTTCAATATATTATAATAATAATAATAATAATCGTTTATTTTTCTCACCACAAATTACACATCAATATTTATACAATGTAGAGAGTAACAGGTTATTGTGGGGAGACTGGTGCCTAAACTGGGCGTGAGCCTGTATTTCAGGACACCAGGCCTCTATCCCAGGTAATAGTTTGTTTTACAGTATTACACAGTTGCAGGAATTATAATATGTAATGCAAATTTACGATGGTGAAGTCAGGGTTAGAAAGTGATTTGTGTAAGTGTGTGCCTAATGTGTGTATGCATGTACGTGTGTGTATGTGTGTGTGTGTGTGTGTGTGTGTGTGTGTGTGTGTGTGTGTGTGTGTGTGTGTGTGAGTGTGTGTGTGTGTCGTGTGTGAGTGTGTGTGTGCGTGTGAGTGTCTGTTCGTGTGTGTGCAGAAGTGCATGTGTATAGTGAGTGAAGGGCTGTTTAAATATCTTGTGGAGCAATAAGTTTTTCAGTATTGACATAATTTAGTGTGGATAGCCAATTGCTCAATCGGTTTTTGCAGACACTTTTTTTTTGGTTGTATATTTTTATGATTTTATTAATTTTGTTATAAAGATATCCTCCAATAAATAAGAAGAAGCGATTTGTGAACTTGGTACGAAAGTGGAGATTATCGGTGCTAATGGGGTTGTGTCGTCTTTTCCCTTGGTACGAGGAGGGGTCGTAGGTCAGAAGGCGGTGCTGTTTAACAACTGTGTGAAGAATGAACAGTTGTCTTACAGTCAATACCTTGGTTTTTTTGTAAAGGTCTTCGGTAGAGTAAAGGTAAGGTAGGCTATATGATACTTTAAGTACTGTCCTTTGAGCGCGCTCCAGTTGTAGGAGAGTTGTTTTGTGAGTGCCACCCCACGTTGTTATACAGTACGTAATCAGCGACTCGCAGAGAGTGAAATATACCGTCCTTATAATAGCTTCGTCGGCGACCTCTTTTAGATTACTAAATATGGGTATTATTTTGCGTATTCTGGCAGTGAGAGCCTCTATGTGCGGACGGAAGCTGAGAGAAGAGTCTACGATAACCCCAAGGTATTTAGTTGTGGATGTTCTCTCCAGGATCCGGCAGGAGCACTGTACAAGAAGTTGTCTGGGGCATGTGTGTGCTATGATGCAATGGGAGGCATTCATAGGAGGGGAATTATGTATGGCGAAAGGAATGTATTTTGTTTTGTCGGCATTTAGAGTTAGAGTATTACTGCTCAACCAGTCCGAAACTGTATTAAAACCGTTTTGTGCGATCTGATATACACCGTCCCAAGTATCCGAGTGAAACAGGAGGGCCGTGTCATCTGCGAAGGTGTAGATTTGCCCGTTTTGGAGGTTAAGCGCACACAGATCGTTGATGTAGATGAGGAACAGGGTTGGTGCGACCGCGCTGCCCTGGGGAATACCGTGGGTAGTTGTAAGTTCGGAGCTCAGATGCTCATCTACTTTAACGCTCTGTGTACGCCCCGTGAGGAAATCGGCAAACAGTTTGAGCTGGGTGCCCCTTATGCCAATATGTTCCATCTTGTCCATAAGGGTGGCAACAGAGACTGTGTCAAATGCTTTGGCTATGTCGAGGAAAATCCCCAGGACTTTCCGACCTTCATCCAATTTTTTTATGATATGGTCAGTCAGTTTGTGAACAGCATCACTCGTGGATATTCCGGCTCGAAATCCGTACTGGGCTGCTGATAAAATGTTATTTTTTTCGAGGTAGGCAATAAGTCTACTGTTCATAATGCGTTCGAGCACTTTAGATAGGGATGATAAGACCGCTATAGGCCTGTAATTAGTCACCAGTTCTCTGCTGCCCGCCTTAAACACAGGATGGACTATAGCTTTCTTGAAAATGCTGGGGAATATACCATTGGTCAGTGATAAATTGAAGATGTACGTTAATGGCGGGGCAAGGACGCGTATGTTTTGTTTTAGGATACAGGTTGGGATTTTGTCCCAACCCACTGCGCAATTGCTTCGCAGAGACATTACCACTCTAATTACTTCGGTTTCATCTGTGGGTAGGAGTGTCATTGATTGACAGGGGGACTTAACAGGTTTCGGAGCTGCACGAGTTGAGGGGTGTATTTTTTCAGCTAAGGTCCTGCCAATATTCACAAAAAAATTGTTTATATTGTCAACAGCTTGTTTAGGAGAGTTCGATAACGCGAGAAGATTACTAGCGCTGCTACTTTTTGGGGTTCTGTTAGTTATCTTATTAATTGAATCCAAAAGTGTTTTAGTATTTTGGCGAGAAGTAATAAGTTCATTTTTGTTATATTCGAGTTTTAATTTTTTTAGAATTTTTGAACAGTAATTTCTATAGCGGGAGTATGATAACAGTAGAATTTGATCATTAGGGTTATTTTTCAATTTTCTGTGCATGTTATCTTTATGTTTTAAGCAACGCAGGAGACCTGGAGTGATCCACGGTTTGAGGATTCTTTTACGATTAGGAACTTTGAGTAATTTTGTCTACCTGCCACCATGCCAAGGACCTCGCGCTACATTTACATCTTCTAGAATCTCTCACCGTCTCATCCCACACGGATGATCAAAAGCAGTATGTGCCTTCAGTCTCAAATGAAATCATACGTTACCTGGTGGTAACCAAGGTGTACAAAGGCAGTATGAGCCTTCAGTCACAAATGAAAATCATACGTTACCTGGTAGTAACCAAGGTGTCCAAAGGCAGTATGAGCCTTCAGTCTCAAATGAAAATCATACGTTACCTGGTGGTAACCAAGGTGTCCAAAGGCAGTATGAGCCTTCAGTCTCAAATGAAAATCATACGTTACCTGGTGGTAACCAAGGTGTCCAAAGGCAGTATGAGCCTTCAGTCTCAAATGAAAATCATACGTTACCCGGTGGTAACCAAGGTGTCCAAAGGCAGTATGAGCCTTCGGTCTCAAATGAAAATCATACGTTACCCGGTGGTAACCAAGGTGTCCAAAGGCAGTATGAGCCTTCAGTCTTAAATGAAAATCATACGTTACCTGGTGGTAACCAAGGTGTCAAATGGCAGTATGGGCCATCATCCTCAAATGAGAACCATATGTTACCGAGTGGTAACCAAGGTGTCAAATGGCAGTATGGGCCATCATCCTCAAATGAGAACCATACGTTACCGAGTGGTAACCAAGGTGTCAAATGGCAGTATGGGCCATCATACTCAAATGAGAACCATATGTTACCGAGTGGTAAGCAAGGTGTCAAATGGCAGTATGGGCCATCATTCTTAAATGAGAACCATACGTTACCAAGTGGTAACCAAGGTGTCAAATGGCAGTATGGGCCATCATCCTCAAATGAGAACCATACGTTACCGAGTGGTAACCAAGGTGTCAAATGGCAGTATCGGTCATTATCCTCAAAGGAGAACCATACGTGACAGAGTAGTAACCAAGGTGTCAAATGGCAGTATGAGCCTTCAGTTTCCAATGAAAACCATAAGTTTACAGGGTGGTAACAAAGTTGTCCAAAGACAGTATGGGCTTTCATTCTCAAATGAAAATCATACATTACCGGATGGTAACTGAGACGTTTAAGGGCTGTATGAGTTTTCACCCCAAATGGAAACTATAATATGGTACCGAGACGTAACAGAGTCGTTAAAGGTAGGATGGGAATTCATCGTAAAATATTATTATACAATTAATACACCAGCAAAGAGAGACAATCTGATATCTGATATTAAAACAAGTATTGGAAATTGTTCTAGATGGCGTTGTACTGTTATAGATACTAGTAAACATGTTCGTTGGGTGGCAGGAATTAAAATGGTTGAATTTTATGGAATCAATATCTTATTAGATAATTAATGTAAAAAATAAAGGTCAGAAACATTAGTTATATCTATGGCAATTTGCTTGCGTACTATTTTTCAGCACAGCATATGTTACGTACGTGAGCCTCTTTTACTAGGGCTCGGCGTTTCGATGCCACGATGCTTTGCTTTGATTTTGCGATTGCAAACAGCCATACAGAAGACACTAGTATGACTATTAGCAAACAGTTAGTATCATGGAATCGTCCTGAGATGTCACTGATCTCTGTGAAGTTTTACATAATAGAATTGTAACTAAATCGTTACAATGTATATGTGTATTCTGTATCTATGTCTTTATTCGTCATACATTACTGGATAGTAATAGACTTTGTTACTAACATGAAGTATGGGCCTTAAATGTTTAATATAATATTCCTTATGTTGGAATTTAAAAGCTTATAAATAAGTTAAAATATAACATTAACATAACATTGTATATAACATTATCAAAGTTACTTTTGGTCTTAATTTTTTAAACTAAGATTTAATGAGTTGATCATTGATATAAATATTACATACATAGATGTTCTTTCACCAAATTATTTAAAAAGAAAGGGAAAGGGAAAGACTAAGTATGGCTATTATACTATTTGATTATAACGAAAGGAAATAAAGTTATCCTTATGGTTAAGGTAAGGAAAGACAAAGTAATATGTTGATTAAGTCCATACGTTTGGAA
This sequence comes from Celastrina argiolus, assembly GCA_905187575.2. NCBI lineage: Eukaryota > Metazoa > Arthropoda > Insecta > Lepidoptera > Lycaenidae > Celastrina > Celastrina argiolus. The sequence continues at coordinate 7,030,900 of LR994598.1, forward strand.
AGTGTTAAATAAATCTGAATATGCATTTCGACTAGTTTTGATTCTTGTACTTCTCTATCTTGAAACTGTAGCTTTAAGTTATTATTATATAAACTTAAATAAGGAAGGGATGTAGTGTTTGATGATTGCCTCTCTATCGCCGGAATATACCATGTACAGGACACTTAGAGTGGGGGGTCAGTTATACCACGGACGTGGTGGCGACCGGACGTGTCTCAGATATAAATGGTAGTTATTACTAGCGGTACACAGAGTCAATTCTTATATGTGCACACTACAATTATTATGGGCCTTTTGGCATCACTGACTAGTCTATGGTTGTGTCATAGACGGCTTTGCTTACGTTTGGGTTAAATTTATCTCGGACGTACTAGTGTTGCATATGTCGCAGTCATCTGATTGAATCCGCTATTTAATTGAATGACTAGCGCTTTCATCGAATCCTGTTTTTACCAACAAATTTTAGAATCTGAGACTAGGACAGCCATTTAATATTTTAGTTTTAAACTTCGAAATTTCCGAATGAGTACTAATAAAACGAACATTAAAGTAAATTAATCAAAAAATATATCAACACATTGCTATCTGTACGAGCTGTTTGACGCCATTATATAACCGCCTAGTGATTCAATTAAATAACCAGATTCAATAATATGACTGCGACACATATAAGTAGACATCCACTGTTGTAGTTTATGAGTAAATAGTTTTGGTAAATGCGGGAGATCAGGCGCAGGACCGACTTTTTACATAACCATCCGACGCATGGATCATATTTCTTGTCAGACAATCAGGTGATCAGCCTGCATTGTTCTAACAATATATTTTATTGTTCCAACGTAGGAATCGAACCCACGACCTCCGGGTCGTGAGCGAAGCTCAGAACCACTAGACCACGGAGGCGCTGTGACCACGTGTATGCATAAATTTTAATAGATTTATTTTATTTGTTCTGGATTAATTGCACAAAACATTACCAAAATGTCAGTCCATACAAGCCGTCAAACGACACAAACGCGTCCTTAATTAGAAGAAAGTTACAAGAGGGTTGTTGTTAAAAGTTAACGCTAGAGTAGGAAGTTTAATTTGTATGTACAACTTTCACTTTTGAGTTTATTTTGAGTATATTTGGAACTTCTGTATGGAACAAGCATGGCGACCAAAGATAAATGTTAGGTTACATGAAGCAACACGTCTTTTAGACAAAATATGAACTCGATTAAGGGCGTGTTTTACCAGGCAATGTTAAAGTTAATCTTTCGTTAAATATCATGTTGTTCCTCTCGTAATTCCTATCAATGAATGAGAATGCATGGTATTTTAACAAGCCGTTATCACTAACATGCGTTGGTGAAATCCGGATTAAATCTTTTTTAAAGTCCACTGACTCCCGAATTACGTAATTTTAGGAAGAATGAGATTATCTATACATCTGTCTATACATATAATAAATCTGTAGAGAAGTCGTGTCTGTACATTGAAGATATTTGAGAAAAAATATTATAGGGGACATTTATTTACGCAATATTACCCAAAACAATGATTTTTGGAATTTTTGTCTGTTTGTCTGTTTATCTGTTTGTCTGTTTGTCTGTTTGTCTGTGGGTTTGTGCACGCTAATCTCAGAAACCTCTTATCCGACGTCAATGTACTTTTTACTAATATATTGCGGCAAGCTTCACTTAACATTTAGTGTTTGTTTCATGTAAATCGGTTTATAAATAAAAAAGTTATGACAATTTAAAAACATCATGTCGTATTTGCTGGTCTTTTGTAGGAAGCGCGCCGGGGCCGGGAGCCGCGCGCTGCTTCAAATTTTATTCGCAGCGAACGTACCGGGAGAGAATGGCATTCGATAAAAGTGATTTTCATTTATTTATATTATTTAGGGTTTGTAAATACAACAATTATTTTTGTATAGGCGTAGGATAGTTTGTTTTCAAGTAAACTATTATACTACTAATATTACATACCCAATAAATATAATTTTGATTTACACAATATGTTAATAGTTAAAGTAAAAAAGTTAGGTCAATATAACTTAGATTTCTTGATATTTTTATTTCTTAGTTTTTATACTAGGTAGGGACAAACTAAGTATTTTTCTTGACTTTCTTTATTACGAAAGTTTTTTGGATAAAATCAGTTAGTACCTAGGTACTTTTGCTGTAAAGTCCTTTGTGATAAGTACTGTATGTACCTACATATTTGTTAGCGTAAGTTAGTAATAAGAATATAAATAAATAAAAACTGGTCAAGTGCGAGTTGGACTTGCGCACCGAGAGCGCAATACATTTTGATTTGATTACAGCTTGAAGATATTAGAGACCTGAGTATTTATAATATTATAAGATTCAATTTAATACCCCAAAACATTCATGACAAAAACGGTAGTGTAAGTTCAAAAAAATAAAATATTTTTATGGGTCAATTTCTCAAATGGCTTTTTTTTTGTCTTCGTTGAAATTACTATTAAAAAAAGGGAACATTTTTGTAAATTATTTGTTTTAGTATTCAATAGGTAGCTATAGGATTGTGGCAAAAATATAATATGCCTAGGACTATTACAAAGGTAGAAAAAAAAAACTTAAAGCTCTATTTTTATCAAATCGGTGCTGTCTCTCTACTTTTTTTACAAACAAATATGCTCGTATACCATCAAATATGAAGAAGTTAGGGATATAACTTATATTATTTCATAGAATATTAGTTTATCTGTTATTCTACACCATATTTTATTACATAATTAACGATTATAGTGACTTAGAGGCATAAATGTACTTGTCCTGAGAATTTTTGTCATATCGCTGGATAAAAGTAATTTAAGCCTTACTTTTCATCGACAAGTCGGACAGTCTCCCCACCCCAATTTTAATTTACTTCTTAGTATGTACTTCCACGCAGTCAAGACGGAGGTGTGTCAAAGAGCTGCATATTCCCACAAACAACGTAAGTACGCCATTAAATATGCTCTCGGACAATAATTTTATACTATCGGTGGTTGAATTTTTTTAATGTTATGAATAGTTTTAAAATTGGTGTGATATAGAATGAATGTGGTAAGTGATTTAGCTTCATTATCTGCTTTCAAATTTATCTTAGGTATAATGCTTTTCTTCTAATTTCCTAAAAAGTGTGACTTTTCTCACGTCGCTGCTCTCATATCGGTGTAATCGGTGGTCATTTTAACCACCGATATGATAATTTACACCGAAATTATAAGATCATATCGATGTCACATCGGTGGATTGCTTTATCATATCTGTTGTTAATTTTATCATATCGGTGAATTTAATAACTTTATTTCGTTTTAGAAGGCCAAAAAAATGAGGAGGAGAAAAAAAGAGAAAATGTTTGCTGGAAAGAATAAGAAAAGCAAAAATTAAAAGCGACCCTGTGTAAAAATAAAAAAAAATAAAAAAATGACGGCACATGCACGACGCATTGCACGAAAAAAAAATATTATCAGAGGAAAAAAGCTAAAGAAAATGTTGCTCAAAAAAGAAAAACTAATTATTAAATTTGTGATTATATTGAAGTTCTGCTGTGATTAATGTTAAACTTTAAAATAAATAAAATAAAAAAGCCTTTTATTTCTTGCAAAAAACACACAACTTTTTTACACTTTTCAACTTTTTATTACGTTTTAATAAGGTTTTACTAAAACGAAGGTTACGATTAAATACACCTGATAATGATTTAATCGAAACCGGTCGTGTTGTTGTAAAAACCTTATTTAATAAAAATTGGAAAAGTGTAAAAAAGTTGTAGGTATGTTATTATTGAATATTGAATTACCATCAAGAACTAACAGTACATTCAATCAGTTACATTTGGTACATAACAGTTTTTTTTTAAATTAAATACGTTTAACTTTAAAGGCTGATAAATGTTCCTATCTTATAATAAACTAGAAGGATGTATGTTTAAAGTGTAGAAACGGCTAAATATTGTTTATATGTCTTAACAATAAGCTGGATGTTTGGTCTGTATTCGGCAATTTTAAGTTTTTACCTATATGAGATTTTTTTCACGTCTAGTTTATTTTAATGAAGACAAAGATGATACATTTTTTTTAGTCTTTACATAAAATATTGTATCACATTTAAAAAAATATTTTAATGTAATTTTAAGAAATCTTTTCTTGATCAATATAAATACATACTTAAATATAATATTTTGAAGATAATATTATTATCATATCGCTGGATTAGTATGTCATTTCGGTGGTTAAACTTATCACATCGGTGCACAGAAATAAAAATCGGTGCCGGTTTATCATTTCGGTGGAAACCAGAATTCAAACTGAATTTTCTCCATAGCCTTAAATGATACATTAATGATATTAAATTTTGGGACATTTTGTGTCCTAAGGAATACATAAAACCTGAAAAGTATATAAAATATATATAAATAAAAAAGTTCACCGATATGATAAAAATATGGGCATTTGTTGAAATTGACCCTGTTTTCGCAATTTATCCTTTGTCAGCACTAATTTAAAATGTTATTGCTTGATTATCTCTAAAGATTCTGAGTTCCCGGGAAGTACCCTTTAGGTTTTAATTCCCTTGAAAGTGTGGAAAATGATAAAAAGTTTCGACATAAACGGCTGTATCTTTTGGTTGCGGTGGCTAACAAGTACTTATGATTTTTTCACAACTTCAAGGGAAAGTTATAGATCCTGAGTATTTGATATGATTTTTAGCTTGATACCTACACGTGTTTCCGAGATAAAGGGTTTTGACATACAGACGGACAGATGGACCACGAAATTAAATCCTATACTAAATTAACAAAATAAGTGGCCGGGTTTATACGGGTTATCCGAATAATATTATCCTAATTAAATAACACTGCCCTAAATAATTTTTCCACGCGTACGAAGTCGCGGGCACAGCTAGTAAATTGAATATATTCAAGAAAGATAAAAACCTACGATTCTAACTATATTTTAAGTTTTAATACCCATCTGTGACCCGAGAGGATGAAAACTTTTTCATTCCATTAGCGGTATCCCAACGCAGGAATTCTCGCTTGATATTTTTGTTGTTCTCATACAGGGATCCCAGTACCAGAACCAACCACTAAACTACTGGAGGCTTCTGAAAAGAACTATAACAGTATACCATTATTACAACTTCATTCCATTATCGGGACTCGAACCTGCGACCAGGGCGGCGATTCTCAGGCCTCGAAATTAGTTTCGAATATTAGTATATCCCGCTCGAACGCGCGGTAAATCTCATTTGCATGAGCGGGACAGATCGATAGTAAAAAGTTCGAGGTCTGAGAATCGCCGCCCTGCTAGAGTACAAACGCACTCGTCCACTCTAGACCCGTATTAATGAAGTAGTCTCGAACCCAACCTCACTTGAAAGCCTGCCGAAACCGAAATTTGATTGACGAAAAAAACGTTCAATCACTTTTAATAAAAGTTTAAAAAACTATAACCCGACTTCGCAAAAAAGGGGTCTAAAAAGGCTGAAAAGAAAATAATTCAATTTGAAATCCAGATATGCAAAGGTACAAAAATGGTCAAGGTAGATATCTCTTGCCTGGTTATTACCCCACGAAGTTATAGTGACTGCTCTTTTTACACCCTGTATATGTATATTATTTATACGTCCCTAGTTTTTCCTTTTTTAAATAAATGAAATATTTTAGGACGTTGATTTGATGGACGTTCGAAAATCTAAAAAAAATACCAGAATTTCCTCTTTGTTCAAACATCCAGGAAACAAATTTGACAGCATTATACAATAAAATCAAAACATAGGAATCAACTTCAAGCCTTTTTTAGTTTGTAATGAAAAAAATATATAAATCGGTTAAGTTTTGGAGGAGGATACAGGAAAAACCAAACGTCGATTTCTTGTGATTTAGGTAATTTCAGTTCGTGCTGCAGTTGTCTCTGTCGCGCTAGTGCTCGCTAGCTAAGACACTGCGTTGCTGTTAGTGTTGCCACCTTGTAGAAAACTAATTCACTAGTTTTTTTAAGAAAACTCACCATATTAAGGGATATTTCAAATTAAAAAAATCTCCAGAATTCACTAAATTATTTAAAATTAATAACAAGCTAAATATTTTTTTTTTTGAGAAAACAGTGAATAAAAATAAACATGAATAAAACTAAAAATCAACTTCAAATACTTCCGTTAGTATTTCTTATTCGTCTTGATCGATTAGGTACTGCAGATGTAGACGGCTGAGATGTATCATCACTTTTGTTAGATTTTTTGATTCAAAAGAGTATTAAGAATTGCTTCCAATAGCAGTAATATCATCAGCCACAAAAAGTCACCCAAAAATTTTTCAGTAATATTTTTTTAGAAAATACCTGTCTACCTACTAAAAGTCACTAAATCTAGTGAAAAAATCACTAAGGTGGTACCACTGGACTTGCTGTCTGCAACAGAATTTATATATACCTATTTTGTATTTCTCTCAACTGTGAGGGTTCCTCCAGGGATGAAATGGATATGAAATTTCGGATACGGATATTAAATTATTTCGGATTATCCGTTTGTTTCGGATAGTTTCGGTTACGGATATTACATTTTTACAGTAGCAAAACTTTAATTTCGGATTCGGTTACGGTTATGGATAATTTGTAATATCGGATATCCGATAGTTTCGGTTACGGTTACGGAGCTTCGTAACATCCCTGGTTTCCTCTTATTTGTTGTTCCAACGCGGGAATCGAACCTTTCGAGAGCCAAGCTCCGCAATCCGCACCACTAGAGGCACTATAGAGTATACCATAATTATTTAATCATCCCAGCAGCCTGTGATCTTCTCCTTTATAAGATTAGTCTATAATTGTGACAATAATTAGTACGCTTCAATGTGACTATTTAACAGTGTATAGTAGAGAATTATACAGTAGTATATAAGGGTGAGAGTGGTTGCTGGGGACACAGTCTAGTGACGATCGGGGTAGGACGCGCATGTGGGAGACGCAAGAACGAGGTACGTAAATATATAATACTAGAATGTATACTTCGTGTATAATTTGATGTATATAACGTTTTGTAAAATTAATTATGTATATACAAAAAAAACTTAAATAATAGTTTTAAAATAATTTTAAAACATGTTCAAGTATTGTCATTGGTTTTTGACACGTAACATATTTGTTTTAAAATCAGACTTTTAAGTTGGTGAAAATTATGCTCAAAGACATTACATATATTTGATCTCACACTAGCAGATCGATTAGGATTTTTTTTTGATTCAGCTCTAAATAAAAAAAAACACTTACATCAGATACCAGCTGATTAATCTCAAATATAATATTTTTTTCTACTTAAGCATCATGAGACCTAATAAATTTGTAAAATAATAATTTTACAAAACGTAATATGTAATATTATACGTTATAATATAACTTAATTATATTAAACGTAATTATGCGGTAACGAGTAACGAATGTTAACGAATCGAACCCACGATCTCCGGGTCGAGAGCGAAGCTCTGAACCACTAGACCACGGAGGCGGCATGGGCTATATAATTTACGTAGTATGGTTAATGCACATGAAAATGTAACATGCTAAGAATCAACTTTTCGCTTACACTCAACCCTTCATTTAAATTAATTACAGTTGTGTTATATTTGAATTGGCAATGGGTAATTACAAATTGGCAATAGGTAATTACATATATGAGCTTGCCCCATCTTCTATTATTAACACCTTACAAGGGCTGAAGCCTACTTCCTACGCCGGAGGCCCCACTAACCAGCCCTTGCCGAGGTTAAGCTTTTTAAGGTTTTTTTGAGGTTAAGGAAAGTTCTTGCCACGAACAAAGTGAAAATTATAACCGAAAGAACAGTGCTGGAGTTTAGAAAATATAATATAAAAACTGTGATATTAATCTGTGGTGATTAATTTTTTTATTGTAAAGTTCTAGCCACGAACATTGTGAAAATTACAATCCAAAGAGCAGTGGTGGAGTTAAGAAAATGTAATGTAAAAACTGTGATATTAATCTGTCGTGATTGTATTTTTTACTGTAAATTGTTGTATTAACTGTGATATTAAGCTGCGGTAGTTGTGTTTTTAGTTTGTAATTTAAATCGTATTTTGGCAGTGTTCCAAGCAAACTAAATAAAGTAATACCTCACTTTAAAAATGAGCTGATATTCGCAGAGACGTATTCTGCCGGCCTTATCATAAACGACACAATCGACACTTTTGGCGAAAATAAGTTAATAGTATATTCGGAATCACCGCAACGAGATCTACCCGGATCAATCACTCAATTTTTCACAGCTGTTATACTTTTCGGTTTTTTTGTTAAATATGTGGATCCATTCCAAACTAGTAACTAGTCATAACCATCGAAAAAATATCATACATTAACTAAATATTTAAATATGTATTATATTATGTATAATATCGCACATGCAAAGCCCACATTGAAAGGCACTAAACAAAACAAAAATATTTGGAATATTCGTATTAATAAGGTGGCCACTCTCAAGGCTACTCCTATATACAAAGTATACTTTTGTAAATTGTAATTTATGTTAAGATAAAACATTTATTTATATAAAATTATTTAAAGAACAATTTTCCCATCTTTTTGCTAGGCAGCCCCGAGCGAGTTTCTTACGCCGGTTCTTCTCGCCGGGTTAGTCCCCGAACCGGTGGTAGGTCATCATGTAGGACAAGTCTAAAAGTGTTAGTAACTAACCAATTTGGAAATAGAAGATTTTTCTTAATCTCCAAGCAAAAGAGCGTTGTTTATGTTAAGTTAATGATTATATGAATGATAGCACACCTTGAGAATAAAGTGCCCCCCAACAAGGAGAATTATTTATAGAATGTACTCATGATATTTAGTTCTAGCATTGACATATTTAATATGTAAATTTATACTTTTTTTTAAAAGAGAAATTTTCCATCTTTTTGGTAAAAGGTGGTCCCATGCGAGTTTCTTACGCTGGTTCTTCTTGCTGGGCTAGTTCCCGAACCGGTGGTAGGCACCAAATATAAACGACGTTCAGAAAACATTTTTTGTAAAATTTACTCTGAATAAAAATATTTGATTTGATATTGATTTATGAACGCCAGTAGTGTTGATTGAAGGCTGCGGGCCTTAAACTATTCTGTCAATATTCGGTAGTAACTAGTAAGTAGACTCCACAACCGGTGTACACCAATAAGTACGGTAGAGTAAGCCCGGGTATCGAATGAACCGACAAATCCTGGGATTTCGCGAGGCAAACGGAAAATAAATATGTAAATACTGTGCATCCTTACTAACGTATAGAGCGGCCTTGGGCCAGTAGACCATTGATTAACACTCGAAAGGGTGCAGGTTCGACTCCCTGGCTGTGGCATACAAATATACTTTTTCAGATCTATAGTATAATCCTCCTGTGGTCCTCCTTATCGATTTCGATAACGGCGACCCCGAAAATTTGTGGTTTTTTCTAGTATGAGCCCTTATATGACTTGCCAGACCAAACATGTTCTTGAATATCCTATCACACGTGCCACAGTAGAGTTGGCTAGCGGTGTTATATGTAAATGTCGCAGTCATCTGATTGAATCCGCTATTTAATTAAATGACTAGCGCGTTCATTGAATTCTATTTTATCAACAAATTCAATAAATCCGAGACTAGGACAGCCATTTAATATTTTATTTTTAAACTTCAAAATTTCCGAATGTGTAATATTATAACCCACATTAAAGTCAAGTAATCAAAAAATATATCAACACATTGCTATCTGTACGAGCTGTTTGACGCCATGATATAACCGCGCGCGCGATATTCAATTAAATAAGCAGATTCATTCAGATGACTGCGACATATACATTTGTGGTGGAATGTGGTGTATTGCAAAATATATGGACGTTCTAACGGTGTAGGAAAACATCGTGAGGAAACCCGCACATGGTTGGGCCCAGACGTATTGTCCAGTCATTCCTCTGGACTAGGCCGACTATGTTGCGATGCCGTATGGGAAACCATGCGACATTTAAAACCGCCTGTTCCAGGCAGTACAGTATAGAGTGGTTACTTCGTTTGGAGAATATATAAATCATCCAATAACAGATGCAACGGTCTACTTTTTATACAAACGTATATCTCGTTTTTACTAATTAACTTCTTAAAACCTAATTTGGTATAAAGGTACCCCTACCTACCTACCTACTACAAAAATTTTTGTAGTATCTTGAGCGCGTCAGATAGTATATTTGTGTCCCACATGCCTCTTGTAATCTAGGCATGTTTTTTTAAAATTTTATTGGTGGGGTTAAATAAAATATCAAAAATTTAATTCGACGCGCCAGATTAAGGTAAGAAATGTTAAGTAGGTGTCAAAGAAGCTCCTACAGAAAGTACTGATGATTCGAATGTCGGGTAAGCTCTTAGGAACTTATGTAAAAATTAAAAAAGTAACTCATTATTTTCAAATAATTGAGTTTCTTAAATAACATTTAATTCGATGCTCCAGATTTAGGTTGGAGATGTTAATGGTACTTAGGTGTTAAAGGAGCTTCAACATAAAGCTCATAGGAACTTATGTAAAATTTAAAAAGTAACTCACTATTTTTAAATAATTGAATTTTAATTTTATATTGGACTCATCGTAATTCTCTTGTCAATCTTGTCGAATCTAACGATAAATAAACTACTTTATAATATACTAGCTGACCCGTGCCCACTTCGTTGAGTATACAAACCGTTTAAACCTTCCCTGGCCTTCCATGAATATTTCAAGACTAAAATAGCCGAATCGGTTCAGCCGTTCTCGCTAAAAAACGAGACTAACGAACAGCAATTAATTTTTATATATAAAATTATAAGGCTGTTTCCGCTAATTCCACTACTAAAATACAAAACGATATATTTTTTAAACCCTACTAGGAGTACTAGGTATCCACAACGCTCTAGTTTAGCAGCCTGGGCTCCTATACTGTTAGCTATTAGTCAGAGTAATTGAGCCCTGGAACTCCTGGAAGAGGACATAAGATAATTTTCATCTCACTTAATCTAAAAACCTTTTAGTTGTTCCAACGCGGGAATCGAACCCGTGACCTTAGGGATCAAGAGACTTACAGAACTAAGCATATGCGAGAACTTGGCAGTTTAAAAACTTTACGTAGACTTCAAGAAGTAGACAGAATTGAGTTTACACATTTAAACTTATTTGTAACTCGATGTATCCCTTTTCGAAGGTGTTGACGTGACGTATGGTCGTTAAACATCGACCACACTCGTCCTGCAGGACGTTATTATATAATATTTCCTCTGTTAGTAGCCATCCATGAATTACGTCACACGAAGACACGAATGATTTTGACTCCAGTCACACAGTAATGATACACAAATTACCTGCACTTTTTCACATAATTAGTTAATTAGCAGATTTCTAAAAATAACCCCTCATGTCCTTGTTACATTTTTAGTGTGACGTCACATATTTTGCAATTTTACATTTACAAATTGCTGAATCAAATCAGAATTTGTGAAATGACTCTTGACTTTCATTAAAATCGGTGTAGTTGTACCTACTACCGTGGAACAACCATACATAGATTGTCAAAATCCGATAAAGATTTGAGCTTTTTTAAGCTGTTCCAAATCGAATATACACAGCAGGCTTACTCCCGACACAATCGAGAACCGAATCAGTTCGATCTCATCGGCTTTTGGTATTTAATTTGGTGGCTAGTTTAAAACTAACCAGGGTAAAGAAAATCGTTAGATCCTAACTTTTTGTACTCCTAACCATATCTATCGACTGAGAATCAAAATAAACAAACGTTATTTTGTTTATTCGAGAGTACGCGGCACCATCGAATCTGGATCAAAATCGAATCAGTTTGGAGAGTAAGGCCCCTGGGTGTAAACATAACACTATAACTTTGGGATCTGATTATACTACATTTTCACATTTTTTTGCTTTTTATTTATTCTTGCATCTTCACAAACATAACTTTCAAAAAGTAAAAACTTTTATTTAGTTCTTGACGAAAAAAAAATACTTTTTTAGAATGAGAAAAGGCAATACTACCTTTATACAACATTCTGATTATACAATCATATCACAAAGTTATAGCCACTGTTCTTTTTACACCATGTATAAAATTATTAATACATTATTATATCATTTAATATTAATAATAAAAAACCCACGGTCACTCAGCATTTTTCTCATTCAAATGCAACCTTAATTGCTTCTTTAGTATTCAGTTTACAATGCCCTGTCATGGTTATACTCTATACAGGCTGTAACATTAATGAGTGATAATACTTTAGGGTGTGTAATGTGTATGGGCCCCGTATATAGAGCTTACTGTGAAGTACCAGCGCTGAAAGAGGTGCTTTTTTAATTATTGTATGTGCAAATGTATGATGTTAAGGCATTGCTTATTGAAACATGTCAAAAGTAAGTCTTTCAGCGCTGGTACTTTCACAGTAAATTTTACTTATGAGGCACATACACATTACACACCATAAAGTATTACCGCTAATTTATTACACACCTTGTACAAAGTATTGTAACTTTCTATAAACTGACGAAACGCGAGTTATACGTACACCATGTTCTTCTGAACTATATTATATACATTATTAGTGGAAATTAATTAAAAATTGTAAGAAAGTACCTAAGGGCCGAATACATACGAACGCACTGGTCGTTGACCTTACATCTGAAGGGTTGAATCTCACCTGTATTGTGACTTTTATGAACTTTTTTTTTTTTAATTTAATTTTAAAGAAATTTAATTGCGATTTGTCGCGTCATGGCAAGTAATTTATATGAGGTATCAAAACAAAAAAATTCTCTACGCGTCATTCACTTCACACTTTATTTGCTTTAATATATGAATCATTAGGCACGCTGTATATAATAATAATAATATGTAGATAATAATAATATCTATGGACGCTTTACACCACGTCAATCTGGCCCCGCGCTAAGTATCCGAAATTTTTATTATATTAATACACAAATTTAATACACGTGACCCAGAAACGTTGAAAACTTTTGTGCCCTCGGCGGGATTCGAACCAGCAACCTCTAGCTCGAGCATCAACGCGCTCAACCACTGCGCTACGGAGGTCGTCATAAAATTTTATACAGATAAATGTTTAATCAATCAGCGTTGAATATGACTTGAATGTCATGTTAGTTGACCATAGATTTGATTAGGCCGTGTTTCACCAAGCAATACCATGCCATCTATTTCATTGACAGGAAATACGAGAGGATATTTAACATGGCGTTAACTTTAACATTGCTTGGTGAAACACGCCTTTAATCGTGATTTATCGCGTTATGGTAAGTAATTAAACTACAAAAGTGTATTTTAATCTTAAAAAATCTGTTTACTTATTATTATATTTTCGTTCCCTTTTTCAAAAACATTGAGTGGATTTTTACTAACTGCGAACTGACACAATCAATTTTTATAATATTCTATGTCTCATGTAAGTGACAAATGTCTTAATGACAATAAATATCTTTAAACAAAAAAAAATGTAATGCTCGTTGATCATAGATTTGATTAGCCTTTCTCACAAGCCGGCCTAACGCTGTATTCTCTACGAATATTTGAGCTTCTTTCCCTAATACCTTTCAAGACAATACATATTTTCGAACAAAGTCGCAACACAATATTATAACGATAAGAAAACAATACAGAGATATCATATAGGATCTAATGTCAAAGCGATTGCCACACGATACGAGTTAACAATATTCCGATAACGACAAATCGTGTTCAATTTATAATAACGTTGGAAGAATCGAGCTTACGGCTTACGCACAATTGGGTTTAATGCGGGGGCTACACTATCTACTAGCGATGTAACGGATATTCGCATTCGCATTCGCGAATATCCGCATATTTTTCAATATTCGCATTCGCATTCGCAAAAATTATGCCAATATTTAGCGAATGTTTTTAATAATAAAAAATGAAATTATTATATGCATGCATATGAAATAATAATACAACAGATAATACTTAGATATTTTTTATTAAATCATACTTCTACATTCTAAGTTAAAGTCTCATTTATGAAAAAAGAACTTCAGAGATCTCATCAAATCTAACATTAATCAGCCTTGTTACAACTATGTAAGGTTTGCCTTCATTTAGTATTATTATTTTACTTATACCTAGTAATTTAAACATGGTCGACACGAAACGTCAAACCTGTCAAACATTTTACGCGCGCCTTTTTTGAAATTTTAAAATATTCTCATTCGCATTCGCATTCGCGAATGTGAAAAATCGAACATTCGTAATTCGTTACATCACTACTATCTACGGTACCTATAAGTCGAGATTTCACCAACGCATGTTAGTGCTAAATCGAGGAATAACCGCAACTAGCGCCACTCTTTTTAAAATAAATTTTACAACGACACAAAGATCTTATTAAAAAAGTAATCGGTTAAAAATTTAAGTAAATAGTTAAACTAATTTATTGGCATTTAATTACAGCTCTAAATCCTATACTGTATTTACTCTCATAAGTAATAACAAAAACGGCCACTTTTGGCGGTATTTATGAGAGTAAATACACTATAGGATTTAGAGCTGTAATTAAATGCCAATAAATTAGTTATACTATTTACTTACTGTGTTACTTATAAACCGAGTATAGAAAGTTATACTCAGAATAAACTTGGAATAAGCAAAATCGCGACTTATAAACAAGGTATAACTTAAACCTAGTGTAAGGTTGGTGTAACTACCATACAAACGTTATTCCATCGCTATACCAACCCCCGCCCTAGTTTAACGTCGGTATAACTTGGGTTGACAGTTCATATTTCGGAACAACCTTACCGAAACAGCGGAAATAAATTAGTTTTATTTATTTCACCTTGATTTGAGAGTTTTGACCGAATAAATTTAGTATTGATTATTTTTTAAAGACCTTCATCCAAAATCCACCCTATGGTACAGGCTAGGGATTTCATCTGAAGGAGATCCAGTCTCATACGTATTTTTAAAATAATTTTAACCCCCGACAAAAAGGGGTGTGGTCTCTCTGTGTGTGTGGTGCATCGTAGCTCCCAAACTGATGAACCGATTTTGATCCAGTTTTTTGATTGAAGGCCGACGTGATAGGAAGTATTCTTATAATTATCGACGACCTCCGTAGCGCAGCGGTTGACCGCGTTGGTGCTCGAGTGAGAGGTCGCGGGTTCGAATCCCGCCGAGGGAACAAAAAGTTTTCAGTGTTCCTGGGTCATGGATGTGTATTAAATTTGTGTATAATATAAATCTTAAATATGGGTATAGTATAAAAGTATTAAATATATTTCCGTTGTCTGGTACCTGTAACACAAGTTCTTCGTATACTTATCACGGAGCCAGATTGACGTGGTGTGAAGCGACCATAGATATAATTCATCATTCGCTCACTACTACAAAGTCGTAGGTTATTACAAAATTTACGAGCAATAATCGGTGGCCGATATTTTGTAGGTGAAAATATACATTAGTGCATAGCACTTGTCATACTAAAATTCGGAAATAATATGGATAACAATCTGTCCGATTGTCATTCCTATTACCAAAAAATACCAAAATATATCACACTTTATAATATTATGTAAGTAGAATTTTTTTTTTCACACCTTTAGTACCGTTTATCTCCCAAAGCCATCCCAACCCAAACTTCATAATTGGCCATCATTCTTACCTGTGTTGTGAGCATGGACTCAGAAATTTTCTGCTTTTATACTACAGGGTGTAAAAAGAGCGGTCACTATAACTTCGTGGGGTAATAACCAGGCAAGAGATATATCCATTGGTACTAGTCATTTGCTTTTAATCCGCTGTTTTAAAAATTAAAAAATTTTCAATAGGCAATGTACAACGTGCACAACACAGCGATCAGCTGATTACGCTGAGAGGTCAATAGCACGCGTAAGACGTTCATTACGTACTAGGGCAAAAAATATAACATTTAAGAATTTAATGCAGAACGTTGTTCCAAACAGTTCAGCCTTGCGACAAAAATAATAAATTGCAAAAAAAAAATTTTTTTATAAAATAAATAATGAAAAAAATTTATTTCTAGAATCAGTCAAGGTCCTAAAATCCTATCCCCAAGTTATAGTGACTGCTCTTTTTACACCCTGTATAACGGAAGTCTGGCGTTCACGGGCTGTAAGACCCGTATAAATAAATAAGTCTCAAACCCAACCTCACTTGAGAACCTATTTGACAGATAAAAAAAATGTTTCGTTTCACTTTTAAAAATGAAGAACTTTACTTATGTTACATACTTCAATTTTTTTCTTTCTTAAAACGTAAAAATAAAGATTATAAAATATGGAATATACTTATTTTAATGTTTTTCTGTAATCTATAATATGAATATTACTGTATAAAAAGAATAGTAATCAAAGTACTATGTAACAGTAATAAAATTGTTCACTTTTACAAGGGAAACGAAACTTTTTTTTTTATCTGTCAAAAAGCTTCTCAAGTGAGTTGGGTTTGAGATTGTTTTATTGATACGGGCCTTAGACGATATAAAAATATGACCCTCAACCAAATTTTTTACCATTTTGAGATATCTTTGCCAGAAAAAATTTACCAAAACGTTTTTTCATGACCAAAACAACTCTTTCAAAGACGACGGTTTGTTTGGACATTTTAATTTACTTTTGTGGGAGGGCTGGGGTTCGATTCCTAATGAATTAAAAATTAAAACACATCGCTGTAACGAGATTTTGTCCTATTCAATTATAAAGCTTTCTTGACACTTTCTGTGACATGTTTATAAGTAACTTTGTGTGATCCCAGAAAAGGATTTGTTGCTTTTTAATTACATATTTATTATATTTTTAACCTCGACGCAAAAACGACGGGCTCTTGACTTGTCAGGGGCCAGGGGCATTACTCTCCAAACTGATTTGATTTTGATTCAAATACGATCGTGCCACGAACTCCCCAATAAATAAACGTTTGTTTATTTAGATTCTCAGTCGATTGATATGGACAGAAGTACAGAAAGTTACGATCTAACTTTATCCTGGTTAGTTTCAAAGTAACCTACCAAATAAAATACTAAAAGACGCTGATATTGAACTGATTCGGTTCTCGATTGTGTCGGGAGTAAGACTGCTGATTCAAGATGCCATCGCTAATTATCGCTTACGAAGTTCGAAAACAAAACGTATGGAATTTGACATAAGCTTCGCTAAATGACATACGAATTCGCTTGTCATTTAGCGAAGCTTACGTCAAATTCCATATACTCTTTTCCATCTACTCTTATGGGATCCGTACACATACTAAAAGTATTATCACTCATAAATATTAATCCCATACATGTTGTTATCGAACTTTGTAAGCGATAATTAGCGATGGCATCTTGAATCAGCCCCGCCTGTATTATGACGGCAGTTTTATTTGTGTCCATATCTTCAGGTCGGTTCATTCGTGCCGATCTCAGTTATATCACGGTGAACAATAGTGAAGCGGGTGAAGGTACCTCTGCATGGAATCCCTTCAAGTCACACGTAATTAGAAATTAATTAAATGACTATTTTAGTTCGTTTAGTTCTGTTTTCCAGCAATTACTAATTGCCCATAGAGTTAAGAATGAGTTAGATGTCGATGATCAATGAAAAAATGTGCATATAATGTGTCAATAGAGGTTTTTCATTTTATAAAGTATCCTAATGACTTTTAAAAAAAAAATTAAACCGCCTTCATAAAAAATAACTAAAAAGCGATAAATAAACTAATGTATCTACTTAATACATAATATATACCTACAATTATTTAAATATTTACAACTCAATACCTAATACTTTAACAAAGTCATCTTTAACTATTTAAATATTTACAGTTATCACTTATATTTGGAGTCGGTGCCAGCCTGCAGCCTAGGTAACATAGTCTGTTGTGTTGTTTGACGCGCGCGGCTGGCAAGCGCGTTGAAATAGATTATTTCAGCGCGCTTATGCAAATTCGTATTTTTAGTTTTGCTTTGAATTTTAGTGTCGGTCAGTATTCTTAATTACATTTATTTGTTTGGCTGGCACCGACTTCAAAAATAAGTGATAACTGTAAATATTTAAATAGTTAAAGATGACTTTGTTAAAGTATTAGGTATTGAGTTGTAAATATTTAAATAAATGTAGGTATATATTATGCATTAAGTAGATACATTAGTTTATTTATCGCTTTTTAGTTATTTTTTATGAAGGCGGTTTAATTTTTTTTTTAAAAGTCATTTTATTTCTCGATTTTTAGTTGTGTTGATGCGTTGTGAACTTAAATAGATGCTAGTTCATTTACTTAAGGGTTTCAGTTTATTTAATATATAGTCACTAATTACAACGTCCGTTTGTCGAATTGGTCTTATTTTTAGGAAGCTATAATTGTTATTAATAGGTACTTAGTTGAAAGAGTTTGATAATATAATACTTATTAGGTATTTATATTTTTTATTATCATGGGTAGACCCAACGACATTGACAAAGTTATAATATGCAATAACACACAGCCAAACCTGCTGCAGTTTCAATTCGTCAATGTCGTCCATACTGCATAGGAAACAGATCACGAATGAGAAAAATGAGAGTGTGGATAAATTGCTTGTTCTCGCGAGAAGGGCCGGCGAGACTTCTCGGCGAGATTTCTCGCCGTGAGTCTGGATGGTATATTACAAGTATCACGTTAGCCCTACATACATTCGATCAACCAATTGCAGTACTGCTCCCAACTCCTAACCGTTAAGGAGTACTGTAGCTTCATCATCAGCACAGCAGCATCAGATGTTGATTCAAGCATACCTCACAAGCAACATGTTAGCCCTACATACCTACTACTAAATAGTTTCCATCGACCAATTGCAGTACTGCCTTTCAGCTCCTAATCCTAACCGTTAAGGAGTACTGTAGCTTCATCATCAGCACAGCAGCATCAGATGTTGATTCAAGCATACCTCACAAGCAACATGTTAGCTCTACATAGTACATACTACTAAATAGTTTCCATCGACCAATTGCAGTACTGCCTTCCAACTCCTAATCCTAACCGTTAAGGAGTACTGTAGCTTCATCATCAGCACAGCAGCATCAGATGTTGATTCAAGCATACCTCACAAGCAACATGTTAGCCCTACATACTACTAAATAGTTTCCATCGACCAATTGCAGTTCTGCCTTCCAACTCCTAATCCTAACCGTTAAGGAGTACTGTAGCTTCATCATCAGCACAGCAGCATCAGATGTTGACACCCGGAAGCATATACCTGAGTAAGACATGATTACGTAACAAAAACACCATACGAGCATACAATTTTCGGTGGTTGCCCTCGATTTCTCCTGGATCCCATCATCAGATCCTGACCTGGTGAAAATGGGACCACCTCAGAAGTGAACTCTATACAACAAAAAAAAATTTTTGAAATCCGTCAATAATTGACGAAAATATCGGTGAACATACATAAAAAAAAAAAAAAATATTATACATACAGACGAATTGAGAACCTCCTCCTTTTTTTGAAGTCGGTTAAAAAGTTCAAGTGACAGTTTAAATCCAATACTCTGGGTAATTTTTTTTTGCGACATATCACCTTCATCCATTAATGTCTTAAATTTTATTATTGGATGTTGATGATGATAAATGCTGTAAGATTGATCTCCAGTTTTCATCAGGGATGTTAGGGAGCTCCGTAACCGCAACCAAAACTGTCGGATATCCGATATAAAAATTATCCGTAACAGTAACCGAATCCGAAATAAAAGTTTTTCTACTGTCAAAGGTAACCAAAATTTAATATCCGTAACCGAAATTATCCGAAACAAACGGATAATCCGAAATTATTTCATATCCATATGGATCCGTATCTGAAATTATCCGAAACAAACGGATAATCCGAAATTATTTCATATCCATATGGATCCGTATCCGAAATTATCCGAAACAAACGGATAATCCGAAATTATTTCATATCCATATCCGTATCCGAAATTTCATATCCATTTCATCCCTGGTTTTCATCAGTCGTCGATCAGCTGACGTTTGAGTTAACAAGCCATTCTGAACGCTCATTGGTGAATATCACTCGCAACAACTTCGTGCCGTTCTTGCAATTTGCTCGTAAAATGTCATGTCTATCCACCTGAAACTCTACAACCAAAGGCCGCACTCAGCGCTGTCTAAATTTTTAACCCCCGATGCTAAAACGACGGGGATGTTCACAAGTAACTATACATAGAGTGCACATACATACCCTAAAGTATTATCACTCATTAATATTATACCCTGTAGACTATAAAATTTAAATATATTGTATCCAGCAATATCCCGCGAGAAATATAATTTTATTTATTTTTTGCGGGCTAATGGTTTAAATTTTATACTATGGATTTGCGCAAAATTAACGCCTTCCATTAACTATTATAGATGTTAAGCATCACTGTCATATGTCAATGACATTACATTGTTTTAATAATTAATCGCCTGTGGTCTAGTGGTTCAGAGCTTCGCTCTCGACCCGGAGTTCGTGGGATCGATTACCGCGTTGTAACAACAAATAATGTTGTTTTCAGTCTCACCTGATTGTCTGACAAGAAAGATGATCCATGCGTTGGATGGGCATGTAAAAAGTCTGTCCTGCGCCTGTTCTCTCGCCAGTCGTGTCGGTTTACCGTCCCACTGGGTTATGAGAGTAAAAGGAAGAATGTCTTTGTGTATTGCGCACACACTTGGGCACTATGAAATAACTTCTTCGTAGTTGGACTGGTTTCAATGAAATCGGCTACCGACACCGAAATCGGTGAGGGGAGCTATTATTGTTTTGAACCTAATTTACTTGTATTATATTATGTGACAGTGATGCTGGCAATTTGTAAAATGCCATGTCCACCTCTGCCAACGGCGCCCAGCTCTGTAATTAATCAGGTCGAATTCGACTCCTGTCGCAACCTACTAATTACTTATTTTTGTTCCGGCTACAGGCTAAAGGTAAAAGATTTAGAATGCAGTTACAAAAGGTTACGTTGAGAATTTAAGTAGGTGTTTTTATTCAGCTACAGGCAGTGAACTATAATTCTATAATTGAGGATCTATTTATTTATTGTACAACAGTTTGTAGAAATGTTACATCTAAACCGGGCGTGTTTCACCAAGCAATGTTAAAGTTAATCTTTCGTTAAATATCATGTTATCCCTCTCGTATTTCCTATTAATGAATGAGCATGGTAATTTAACAAGCCGTTAACACTAACAAGCGATTGTGAAATCGGGACTAAGGTCTTTCACCAAGCAATGTTAAAGTTACGCCACGTTAACAGTTAACCGTTCCGATTCAATTTGATCTAAATCACAACACAGAATACAGCTATCATTAGAAAAACTATTACCGTAGAATCATTAATGAAGTAATTTTTTATATTGAATGAATATTGTCAAGTGGTGTGATTAAAAGTGAAAAAATGGGTTTTCACCATAGTGTCAAACAAAAGAGATTGGATGAAATATAAATATAGCTAACGTCTTCACAGCGAGCAGTGACAAAACTCTCACTCAGCACATGCCTATGTGCTCTGTACAAAGCAGGGATGTTAGGCAGCTCCGTAACCGTAACCGAAACTATCGGATATCCGATATTAAACAGT
Source organism: Celastrina argiolus (assembly GCA_905187575.2). Lineage (NCBI taxonomy): Eukaryota > Metazoa > Arthropoda > Insecta > Lepidoptera > Lycaenidae > Celastrina > Celastrina argiolus. The sequence goes on from LR994598.1 coordinate 7,052,533, forward strand.
ATCCATAACCGTAACCGAATCCGAAATTAAAGTTTTTCTACTGTCACAGGTACCTAACGAAAATTTAATATCTGTAACCGAAAATATCAGAAACAAACGGATAATCCGGAATAATTTTATATCCGTATCCGTAATTTCATATACATTTCATCCCTGGTACAAATGGAACTGCGCGAATGCTAAAGAGCTAAAAATCGAAGTGTCAGTTTGATTGACGACCGTGGCGCAGTGGTTCAGCGCGTTGCTGTTCGACCGACAGGTCGCGGGTTCGAATCCCGCCGAGGGAACAAAAAGTTTTCAATGTTCCTGGGTCATCGATGTGTATTAAATTTGTGTATAATATAATAAAAATCTTAAATACGTGTATAGTATAAAAGTATTAAATATATATACAGGGTGTAAAAAGAGCAGTCACTATTACTTCGTGGGGTAATAACCAGGCAAGAGATATTTCCATTGGTATTAGTCATTTGCTTTTAATCCACTGTTTTAAAAACTTAAAAATTTTCAATAGGCAATGTACAACGTGCACAACAAAGCGATCAGCTGATTACGCTGAGAGGTCAATAGCACGTGTAAGACGTTCATTACGTACTAGGGCAAAAATTATAAAATTTAAGAATTTAATGCAGAACGTTGTTCCAAACAGTTCAGCCTTGCCAGCCTTGCGACTAAAATAATAAATGACAAGAAAAAAAAAATTTTTTTCACAAAATAAATAATGAAAAAAATTCATTTCTAGAATCAGTCAAATCAAAGTCCTATAATCCTATCCCAAAGTTATAGTGACTGCTCTTTTTACACCCTGTATTTCCGTTGTTTGGAACCTGTTTGTTAGGTTAGGTTAGACACAAGTTCTTCGGATACTTAGCACAGTGCCAGATTGACGTGGTGTGAAGCGTCTATAGATATATATAGATTTGATTTGACTGTACGAGCACAGAGATATATCATTCTAACCGGCTCTCCAATTGTTCCAGACCGCCATGCTGACAAACCTCTCCATCTTCCTCATCATGATCACCCTGTCGTCCGTCGCGGCGCAGACCTTCCAGTACTCGCGCGGCTGGACGAACGGCAAGCGAGACGGCCGCGAGACGCATCTCGACCGCGAGAGGCATCTCGACCGCGAGAGGCTCGAGAAGATCTTCAGCCCGTGTCAGATGCACAAGCTCAAGTATCTGTTGGGTGGCAAGCCTGTCACTGAGAAGGTATGGTTCGTTTTAAGCCCCTCCGTGGTCAAGTGGTTCAGAGCTTCGCTCTCGACCCGGAGGTCGTGGGATCGATTCCCGCGTTGGAACAACAAAAAATGTTGTTTTCAAGTTTGGTTAGGACAATGCAGGCTAATCACCTGATTGTCTGACAAGAAAGATGATCCATGCGTCGGATGGACATGTAAAAAGTCGGTCCTGCGCCTGGTCTCTCGCCAGTCGTGTCGGTTTACCGTCCCACTGGGTTATGAGAGTAAAAGGAAGAGAGAGTGTCCTTGTGTATTGCGCATACACTTGGGCACTACAAAATAACTGCTGTGTCTGCTTTCAATGAAATCGGCTACCGACACCGAAATCGGTGAGGGGAGCTATTATTATTATTATAGTTCGTCCCTGATAAATTTAACCTAAAGGTAAACAAACCGAAAACATCGAAATTTTCCCTTATTCACTTATTGTGCACACTTATCACACTTTCATACGTATAAAGGATAATACTTCATTATCCAATACGTTTTATAACAAACAGTAATTAATATGTTTGAACATCAAATGAAAATCTTTCACAGAAAAAATACGCCATTTTGACACTGCCGATTGTAGAATATAAGCATATTATAGTATATGGATTCATAGCAAACAATAATCATTGTATTACTATTGGCCAATTGGCATCACTGACTAGTCTATGGCTGTGTCATAGATCATAGACGACTTTGTTTACGTTTAGGTTAAATTTATCTCGGACGTACTATAGACAATCAATCAAATGTGGTAAACATTTCCCGGTTTCTGAAAGGTTTCTGATGTTTGAATTAACAAGCCATTCTGAACACAAACTTCGCTCATTTGCTACGTTTAATTGTTAGCTAATCGGCGATTTGATCAGCCTTTCAGAAACCGGTGGTTAGCGCATTAAATACGTAGCTTATCCCCGATTTTAGAAACACTATTCAATGTATGATCAAATAACATGATATTCAAATCCACTACCCATATTCAACGCTGATTGGTGGAACATTATCAGACAGAAAGGAACGGACAGATATTTTGTAATTACTTCACGCTCGTTCTTGCAAGATTGGTTAAAATTCCTCAGATAAGGTTGATTCAAATCGTATGTCAACTAATCGGTGTCTTTAGTGAATTAGGGCGTGTTTCTCCAAGCAATGTTAAAGTTAACGCCCTGTTAAAATAGCATGCCATCTTATTCATTGATAGGAAATAGGAGAGGAACAATAATATTGTTCCTCTCGTATTTACGTTAGTATCATTCTTGATTTCTTCGGATCTATTTAACATAGATACCTTTCCAGGACAAAACAAATTGCAAATTAGTTGATAAGAAAGAATATGAACTTAACTCATTTTTCACGTAACTCAAGTTAAGTTGTTATTTCTAGGGAGTGTCGATAAACTCGATATGGTATTTAACCTTATGCGTGGAATTTTAAACAGCGAGCGTGCTGTAATTATAAAATATCTATTCGTTATTGTTTGTTTAATAATATTCGACCAATCAGCGTTCAATATGGGTTGTTGATTTGAATACCATGTTAGTTGATTCAAATGTATGAATAATGTTCCAGAAATCGGGGGTTTGTGGCGTGGAGTTCATGCAATCCATTCATATCGGCTTCACTTACGCCTTACCTTTTGCAAACCCTTATCCAAATGTCTACCTATAATACGGGTCAGGCCTTCTTCCTGAAGGAGAACCAGCATTTGTTATAGTTACGTAGAGCACTTAAAATTAAAATAGTAATACATTCTGCCAAATATGTTGCTTGCAAGTCAAACATTTCTCACTTTATATAAATACTATAATTATTACTAATTTATCTTTGCTGGTTTATTATAAGCTTTTGTTAAAAGCGCCATCTCTCGATCACTATTGGTACTATTTGGACAGTCAACCTTGAATCTTTCCTTCTGAACTTTTGCATATTTTCAGAATCGATTTGACTAAGCTTATATAACATAATTATAATAAGGTAACATAATTATAATTTAGGGTATAATATGTTATATAAATATCTAACCTGACTAGAGTTTTTATAAAAAAATGGTATTTTTTTAGTTGTTGACACCGTGTGACTATTTGGAGGAAGACGGCGAAGAACCAAGACGACACCACCAGAAGACCGCTCAAGACTCTCTCTACGACAACTTCCAATGAATTTAGTTTCATTGAAACCGACACCATGCCTTAGTTTAGTTTTTTAAATGACAAACTGTGAAAGCGCCATCTCTTATTATTAAAAGAAAGTTCGAAACCTACGTTCCTACGAGAATATTGTTATGGTCGCGACAGAACACTGCTACGTAAATAATAGAGCTCTGTGTTAATGAAATAGAGCTGAAAATCAAAGTGCCAAGCGTCAAATGACAGATTTGACAACTTTTGTCGATTTTCAATTCTATTTTATTAGAAAAAGGACTATTAACAGTGCTTTTGCGGCCGTATCTTCCCCGGACCATTTTACATTTTCAAATTTTTCGTTGGACTTATATTTTTGTTTATAACAACTATAATTCTCATGGAATGAAGCTCTACTGTATATTAAAAAAAATATGAATAAAAGCTTTTGTAATAAAGTTCAATGAATTAATTTTACATTAATATAAATATGGTTTTTTTTATTTATACATTAATAAAATTATACATTAATATAATTATTGTTTTATGCATATACGGCTGGTAAATTATGCATTTAAAACAATAACGATAACTACAATTAATTTTCTAAAATTACAAGTTTACTTGTATACTTTTTAGTTTATAATCAAAAGGTTTGAAAATAATTTATTGTTGCCTGCCATAAAAGTTATCAAATATGACTTTGTATGTTTAGATTTGTTAAGCTTACGTTATGTTATACCTATTAACGATTGTTGTAGATAATTTACTTGTAAGTATAAAAAATGAAAATACTACTATCTATTATAATAAATAATGATAAATATAAATGGTTTTTATTGATAATTTCAATGAGGTTTCATTTGAAGGATAGGTAATTATAGCTTTACTGAAAATAAAAGTCACTCTGTAGTTAAAATTCACCAATATTATTTTTTAAATATTTTGAAGTATGAACTTTGTAAGGGTCTATAAATATGCAACAACTAGCTTCTCAAAGTTTTTAATTCTACCCGCATTGTCGACTATTATTGTATTTATTTTGCTCCCATAGTGACGATTGTCTTAATAGAGAGAAAGGTCAACGCAGCATATTTCGCTATCACCTCTAGTTTCGGATTTTGCCTACGATATCCTTTTAAAAATTCAACATGCATTTTATAAAACGTAAAATGTTATAAGCAACGTGAGCTTTACAAACCTTGAATTAGTTCCTACGAATTGCAATATATGGCACATACATCCCCAATTAGAGAATATTTGTTACAAGTACATAATATTATTGAGTTTAAAAACTACATTATTTTATAATTTTAAAATGAGAACTAGATCTTTTATAAAAGTACCTTATAAATAATTATAAAGTATTATCCGCAGATTTTGAGAATGATACTCTCATTACGAACTATTATAGTAATATTATAAGAACTTTAGAACTTAAAGCGCAGGTGTATTATCTTTTTACATTTCACGTATTTTATATTTTTTATTAACATAGATTGTGATTTCATAATCCTATAACACTAACATAAAAAAAAAAAAAATCCGTATCGTTTATAATAAAAGCGCCACCTGTTACCACAACTGTAACCTAAGTCTTTTACACTAGATGGCGCTCACCTTGCGATGAAGTTTACAAATTAAAATTCAAACATTATTAACGGTTAAAAATAATTTATTTATTCAACTTTTAAGTATATTGTATACTGTTGCATATTTAATATATTATATATAACTGTTTAATGAAAGCTGTTGTTTATGAAAAGTTTGCTACTCGCCGCTAGATGGCGTTGACGAATGTTTGAAAATATTTGTTGATGTTAGAATTACATAGAAATGCATGGTTAAAATATATTACTTGTCTTAATACTTTAAGCGAACTCTGATAATTTTATTGCATAAAAAACTGAAAACGTCTAACTTTTTTGTTATCTGTTTCTCTGTTTGATACTTTAGAAAAGCCACAACAAAGACAGGAACATAGATTGAGGTAGGTATTTGAGAATATTTTAAAGAGGGATTTAGGTAGGTACATATTACGTTAGTAACAATTCATATTAAACAGCTTTAGATTAATATTATATTAGCGAGGTGCAATATATGCGTATTGTTCCCGAATCGGTTCAGCTGTTCTCGCGTTTTTACGAGACTTACGAACAGCAATTCATTTTTATATATAAGAAGAAGAAGAGAAGATATAAGATGATGTTGCGGCTATAACAACAAATACTAAAAAACAGATTAAAATAATCATTTGAGCGGGCTCTTTTGCTCGTTTAAACGCGAGTCCGTCTCGCCTTTGGCCGGTTTTTATGTAAAGTTTATATACCCAAATATCAACTAAACAGTATTAAACTTATGTATAGTGTGTCACTTTGAAAAACCGTAATTTTGCTATCATCAATCATATTATAACAAGTATCATTATGCATCGGTAGTTATAAAACATTTATGTAATACGTGTGGTTATTATGTTTAATGGAGTTTGGCGCCATTAGAGTAAAGGATTCGAAATTCGAACAGCTGTCATTATTTTTTTTATTTGAATTTTATTTTTATTGTCGTCGCGAAGAGACTGAAGTTTTGAAACTTAACTGATAGGTTTAATTAAATCTTAATATTACTTAGGGTTTTATTTTAGAGTACTTTGTGCTAGGGGACTTATCTAATATTGAAATAATATAATGGCACTTTTTTAAATCCCATCTCTAGGTACTTTTGTTCAGTTTCAGAAATTTTTAGAAATACTAAAGCAATTTGAATGTGTAAGAAAGAAATTACTGCATCATTAATTTTAATATCTGTCTGCCGTGGGTGCATTACTCGAAAACAACGAAAACCACTAGATAAAACAATAACCATCTGATAAAGCTATGATAACTCATACCTACACCATTGTTGATATGTATAAAAACTTATCAACATCCAAATACTTATTTAATAGGTACCTTTGACACGCATAATATTTTATGATTTCACTTTGTTAAGAAGTTCACAGACAACTTAATAGTATATATTAAAAAAACAGTGTATCAAGTATTAAGCTCAGCGTTGCCAGAACGTACCTACAAAAAGTTTTCCCGTACTTTTTATCACACACCCGTACTATTACCGTACCTCAGTGAGGACCGTACCTTTTTCGTATCTTATAAATTACACTGGTAATTCATTTTAAATACAAACTATAAAAGGGTTACTTTGGGTAGACTATGGCATTTTAAATGATTTGGCAAAACCGTACTTTTCAGGTACAAGACGTACCTTTTCGGATAGTCGGTCATATTTTTTGGAAAATCATACTAGCAACACTGATTAAGCTTAATCTTTGAATGTAGATAGGAGTAGAATAAAGAAGAAGTACCTATAACAGAAATAAAATCTACGTTTTAGATCTATAATACATTAAAATACAAGCAGTTAAGCAGTATTTGCGGTTCGGTTCGTCTCAACTCAAGCGCCATTCAACAATTAAACGCTAGTGATGGGCCGAACTGTGTGAATATAAATGTCGATGTCGATAGTTTACATGGCGCAGTGTAAATATATTTGTAATAGTGTAAACGCATATAAAAATATTTTTTGGGGCATATTATTTTCCTTAAATATTATGTCCTACTTTAAATTGGGATTAAGTTTTACTTTTGACAATATGGAGGTCAGTGTTGCTCTGCAAAAGGGTAGTACATATTACGTTTAACTACTAAGTGTGGTGAGTGAGGTTTTTGTCAATCGTGAAAAAGTGGCATCGAATGGCATCGGATTAGTTACCATTAGGCGCGTTGTTTTGAAGCCATAAAAATTATAATTAACTTCTTCATGGCGTAGCAAAAATTCGCGTTCATAACACTGCGAAATTACCACAAACGTTTAAAAAGATGTCCATAGTTTACACTTTACTTATCGCAGTGTAAATACTGTTTGCGGCTCATCTCAAACGCCACTTAACAATTAGTTATATATGACCATGGTAATGTTGTATCGCCTCTACACATAATATTATTGTCGATATCGCTAGTTTACATGTCGAAGTGTAAAATATTGTTTGGGGCTCGACATTCAGTACTGACCGTTTGAATTAGATGCTTCATGCTAGTGAATAGTGATGTACCGCCATTCACATTAGTATTGAGTTTCGCATCATGTTTTACATTTTGAAGTATAACAACACAACGCAAGCATCGCGTCGTGAGCGTAAAGAAAGTTTAGCTTTTATATTGTGATTTGCTCAATACTTATAGCTTAGTATTACTTTTAACCCTAATGTAAGTTACATTATGCCCAACGTCAAGCGACGCGAAGTAACAATGTTTTTTTCAATATTTTTTTATAGGTACATATTAAGAAAATTACGTTTTTTTTCAGAAATCTGTGGGGTACCAGAGAAAGAATATCACCTCCATCAACCATTTTTGCCTGTTTATTGGATGTTATAGCTGATGAAATAATGATGTTTTTTAACAATTTGTTGTAAGTGCATAAGAAAAATTTTACAACATTAGTTTACAAAAAAGACAACACAAAGTATTATTACTTATTTCAAACAAAAAAAATCTTCCAGCAGCACTATGGAGAGAGATGGTAAGTACAGAAGATAATACTTATATTATAAGACATGCACAATTGTAAATATAATATGATATAATATATATGAACGTGTCCCACCATGTTTAATAGAAATCTAAATTTATTTTAAATGGGGGTTTAAGGTTTTTGTAGTAAAATAAAATAACATTGACAACTGCACATAACATCAATTTGGTAGCATTTCTAATAAACTTGGTTATTGGTTACGTAACTTTGTTTCGATTACCAAATATACACCACGAACAAGCACGATGTAGAAAATAAAACCAAAGTAATGTGTCATTGTTTTTCTTTATTAAGTGACAATAAATGAGAAGGATTAAAATAACGAGTATACCCAACAGGAGTCACAGGAATCTTACCCTGCATTTTGCATTACAGAAAAAAAAATTTTTAACTATCGACATCGACTGAACGTGTCCCACCTCACTACGTCACAAGAATGAGATGCCCTAAACTTAAATCGGTTTCCCGCCATCGCACAATCCAGCAGCGCCGACCAATAGCAGGTCCGGAGGGCGGCAGCGGTCGGTCAACTCGCGCTCCCATTGGTGAATTCGAGCGCGCAAAAAACAATCGACTGTCTACTCTCATTGTTAAATTCAAAAAAGAACGCGATAAAATAAAAATGATTTATTTCGTGTCGTTCACTTTTTAACTTATTGGACATTAATAAGTTTTGATTTTGTGCCGTTTTTGTATTCTTTTTTTTTTGTTATTATTTCGAGTTTTAATGGACTTTGAATAAATGATGAAAGTATTTTCGTAGGACGTTTAATATGTCCGTCCGTGGAAACTGTGATTAATTTTATATTTAAATTTGATTTTATGATTTTTAAAATTGTATTAATAAATCAACTGAAACACGTTAAATGTAATGGAAACGAGCTTGAATTGCATCTGATGGTTTGACAAGAGATTAAATTAATGAGAATACGAGCAAACATAATTATACAGCCTTTATACCTACCTATTATTTATTTTGTGTCTGAATATAACTCGTAAATGATTAGTGATTAGATGCCATTTCATTCATTGTCAGGAAATACGAAAGGGATAACATGATATTTAGCATGGCGTTAACTTTAACATTGCTTGGTGAAACACGCCCTTAACATTTTACTGTAGCGCCGATTTTGCGCAAGCGGGATTTCGCTAGACTGTTAGAGTGATATCGCGGTCGCACAGAAAACCGGCACATAATATTTTCAATTTCGTTTGCTACGTCGATGTTTGACTCAGATCAGCTTACATTTGAAACACGTGAACAACACTCGCAACAACTTCGCTCGCTCGCTACGTCCACCAATGACCGTTCAGAATGGCTTGTTTACTCAAATGTTAGCTGATCGACGATTTGATCAGCCTTTCAGAATCCGGGGTGTGTGTAAAAAGTACTCTTATTTCCCTAATACCTAATACCCAAGACGATATATAATGTAAATGTGAAATGTGAAATAAGTATCAAGTAGGTACAATAAATCAATTAGTGGCGGCTTATTCTGTGAGTCTAACGCCCGGTTTCTGAAAGGCTGATCAAATTGATCAATTGATCAAATCAGCTAATCTAAACGCTGATTGGTGACTTCGCAGTTACTGTTTTCACCAATGAGCGTTCAGATTAGCTGATTTGATCAATTGATCAATTTGATCAGCCTTTCAGAAACCGGGCGTTCATGTTTACCGTCTAGATTTTCTATAAGCTATCTACAATTAAAAGTTTAAACCATAAAATGTATGTTCTAACAGCAGTAATATTGAACGATTACCTACCAAACTGTTGTTATAGATAGGTTATTGGAACGGGCCATTAGAGGTTTCTTGTTGCTGACACATTATTTAAAATAGTATTTTAAGGTGATTTTGCCATTCACATTGAAAACTTTGCTTTATTAAACTTAGTTCTTACTGATCGCGTTCATGCAACAGTGTAAATCTCGTTTTACGTTAAACGCATTGCAAAACTGAGTATATTGTATTATGTTAATATAGATAGATGTAAAATACCTTTACACAAAAGTGTTTTTCAGCTCACCTTTTTTATAACATTTGGTTATGGAGTATACAAATGAAACAGAATATAAAATGACTTCACAAATTCCTAATGTTGTATGAACTTGTATGTTGCTGTAAAATTTGTGCGTACAAACCCCGATTTCTAAACGGCAAACCAATTATCAAATCAACTACGCAGTGTTCGAGTCTCTTTTTAGTTTCACAACTAAATTTAATAATAATAATAATATCTATGGACGCTTCACACCACGTCAATCTGGCACCATGCTAAGTATCCGAAGAACTTGTGTTACAGGTACCAGACAACGGAAACATATTTAATACTTTAATACTATACACATATTTAAGATTTTTATTATTTTAATACACAAATTTAATACACATCCAAGACTCAGGAATATTTAAAGCTTTTTGTTCCCTCGGCGGGATTCGAACCCGCGACCTCCGAGTCAAGAGCCAAGCTCAGAACCACGAGACCACGGAGGCGTCTAATTTTTAAAAAATTTAAACTTGATATGAGTTAATATGTCCACTGATTAGTTTATTTGGCGTTGATTTGCCCTTATGAAACTGGGGCTTAATGTTGTTGATACTTTGTAAGTAGCGGTGGCGTGAGGTCTTATGGCATTTACCTTTTAAATACCCTCAACAGAATCGCTAGTTATAGCTTCTCTGAGACCATATCAAAGGGTTTTTGAGGTTGGTTACCACTGTCGATCCTGGCACAGGAGTTGCAGTGGTGTGAAGTTTTTACAGCACTGATAACCACGCCACCTACCGGTCTACTTAGTACACTAAAATACTCCTCGAAAACCACTTCATTGGTGAAAACAGCACGCCAATTTTTTTTTGTATTCGAATTCTGTAATTAAGGGCCTGTTCCAGGAGACGCTCTGAACGTTCAGATCAGATTCATGACGCTGACATTGACAGCTGACAGTGCCTGTGAAAACAGTTCAAAACGATCCTAAACAGTGCTAAAGAAACGCAAATCTGAACGAAAAAAACGTTATTTTCGTTTACTATTTTCTTTAGCACTGTTTAGGATCGTTTTGAACTGTTTTCACAGGCACTGTCAGCTGTCAATGTCAGCGTTATGAATGATCTGAACGTTCAGAGCGTCTCCTGGAACACAGGGTTATAGAATTGCGCCTACTCACACTATCGCTGCATCACCCTAACCCCGGCTCCACACTACTCGCGAAGTTCCTCGGCGAAGTACGGCGAAGTACTAGTAAAGTTTGACGAGGTAAGCCGAAGTGCATCTCTACACTATGCTATTCGTCTAACTTACTTCGTTCAACTTCGCGAGTAGTGTGGAGCCGGGGTTAGGTTGGCTGGTAGAGAATGCCACTAGGCATTAAGCCCGCCTTTGTGAAATGCATAAAATGTAATAAAAAAAAATAGGAAGTAAGCGGCACGATTGAATCAGAATCAAAATCACTTTGGAGTGTAAATAAATTATTATAACAGATATATAGTACAAAGTTATTCACGTCTGGTGAATAACTTTGTACTCTAATAATGTAAGGATAATATGAAGATAGTACAATGCTCATGATGATGATTCCACTGAAACCATCTAGAGAGAGACATAAGCTATTGTTATCTCTTATCGGCGACATAAATCGCCCGCTGTCGCGCTGTCGCGGGGTCGTCGCGGGATAAAGTCGTCACTCGCCCACGACTTGTCGCGCTTGTACTGTAGGGGGGTGCACACTGTTAACTCGTGCTGGCGCAAAGCGAAAACTGTACTAATCTATACTAATATTATAAAGCGGAAGAGTTTGTTTGTTTAAACGCGCTAATCTCAGGTACTACTGGTCTGGTACTGGTAAAATGATTTTTTTGTTTGATAGTCCACTTATACAGGAAGGTTATAGGCTATATAACATTACGCTGCGACCGGAGGAACGGGGAAAATTATTCACATATTTTTAGGACTTTATTTGCGTAAATCTGTCCACGTATGCCAAATAGAGCTACATTTGTTTAGTAGCGAACAGAGACAAGCTGTTTTAAAACATTTCAAAGTTCTTTTAGTGATTTGAATTCGCTAACTAGGGTATGTAACTTTCAAAAAACATGGTAATGTGTAATGAAATTTAGATTTTTAAATCAATAAATGAGCTGAGACGAAAGTTTTAAAACATTTCAAAGTTAATTTTTTTATGTTCGTTCATATTGAACAGGCTAAGGTCGTAGACCATACTGCTTAGCACGTAAATTAAAACAAAACTACAACTCCAAAACTTGAAAAAAAAACTTGAATCTATGTTTTTCTTTACTTTAAAGCGGGGTTCGCCAGTAAGCGGGTTGCCTGGAGATCTACCCACTTCTAATAATATATGAAGGTGCTGAGGCGAGAGAAATTCAAGTTGCGAGCCAAACTTATTTATTACACATTTATCTCAGAGCCGACAATATCATCAAATCATTATCCATCGATAAACTTCAAAATGTAAACATGTCTAAAATTATTTTTAAAATAAACATAGAGTAAAGCGTACAAAATATAAAGAGTTTTATAAAAGCTACGCTACATCACCCCCCCCCTTGAGACCGGGCTACGGGCGATAACAATCGGGAAACCGAACTCTACGGCCTGACCTCGTCCGCCGAGTTTGCTCGTCGGTACCTGGTAAATTCCGGTCCTCTGTGATTGGGGTGCGAAATGTTAGTGGTGTGGGATGAGGTTGAGTGTTGATGACAGTGTCGCGTAAAATGTATGCCGGTTTGACTCTGTCAACTGAAACGGTGACATCCTTGCCATTATATGAAATTTTGAAAATTTTTTTATTGCGCTTTATTACTTTGTAAGGGCCCGTATAGGCCGGCTTTAAACAGCCGCCGACGGTGCAATCGCGTAAGAATACGTGTGTACAAGTGTCAAGGTCCTTGAAAACAAATGATGACCTATCGTTGGAGTGGCGAGCCGCAGGTATAGGACGTAAGGCCTGAATAATTGCCCGCAGCTTTGTCGAAAATTCCGACAAATACTGCGGGTTATTAGGGCTAGATTCAGCCTCAAAAAATTCGCCAGGCAAGCGAAGTGGTTCGCCGTAAACTAACTCCGCAGAAGTAGTTTGCAGATCCTCCTTATAAGCACTACGTATTCCTAGCATGACTAAAGGAAGTGAGTCTACCCAATTCGCGCTCTCGTGGCAGACTATGGCGGCTTTAAGCTGTCTATGGAACCTTTCCACGAGTCCATTGCACGATGGATGATATGAGGTTGTACGACGGTGCTTAAAGCCGACAAGTTGCGCGAGACCCTTAAAGAGGGCAGACTCAAATTGTGTTCCACGATCAGTTACTATGTCCTCTGGACAACCAAAACGCGAGATCCAGCCGCTCACTAAGGCTTTTGCCACGGTTTCCACAGTAATATCCGCCAAAGGTAAAGCCTCTGACCATCGAGTAAAACGATCGACAGCCGTGAGACAGTAGCGGAACCCTTGTGAGATAGGTAGTGGACCAATTTAATCTATGTGCACGAATTTAAACCTCGCTGCCGGCAGTTTGAACGTTCCAATAGGCGACTTCACATGTCGTGTAACCTTGGAGCGTTGACATGCCAATCAAGTTTAGAGGACAACGCCTGCACCTGTCTCGTAAGCTCCGCAATCTGATGATTCACAGCAGAGCCTGAGCCTGCCGACGTTGTTGCGACTTGCAGGCCTGGTGTCGCTACATCTACTATTTGGTCTTCTAGCTCAGCGACTTCGTCTAGCGGCATCTTGTTCTGAGACGCAATGATTGATTGGACATTACTGGGAAGTCGACTGGTCCACATAGTTCTAATGAATTCGTCTGGTACACCTGGGCCTGCTAACTGTTTAAGGTGTCTCAGAAATATCGACGGCTTTCGGTCTCCAAGCTCTTCATGGTTTAACAGCTGCATCACCTGGCGCTCTCGGGATGCTGTGAGTCGCTTAATTATTTCAGTTTTGAGTCGCTGGTACTTGTTTGCGGCTGGCGGTGCTGTTATTATATCTTCTACTATCTCGGCGTGTACGGCTTCTAGCTGTGATATGGCATAGTGATATTTGGTTTCATCCTGCCTGATATTTGCCAGGACGAATTGGCTCTCCAAGGCCGCAAACCATATAGCAGGTTTGGTGGGGTAAAATGCTGGGATTCTAAGACTTACCCGGTTGAGGCCACTGTTATTGATGTTCTCATCGGGGGAGTTGGTCCCGGAGTTTACCGTGTTTTCCGAATTATTATTCTCTGCCATAATAATATGTGTTCCTTCCGGGGTCACCAATAAAGCGGGGTTCGCCAGTAAGCGGGTTGCCTGGAGATCTACCCACTTCTAATAATATATGAAGGTGCTGAGGCGAGAGAAATTCAAGTTGCGAGCCAAACTTATTTATTACACATTTATCTATCTCAGAGCCGACAATATCATCAAATCATTATCCATCGATAAACTTCAAAATGTAAACATGTCAAAAATTATTTTTAAAATAAACATAGAGTAAAGCGTACAAAATATAAAGAGTTTTATAAAAGCTACGCTACAACTTTTTTTAAATTTATTTGAAATGACATAATTAGCGATCCCAAATCAATCATTGTGATTTGTGACACCCGTGTTCCAAGCAAACTGAATAAAATAACAGCTTAATTTTCACGTGAGCTGATATTATTATTCGCCGAGACGGATTTCTTAAGCTGACACGATATCTAGTGTATTGTTGATCCAATGTTTTTGAAATAATAATCCGAACATTTCAACTGACACAAGGAATAAATGTGCACTCCGCCTTAGCGCGCAATTCTCTCGAATCAAGTTATCCGCGTGATTTAGGTTCGAGTTCGAGTCGAGTTATCTCGATCAAATAAAATGTGAGCTAACCGACACTATCGAGTGCTCTTAATCTCGACTCATATTTATTTAAATACAACATTTATGTGTTGTACTTACAATAAACATCTGTTCGAATTCGAATTTCGAATTATATTTTTTTTTATTGATTGTGACTTGCGGCAGTTAAGCATAATTTTAAAGGCTTTTGGTTTTATTCAATTTCTATTGAGTTAATTTTTACTTTTCCTCTACATAAGGAAGTTATCAAACTACTAATGTGAAAATCATACAGCGTGTAAGAAATACAGTCACTGTAACTTTGAGATACGATTTCATTATCTTTCCACATTTTTAATTTTTGTAAAAAAAAAATACTTTTCTAGAATGAGAAAAGGTAGTATAATCATTAATCATATCCCAAAGATATAGTGACTGTTCTTTTTACACCCGTTAAATAGTTTTGGATTGATTTTTACAGGATTGTACAGTCTAACTTTTTTTTACGAAATTTACTATTTTTCTGGCGTATTCCACATGTTAATCTAACATTCATCCTACATTCTACACATTATTAGTGGAATTAGTGGTGTTAGTGGTGGTATGACATTAGTGGTAGTGGTGCCGGCGCGGCGTGGGTCGTCATCGAACACTCATTAATACTTGACTCCTTATCGCGTATTCGTTTTAAATACCACCATCTTGTATTCGTTTGGACGGCTGATAGAAAGTTATGTAAGGACTAAACATGGTAAAGGCGATAACGATGCGATCTACTTTCATGTGTAGGAAAGAATCTTATTTACGGTTAAGTGTGTCTGGTACTCGCAACACAAGCTCTTTAAGAACTGTGGTGATTTATCGATGAGCTTGTGTGGGCTGGCCTCACGTGTTGTATTGTCAAATGCACGTAAAATGTAAAAAAAGCTATAAAACAATTAAAATGTCAGATATTCACCATTTTATAAATAAATATAATTAATAATATTATCTATAGACACTTCACACCACGTCAATCTGCCTTCGTATTAAGTATCCGAAGAACTTGTGTTACAAGTACCAGACAACGGAAATGTATTTAATACTTTTATACTATACACATATTTAAGATGTTTATTATATTACACACACATTTAATACACATCCATGACCCAGGAACATTGAAAACTTTTTGTTGCCTCGGCGGGATTCGAACCCGCGACATCTCGCGTCAAATTGCAGATTAATTGGTAGATTTTCATATTTATTTTGCATTTAAAATTTTAAATCACATTGAATCGGAGTATACAATACTTTCACGTCGCCTGCGCCCACATTAGTAATAAAGTTTGAACAGAACATAATATTAAATAGCTTTTAACATTCCCCCCTTATCGCGGTCGGACATTTATATTTGGTGGGCAATGTTTACCTCTCTGTCTTTATCGCTGGTCACTTTTAAATCCTTTTTTGGGGTTCCGTTTTTTAATTTTTAAAAAAATATGTTTTGTAGTACATCTTGGTATATTTTCTTGCCCAAAGAAATAAAAAAATAAAAAAGTCAGGCTGTTAGATTTTGTATTTGGAATACCGGAATCATTGAGTAAATGTTTCCCAAATCGAAAGTGCCTTTATAGGTAGGCACTGAGACAATACCTATTTTAACAACACATTTTCACAGCGGCTCACTAAAGTATTTGGGAAATTTTGACTCGGTGTTCCAAATTCAAAATCTGACAGCCTGACTTTTTAACGTTTGAGTTCTATGAGCAACAAAATTACTCTAGGACGCGTTTGCAATCAGTCAAAGTGGTGTATCTACTTAAATTAGCGAATAAGACAGCAGCACATAGTAAATTTTGTCATTTGCATCGATTTCTAGCTACTCTCTTAATTGTTTACTTGATTTTTAATTCTAACTTCTTTATTATTAGGATACCATTTTGCACAAAGTAAATATAAAATTTTGTAAGTAAATATGATAAAACTATTTATGTGGTGTCATGACATATCCACCGTCATCTACGGAACCAACAACAAGATTCCGCTTCTATCTCGCACGGTGTTCGCGTGATTTGTGGACACAGACATACATACCCCAAAACCTTTTAAGTCCGCCCGTGATAAGGTGTAATTAATCGCCTCGTATCGCGGTTTGTTTGTGTTTTATTGTACCTGTTTCGCGAGGAAGTACTATTAAACATCAATTAATTGATTTTTGATGATATCATCAAATAAAATATGAAATTATATTATACTAGATGTTGCCCGCTACTTCGTACGCGTCAAATGAAAATCCGCGGAAACCGTACATTTTGCTGAGCTAAAACGTTGACTTAGTGTTAATCTTGCATGTAAACTACTAAGTACCACATTTTTTTATCATAAAAATCCGTTCCGTAGTTTTTGCTTGAAAGCTACAACAGAAGGTTGAGAGTTTTTCTGTATACTGCGTAATACCTACTTCGGCACTATAAAACTGCAATATAATAATAATAGCTCCCCTCACCGATTTCGATGTCGATTTCATTGAAACCAGGCCAGCTACGCTGGAGTTATTTTATAGTGCCCAAGTGTGTGCGCAATACACAGAAGCACTCTCTCTTCCTTTTACTCTCATAACTCAGTGGGACGGTAAACCGACACGACTAGCGAGAGATCAGGCGCAGGACCGACTTTTTACATGCCCATCCGACGCATGGATCATCTTTCTTGTCAGACAATCAGGTGATCAGCCTGAATTGTCCTAACCAAACTTGAAAACAACATTTTTTGTTGTTCCAACGCGGGAATCGAACCCACGACCTCCGGGTTGAGAGCGAAGCTCTGAACCACTAGACCACGGAGGCGGCGCAAAACTGCAATATCTAGCCAATATAATTTGCAAATCTGGAGTCGCATATAACGGTGACCTCGTGCTAGGAATTTCCGTGCTTCCAAGCGTTACTGCCAAAATTATTATAGAAACACTCATCAACATCACAATAAATTCCGAATAAATTACATAATCTATACTAGTATTATAAAGCGGATTGTTTTATTTAAACGCGCTAATCTCAGGAACTACTGGTCCGATTTGAAAAAATATTTTTTTGTTGGATAGTCCATTTATAGAGGAAGGCTTTAGGCTATATAACATTACGCTGCGATCAATAGGAGCGAAGCGTCAGTGAGAAATGTTGCGAAAACGGGGAAAATTATTCACATTTAGGGACTTTCGTTGCGTGCGCTGCATAAACGATTTCAGTCACTCAAAAACCACGTGAACGAAGTCGCGGGCACAGCTAGTAATCTATATTCCCTGGGTGCTTTCCCTTAACTTTTGGACTTTTATGTCATTATAATTTTGTACTGTCTCCCACTTTGCTTGGGGAGGGAAACTGGAATACTTCCTACTCCTCCTTTTTTTTCTTTCGTTGTGGGTCCCAAGACAGATTTATCTTGTCCCTCGGGCACCTATGAGATCATTCGAGGGTGGTTGGTTACCACTGTTAATCCTGGCTTCGCAGGAGTTGCAGTGGTGGAAATGTGTAAAAAAAAACGTTTTATTTCCAAATGAAACTTAACAAGCTATTTTCGGAAAGTCAACAAGAAAAGCCTACCACCGGTTCAACCCTAACCTGCCGAGAAGAATCGGCGTAACAAATGTGGTGGACCAATGACCGTAAAAAAAAACAATGAAACCAGCCACCGTCATGGCCTACCATCCCATACAATCTATCTTTAATACAAAAAAATTGCAATATATGTCACTACTATTAACGTTTGTAAATTATAAAATGTAATTATGCCGAATTAAGTACAAATATTGACATTAAAATAAAGATAAGCATATTTTTTGGCTTAACAACACATTAAGCTAAATTCAACTCTTTAATTAAGAAGAAGATACGAAACAAAATTACTAATTAGTATTTACCAATAGTGGCGCTAGATGGCGGTTTCCGGAATTTCTAAAGACTTCACCCTTTGCCAGTCGCATTGCCAGTATTAGGGTGATACCATTTTCTAGTACTAGGTCGTGTCTCTGTTATATATCTACTTTGTGACACCGTCAATCGGTGTGGAAGGCATTACTATAATTGTTAGTATACCTGTAAATCATCTAGAATATTCTAGAACATCCGCAATGGCTAATTGTATAAGGGACCTCGTAAAACAAAATATAATAGAATCAATGATAACTTATTACAATACACCCAAACACAAATGTACTACACTTTTACGATCCCGCCATTTTGTTGTTGGATTCCATCGCATTGATACTTGACATGTTACTTTTTTCTTTTTTAATCCGCTACGAAAACAGTGTTATAACCAGGGATGCTAGGGAGCTCCGTAACCGTAACCGAAACTATCGGATAACCGATTTAAAAACATATCCGTAACCGTAACCGAAATGAAAGTTTTGCCACTGTAAAAAGGAAACCAAAATTTAATATCCGTAACCGAAATTATCCGAAACAAACGGATAATCCGAAACAATTTATCATCCATATCCGTATCCGAAATTTCATATCCATTTCATCTCTGGTTATAAGTTTACCTGTCTGCCTGTCGCATCGTTGTTCTTTTTTTTTTTTTTTTTTTCGAAAGGGTACTCACTAATGGCTCGAAAGCCGATTTAGCTGTATCGGACTATAACTAGCCGGGTGGCTAAATCGTTGTTCCCAAATAGATGATTTTTATCTAGTTTTATTTATCACATGATCAATAGACTTTTTAGCTATAATTCATCATCATCAGTTCGTTCATCATGTCAGTTATGACGTCCAGCACTGGACATAATTCACATTGCTTGGTGAAACACGCCCTAAGTGCCAATTTCACTAACGTATGTTAAAGTTAATCCTTCGTTAAACATCATGTTGTTCCTCTCGTAATTCCTATCAATGAATTATTTTAACTAACATGAGTTGATGAATTTGGCACCAAAGCTATCAACGTGAGCAAACATGACAGATTTTTATATTTAGTAATTAATATGTTTAAAGTAAAAGTTATCTGTAAGACCTTTAAAATTCTAATCTCACCTATAAATAATTATTAGTTTTAAAACGACCAATAAGTCAAGGCGATGAACTGATGACATTATATTTCGGCAATTAATTACAATGAAAATTACAAGCAATTTAAATGTAATTTTATTAATTTATTGTTTGAATACGAACTATTTATCAGCAATGTTTAATATTTTTATGCCTTTTTACAGCATTATAAATGGAAAAATTTACTCTAAATGGATTTTACATTTATGTATGATTTTGTTTATCTCATCCTAAATATCTGTTTAAAATTAAAATAACATTTTTATAAGATACAATATTTTAATATTACTTGATAAGATTTGTATAAATATATTAAAGAATGTAAATTCCTATTTTAATGTGATACTAAATCATCACAAAAAGACAACGATTTTTACTTTTTCAAGCATAATATAATCTCTTTTATTTTTCTACTATTTCCTAGAAAACATAAAAACCAGTTGAACGGTAGTAGTGAAAAATAAGCAACAGGAGCCAGGCATAATAATGATGACAATAAATTCTTTATTAACATTAAATTACGTACATTAATAAAAAAAGGAAAACACACATTTTTGCCACGTGGTAGAAATACAATCCTTCCTCTTCTAAAGTTCTAAGCCGCGCCGACGCGGACGTCTAACTCCCCGTCTTACGAATTTTCGATCAAGTCACGTGTCCTGACACGAATTTAACATTTTTACCCATTCAAAAAAGTGCACAACGCCACCAAAGAAGGTCTCACTAAAAAAAGAATACGAAGAAAATTTACAATAAAAAAAAAACCAACAGTATATTTAGGCCGTGTTTCACCAAGCAATGTTAAAGTTAACGCCATGTTAAAATACCATGCCATCTCATTCATTGACAGGAAATACAAGAGGTATAACATGATATTTAACACGGCATTAACTTTAACATTGCTTGGTGAATCACGCCCTTAATCAGTTAGAAGAAATTAATCCAAGTATCAAGACTAGCTCTATATCCCTTGTACGTGTGCTGCGTACAAACGGAGGGTAGTGTATTGTTACCGGAGTTGCGACATTTACGACGTACACACAGACATACAGAACACGCATTATAATATATTAAGCTGGGCTTATTTCGCTATGGAAACGTTGAGATTACCCAAAGTGGTGTAGTTAGATAATAGTACAGTTCGTCCCTGATAAATTTAACCTAAAGGTAAACAAACCGAAAACATCGAAATTTTCACATATTCACATATTGTGCACACTTATTAACACTTTCACAGGTATATTAAAGGATTACACTTCATTATCGAATACATTTAATAACAATTAAACAATAATTAATATTTTTAAACATCAAATGAAAATCTTTCGACACTGCCGATTGTAGAATATAGCATATACTTAGTCTATGGATTCATAGCAAACAAAGATAGTCTTTGGTTTTGTCTTGTGTCATAGACGGGTTTGTTTACGTTTAGGTTAAATTTATCTCGGACATACTATAGAACAGAATTATCGTCAGCTCTGGCTCTGACTACCTAACTTCGGTCGCATTCCCATCTCTCGAGATCAACTGTCATTGCGACGTTTAAACTTTTTAAAACACGATTTAAAAAATGAATATGTCATAATTTTGACTTTATAACTTTTTAAATCGTGTTTTAAAAAGATGTAACGTCACAATGGCAGTTGATCTCGAGAGTCGGGAAAGCGACCGGAGTTAGGTAATCAGGGCCCTGATCGAAACCGGGCGTACAGGCAGACCGCTCACGGCCAGTGTTGCCAGTAAGATTTCCAAAAAAAAAAAAAAAGACTGGCTCTCTGAAAAGGTACGGACTTAAACTCAAAAGTACGGTTTTTCCAAAACATTACAATACGCTAACTAATTGGACGTTGACTGACGATTGTCTAATCATTGTGCGGCCTAGTCTTTCAATTTAAAGTCGTCAATAAAAACGCTAGACACTCAATGAAATAGCGATTTCAATTAGATGACTGCGACACATACATTCTTCAAAATATCATATTTAACGACCTCCGTAGCGCAGTTGTTGAGGGCGTTGGTGCTCGAGCGAGAGGTCGCGGGTTCGAATACCGCCGAGGGAACATACACGTATTAAATTTGTGTATAATATAATAAACATCTTAAATTTTACTTACGGGTACAGTAACAGTAAGCTCTACATAGTAGGCACATACACCCCAAATTTATTATAGCTTATTTATTTTACACCTTGTGTTTGGTTTGTTTACATTTAGGTCAAATTCAAAAGGGACGTACTATACAATCTACCGGAAATATGAATAGGACGATCTACCTGATGGTTTCGCCGCAGATAATAATGTTATAATATTATCTATGGACGCTCCACACCACGTCAAACTGGTCCCGTGCTAAGTATCTGAAGATACACACCTGACCCATACACTATTAATATTACAGCCTGTATAATATAGATAGATCGGTTTTCGAAACGCCAGTAAGGCGTTAACTGTCATATTGATATTTCCTGTTGCTCTACAACTACATATATTATAACAACTCCAATTCTATTATCATATCGGAACGCGTCAGTGTTCATTGGTATTCTACGAGCGATCTCCTGAATGTTTGAACGTCGTGATTTGGATCGGTTCCGACGTGTTATGGTCACCATGTGGGGAGGATATGGGATATGTCCGTAAAATTCGTAACTTATAGACATAAGATTCGATAAGTGCCATACGAATGTCAAATACATTTTGTTTTCGAAGTTCGTTAACGATAATAGCGATGGTCTCTTGAATTAGGACCCTGATGAGCGATGTCTTTAATATAGGTGATTCAAAGGTGACGAAAAGCAGAATTATTGAAGTAACGTATTGTCAGAAAAATAATAAAATTCTTCCATTTAACATACATTAATAATTTAATACATTTTTTACAATAGCTTATTGGCTAGCGCCAACTAGAGGTTAAAATATCATTTGGCTAGCTAGCCGTTTGGTAAAGTCCGACGCAATTGCAAACGCTAGTTGGAGCCCAATATTGACAGCTGTCAATAAGAAGTGTAAGTAAAAAAAGCAAAATTATTAGTTTGTTTTATTTAATTATGTAAATGTATCGTCGTTTCAGACTTTTACAGTCCACTGCTGGACATAGGCCTCTCCAACACATTTCCAGTGCGACCGGTCCATTGCCACCTGCATCCAACGTGACCCGGCAGTTTTCACCAGGTCGTCGGTCCATCTGGTAGGTTGCCGTCCATGTATAGTGTTGTATACATGGAAATATATATAATGTAAATGTATAGTGTACTTAAATTAGCTTGATCAATCAACGTAGATTTTAGAGAGCTCGCTCACTTGCAATAATCGGTGACCGACTTTTAAATATTATAAATAAACTTTGATTTATTCAATAAATATGAAAAAATGCCCGATTATCGGTGCTACTTTAGGCCGTGGGGACCTTTAACAATACTATCAGCAATTCTGTTAAGTCATTTTGAAATTTTTTTGAAACATTTATCTCAATACTACTGTTTCAAAATTATTAAAAAATATTTTTTATCCACAAAAATCTAGAATCATGGGTCATCTTCAGGTATTTCGTATGATATTGTATGATATTGTATGATACATTTGATTGAATTTCTGATTTTATTGCTTTATATTTGTCCAGAAAGCTTCAAGGGGTTGTAAAATATACGCGTATGTTGACTTCGCTGTTTCTTCTGCAAAAATATTTATTTACACCCTTTTGGTAGTGTGATTTTGATATTATTACTAAAATGTATGTAAAATTAATTTAATTTAATTTATTCTAAAAAACACGTTGTATAAACTAGTTTTAACTGTAACGCATATAAATTGGGAAAAAGTTTCTTCGCATTTTATATAAAATTTAAATAGGTTTTTTTATAAAGTTTAATAATTCTTACAATTTAACTTTAGTCAAAATGGCACATAGGTACCTATACTTTAGTATATAGGTGTCATTGTGTTAGATAAATTGTCCTCTGTAAAATTAAAACTTTTAATGATACCAAAATCAGCCAAATACGATAGGTATAGGCCCAAGAGATTGTATAACAAGTACCTACATACATACTATAATGCGAAAAGACTTTTTCCCCAACCTATTATAGATAGTAAAATAACTCTACGTTAATGACTTTCCATCAAAGCCGCCATGTTAATTAGTTTTAAATTGGAATGGAACACAATTAATATCACTACATCATCGCGGCTAACACGATCACGCGCCAATTCCCGCCAATTCCCGCCACAACCCTCACTGACTCATTATTTAAAGGATCCGCTTAATTTTACTGCTATAGATAATGTAGAATTCAATGAAAATGAGTTCAATTTAATCCTTTTATTTTATATAAGTTGCATAATATCTAAGATTGCACTTTGAGTTAAGTTGCACTTAGGGAATGCGAAAGTTACATTGCTGTTTTTTTAATCTAAGTATTAAAATATAGGTTAACAGTCCAAGAAACATACAATATTAAGTATAAAAGAACATAGGAAATCAAAAAATGAATACATTAAATTGATCAATCTTAACAATAATTGCTAATTATACATCATCAAAAAGTCGTAAAATAATAATAATAAGAATTGCGAATATACTTAAAAAAATGTGTGCAGTCTTGAAGTTTAAAATTGCAAAATAAAATTACGACTATAACAAACTATGTACTACAAAAACTCCTAAACAAGACTAGACAGAATAATTTCTGGTTGTTAACACAATTCTTGGGATGTGTTTCACCAAGCAATGTTAAATATAATGCTGTTCCTCTCGTAATTCCTATCAATGAATGAGAAAGCATGGTAATTTAACAAGTCTACAAACATGCGTTGGTGAAATCGGGACTTAGCCTTTCAGAAACCAGGAACAGACAGACACGGCGCAGGACTTTGTTATATAGCATCTAAGGATAACTAGCTGAAGGCCTCAGTCTGGCTCGTTAAGAGGAAACACTACGAATTTTTTTCCATACAGAAATAAGGGTTTACGGGATTCCTGTTTCCTCTCTGGATAATGCGGCTAGAGTAACAATTTTTTTCCTGAACATTTAAGGATTTTGTTTGTACGTCCCTATTTTTTCCTTTTTTTGATAAATTTATTTTTTAAAGAGATATGGACGTTCAAAAACCAAAAAAAATTGCCCCACTCTCCGCTATGTTTAAACATCTAGGAAACAGATTTGACTACAATAAACAACAAAATCGAAAAATAGGAACCTAGCTAAATTCTTTTTTTAGCTAATAAAGAAAAAAATATTTAAATCGGTTAGGTTTTGGAGGAGGAAACAGGAATCCCCTAAACGTCGATTTCTGGTTAATAGGTAATTTCAGTCCAAGTTGCAGTTGTCTCTATCGCGCTAGTGCTGGCTAGCTAAGGCACTGCGAGACAGCAATAGATTTTATAAATACCTATTTTGCATTTCTCTGACCCGTGGTGTTTCCTCTTAAGAGGAAACACAACGCTTGTTATTCCATACAGAAACAGGGGTCTGTGCAATCCCTGTTTCCTCCCTGGATAATGTCGCTAGAGTAAAAATTTTTTTCCTGAGTACCTTTTATAATAAAATCTAAATCAGTTAAATCAGTTAAGTTTAGGTTTTTTTTTCTTGTGCTTTTAATGTTCGTGCTGCAGTTGTAAGGCATTGCGAGACGGCAATAGATTTTATAAATACATGTAATAAAATACCTAGCATTTTATTTGAAATAGGATTTATTACGTATTTAGAATAAATTGTTTTGAAGTCTATTTTCAAGACTGACAGAAATGATAGAAGAAAATGTTATCCAAGTAAGATACAGATAGAATTATTATTTTAATTATTTAAAGAATACAATATAGGAGGAACTAGAATAAACTTAATTGTCGTTTTATAAGATTATATCTCGTATTTTCAGAGAAACAAAATGGTTTATTTTCCCTAACCAGTTTTTTTTTGGTCTATTCCGTTACGAGTCGAAGACAGAAAAAAAACTGGTTTCATAACACAAGAAGGACATTATCAGTGGACATGTCTGCCCTTCGGTCTAAAAACGTCATCAGCAATTTTTCAAAGGGTGCTAAGTAATATATTAAGAAAATATAAACTTACTGACTTTGCTGTCAATTACATTGACGACATTTTAATTTTTTCGAAGAATTTTGATGAACATATAAATCACTTGAGGATGTTGTTGGAGGCCATAAAAGTAGAAGGATTCCGATTAAAATTTATAAAATGCACTTTTGCCTCAGATTCCGTAAAATATTTGGGTCATATAATTCAAAATAACTCCGTACAGCCGTTAAAGGATAATATAATTTCAGTGCAAAATTTTCCTATTCCTAAAACTCAAAAAAATGTAAGACAGTTCCTAGGAAAGATTAATTTTTACGATGAATATATCCCAAGAAAAGCAATAATATTAGATCCTTTACATCAATTACTGAGAAAAGGTCAGAAATTTATTTGGTCTAGTGAGTGCCAAAAATCTTTTGAAGCGGTAAAAACGCTATTATGCTCAAAACCGATATTAGAGATTTTTGATCAGCTTTTACCTATTAATATTTATACAGACGCATCTATAGAAGGAGTTGGCGCGGTTTTAAAACAGATACAACCAGATGGGAAAGAAAGACCTGTAGCTTATTTTTCAAAGAAATTAAAAGAGAGTCAAAAGAAAAAGAAAGCTATTTATTTAGAATTATTGGCGATAAAAGAAGCAGTAACGTATTGGCAATATTGGTTAATAGGAAAATCATTTACAGTTTTTTCAGATCACAAACCTCTGGAGAACATGAATTTAAAATGTAGAACTGATGAAGAACTGGGAGATTTAACTTATTATCTTTCTCAATATGAATTTAAAATAGTATACTCTCCTGGAAAGAATAATTTAGAGGCAGACTGCTTAAGCAGGAACCCAGTACTGGATTCTGATGTAAACACAGATGAACAATTGAAAGTTATTAACTTAATAAAGATTGAAGACATTTTAAAAGATCAAGAAAAAAATAAAGAAATACAAGAAGGAAAAGATAAATTAGTAAAGAAACAAAACATATACTTTAAAAAGGTCGGAAAAAGAGATAAAATAATTTTGTCAGAAGAATTCAGTTTGACATTTTTAAAAGATGTTCATGAAAATATGTGTCATATTGGGATAAACCAAATGCAAAAGACAGTTGGTAAGCTTTATTCCATAAGCAATTTGTCAAATAATATAAAGAAAATTTGCAGATCCTGTGAAACTTGTATAAAGAATAAGTCGAGAGGACATGATAAATTTGGGTACATGTCTCAACTAGGACCAGCCACGAAATCTTTTGAAATACTGTCCATAGATACAATAGGAGGATTTGGAGGTTCTAGATCATCAAAGAAATATTTACATTTATTAGTAGACCATTTTAGTAGATACGCATTCATTCTTACATCAAAAACTCAGACTGCTAATGATTTTATAAAGTTACTGTCTAACATAACGGAAACTGAAGAAATTGGTATGATTTTGACAGATCAATACCCGGGGATTAATTCGAGTAACTTCAAAAAATTTTTAAAAGAAAAAGATATACCCCTAGTATTTACAGCAGTTAACTGTCCATTTTCTAATGGCTTGAATGAACGTTTGAATCAAACATTGGTGAATAAGATTAGGTGTAAAGTTAATGAAAAAGGCAAAAAAAAAGCATGGACAAATGTAGCTAGAGAGTGTGTTAATAAATATAATGAGACTATTCACACAGTTACAGGATATGCGCCAACTTACCTTCTAAATGGTATCACTGATGTGACAATATTACCAAAAGAGTTTAGAAATAACCCATCGGATGATGATTGGACAAGAGATAAGAAAATGGCTCTTGATAATACAAAAAAATCTCATAGTTACAACAAAAAAGTATTCGACAGAAATCGGAAAGTATGTTATTTTGATGTAGGAGATTTTGTTTATGTTGAAAATGGAAACAGATTAAATAGATCAAAATTGGATGAGATATATATTGGACCGTACAGAATTATTGAAAAAGTGTCCAATTCAATATATAAGATAGACACAGGTCATAGAAAAATTGAATCAAATTATTTTCATATTACTAAACTGATTCCAGTACCTATATTTGATTTAGAGAAATGTTAATAAGAAGTAGTTAGTTTATATAGGTAGATTATTAAAAAATAGGATTTTTTTTCCCTAAGGGGGGAGATGTAATAAAATACCTAGCATTTTATTTGAAATAGGATTTATTACGTATTTAGAATAAATTGTTTTGAAGTCTATTTTCAAGACTGACAGAAATGATAGAAGAAAATGTTATCCAAGTAAGATACAGATAGAATTATTATTTTAATTATTTAAAGAATACAATATAGGAGGAACTAGAATAAACTTAATTGTCGTTTTATAAGATTATATCTCGTATTTTCAGAGAAACAAAATGGTTTATTTTCCCTATGAGATATAATCTTATATACATATTTTATAATTCTCGCAACCGTGAAGTTTCCTCTTAAACCATTCTACCATGGACCAATTATACATAATGTAATTGGTCTATGATACTACGAAAGGGCCTGTCCTTACGCCAATAAAATTCTGATTAAAATCAACTAAAACTAGAATACCCTGGGGCCGATATAATTGAGCATGATTTATTATCACACTCACTCCCCTTTTTAATTCGTCAAACGCTAGTGATAACCACCCCTTGTAATTAAATTACATTTATTCGCATTTTCTTAATTTGCAAATCGATATTAAACTAATATTGCTTTTATTGGCCAAGTTCATTTTTACTCGCCAACAGCAAAATTAAAAGGCAGGGTAATGATTTTGACACTCTAATTAAAAAAAAAAATTATGAATAAAAGAAATACATAAAATACTGAATCTACACAGTGTAGGTAACATAAACCATTACTGGTTTTGCTAAACGTTAGTCGTCGATTACAGGCAATCTAAAGTAAGTGTTTATATATATTTTATTATTACTGATATTAACAATATTTATGTAGGTTTGTTTCACCGTAGCCGCCAAATGTAATATTATGTTATCCGATTCTATACAGAATGATTCATTGTTCATATATTAATCCGAATGTAGTGTGAAGAGAATATCGCGTAGAGCATTTGTTTTGCCACCTCATATAAGTCACTTACTTTAACACCACAATCACGATTAAAGATCTCCATAAAAGTCACAAAACAGACGAGTTTCAATCCTGGTCAGGTGTTAGGTCAACGACCAGTGCGTTCGTGTGTATAGACTAGGAGCCCGCGAGCTCCAGTATAGTAAGACCTTTGAATTTTTTGAGTTATGTTAAGTATATGAGGTGCCAAAACAAAAACTGCTCGACGCGTCATTCTCTTCACACTATATTCGGCTTAATTATTATATTATGAATATAATAAACCATGGATCAAATTGTATATTGAATATATTATATTTTAATGATATACGTTTTAACAATTTTATGTTGATAGGTTATACTACTTTTCTATCTTCGATCACAATGAAACAAAGCTTTATGACTAACTACTAATATTAAAATTGTTTGTTATGTTTCACGTAATCATAGTGAAACTATGTCACATTATTTGAGGTATAAGAAGTAGCATAGGATAATTCCAAAAACTCAAGCTACATATTTCGAAGATTTTGCTTCAAGTAATTATAAGCATACAGAAAATTGTGCAATATTTCCAAACCGCCCAATTAATATGAAACCATTTAAGTTAACATTAACCAGAAACCCTTCGCCCTTCTGATTATCGTCCTAGTCTTTGGTGCCCTTGCCATAACACAGCACTTACGCATAACGCCGTAGCCCTAACGCGTAAAACCATTCCGGCAAACAATTAACTTATTGCTACTCTATGATGTCAATGACTAACTCGTAGAGGGGACATTATCCATACCTACTACTTACCTAACAGAACTACCCGCATTTAAACGCACTTTTTAAAATATTTTTATCTATAAGTCTGTATTTGTATAATATCTAATAATTTATTGATAACTGTAATTGACCTTCAAGACCTTCTTCTAAATTCAACTACATTTATTATAGAATAATTTACAATTAAGGTTGTTGTAATCTGAATAAAAAAGTACATAGTACTATTACAAAATAAATGTGAGTATGAATGGACGTCCTAATGGATTTTGGCGAAATATAGTATGGTAGTAGTTTAAACACATAGGCTACTTTTTTTCGACACAGTGTTCCCGAGCTGTATTTACGCGATGGGTCGCAGGCAAAAGCAAGTCTTATTACAAATGTGAATCTGTCTGTTATGCAATGACGGTTAAACCACTTAACCTATAATGATGAACTTTGGCACAGATTTAGCTAACCAAGAAGATTTTTTTTAACCCAATATAATGCACGAACTGCACACCCTTGAGAAATTAACATTACTGACTTGATTATAAATATCAGTTGCAAAACGTTACACGAAAAATGTTTCCAACGCCCTATCCTTTCCTTAGAAGTAGTCAATTTGTAAATTCTAAAAATCAATTATGCTCGTAGGTACAAACCTCCGATTGCTCTACGTCAGAACATGGCGCTTCTATATTAATCAAACATTATAAAGCAATTGCCCCTCTATTGAGTTTTAACGCTTTGTGGGTGCAATGACCAGTGTGACCTGACCTGCGGTTGTGGAACAGAATGCACCGATCTACAAAAGGTGGAGGGGTCTGGTTGACTGGTGGGTGAAATTTATTTGTTTGTTATTGAATTATAATCGATCCTGCCTTGTGATGAGGATGCTATGGTTAGTATTATCATTATTGGCTTTAGGGTTCCCTTGTAGTGCTCTATTTTGGACCCCAATTCTCGTATTCGTGTATCATTTTTGTAATAATAATAATATATATGGACGCTTCACACCACGTCAATCTGGTGTAAGTATCCGAAGAACTTGTGTTACAGGTACCAGAGAACGGAAATATATTTAATACTTTTATACTACACACTAATATTTAAGATTTGTATACACAAATTTAATACACATCCATGACCCAGGAACACTGAAAACTTTTTGTTCCCTCGGCGGGATTCAAACCCATAGGTCGCCCTTTTTAACCCTGGACGAAAATTTTAAGTTTAACGCGTCTGTGTAGCTTTAGCCGTGTTTCACCAAGCAATGTTAAAGTTAACGCCATGTTTAATATCATGTTATCCCTCTCGTATTTCCTGTCAATGAATGAGATGGCATTTTAACATGGCGTTAACTTTAACATTACTCGGTGAAACACGGCGGTAGCTTCCAAACGGATAACCCGATTTTGATATAGTTTTGTTTGTTTGAAAGCTGACTTGATAGCGGATGTTTTTAGTTAATTCATCATCATCAGTTCGCACACTGCTTGTCAATATGAGTGTTAATGTTTGTTATTATTATTAATCTTTGCACTGTCATATTCAAGATATATTATACCAACGTAAATTATTTAGAGAATAGTTTTTTAATATTTTTGGTTTTGTTTTTGTCTTCTTTTTTTAGGTATTTTGTACTGCTTTCACCTCCATGGGAATATACCTCGGCTCTTGGCTCTGGAGGACATGGGTTCGATTCCGTTTTTCGAATTGTTTCGAGTCTTAATTTGTCGTTTTTTAAAAAAAATTCATTTAGATTATGACTATTATACTTTTAAATTTAGCTTAAACAATATGTTTATGTTATTAGAATGTCCTACTCTATTTTACATCAATTTATATGAACTATTAGCTATATATGGGAATGGGATGGGAACACTAGGTACTTCAGTATAAAAATATCCAGGTTGTCAGGTTCCTATATACCAAACTTTATCAAAATTGATCAAGCCGTTTGCGAGTGAATAATCATTGCATATGTTCATACTAAAAAACTTTCTTTATAATGTCTTTATAAATATAAATGTCTTTATAATGTCATCAACGCAAATTCAAAAGTAATAGTAAAGTTTGCTAAAACACCGTGGTGAGGCCCCTGAACCAGTAGAACATGTGTGCAGAACACAGAACAACACAGAAGCGCAACAACAAAAGAACATAAAACAATCTGTTGTACAAACAAACAACACTCGAGCTGTCAATCCGACAGTGACAATTAAAAAATGCTGGCCAGGGCTGGTACAAACAGTTGTGATATTTAATAATGTTATATGTTCTTCGAGACTTTTTCGAGAGTCAAATATTTTGATAAGTTCATATAAAAGAAAATAAATTAAAGAAATAAAACAAAGAACAGAAGAAAATAAATAATTTTGATTTAATTTATCTGGAAATAATTTTGGATTAAAGTGTAAAATTTATGTTTTGTCGATATACATATCATTTTTCTTTTTAGCTAGAGCCAAAAATAATAATAGTTTTATTGGTATTTAATAATGTTATATTCTTCGAGACATTTTCGTGACTCAAATATTTTGATACTGATATAAAATATTAACTTAAATTAAATAAACAAAACAAAGAACAGAATAAAGAAATAAATATTGATTTAATTTATCTGGAAATAATTTTGATTTAATTTATCTGGAAATAATTTTGGATTAAAGTGTAAAATTTATGTTTTGTTTGTATATCGAATACATATCATTTTTCTTTTTAGCTAGAGCCAAAATAGTTTTATTAATTTTTATGTTCGTTTTGAAATAGACTACAGTTTATTTTATTTCCTTACTAATGCTATCACGAAAATCCTCCAGCTTCTTCAAAGTCTAATGTTATTTCGTTTACATCCATTCTATTCGTTCAGTTATGTTGTGTTTTAGATTTTTTTTGTTTGTTTAAATATCATTTTTGTATAATATTTGTTTTATACTCCGGACAAACCTTGCTTTTGGAGTGTTGAAAATTGTATGTATATCAAGGACTAGGTATAAAGTAAATGAGTGATTATACTTTAGGGTGTATATGAGCCTCCTATGTAGAGTATACTAAAGACTTTGACTTTTATGTTTGTATGAGAAATGCCCCAACATCATGAATTTTCCCATAATAATTAACAAAAAATTACCTCTTTCAGCGCTGGTACTTTCACAGTAGACTCTACAAACGGGACCCATACACACCCTTAAGTATTATCATTAATATTATAGACTGTATAAAAAAAATAAGGGTTATGTGTGAATCGCAATTACTGAGTCCTCTAAAAAAATTAAAAAAATAACTAAATCGCAATTACGGTGTTTATTTTTACTTTAAGTTTTGGCAACCCTAAGCGACGGTTTCCATACCCCAACAATAAGCGGGGCGCGGGCGATCGAATTATCTCCTAATATAATATACTCCCTGGTCCCCCCGCACACCCCTCGCACACCCCGCACTCGCCCGTAGGGGTGCCACCGCATCAATTATTTATCTGTTTCGGGGGTTTTTATATGCCCCGAGTATTGGAAAGAATGGTTCCATGCTTTTGCATAATTACAATTGTAAGCCTAGATGTAGAGGAGATTTTTTGGATAGAGTTTAGTGAAGGAAGTTCATTATATTTCAAATAGTTTAATAAGGTCATAAACCTAAGGTATGTCTTAAATATTATGTATATTACTTTAACACAATGTGTTTAGGTACTCCGTTTGTCAGGTTGTGTCATGAATCGAGATGTAAACTCATTTCTTGCAACAAATACTGAAAAGAAAATACAAAAACGCAAATAAGTTACGTGTTTTTGTTTCCTTTGTGCGTGATTCCGTTCCCGCTTGGCTCTTTTTTTAAGCATGAAGAAGTGAAGAGTGAACTACATCGGTAGGCCGTAGG
This sequence comes from Celastrina argiolus, assembly GCA_905187575.2. Lineage (NCBI taxonomy): Eukaryota > Metazoa > Arthropoda > Insecta > Lepidoptera > Lycaenidae > Celastrina > Celastrina argiolus. Next base: position 7,086,044 of record LR994598.1, read on the forward strand.
ACCAAGGAAAATTCTAATGTCAAATTGCTTAATTTCGTATAGTACTGGACTTATGACATGTCGCGGATATATGTAAAGTGTTCCATCGGTTACGCCAAGTGACGAAGTATCGCTGAGTGGTGGGTAGAGGCTGCGTCCAATTCACCATCTCTTCGGATGCGGCGAGTCCTACATACTTGCGGTAGGACTCCCCATCTACCTCGAAATGTGTAATGCATTTTCTCGGCGAAAAAAAAGGACCTATGAAATAAATACAATCAAACTGTCTTCAATTTAGTAATAAACAATAACATACAAAGTATCTAAATCAGCAAATTTCGAAGCCCCATTAAACGATGGGTGTGATTCCATGTCATCTGGTCATCATGAGCGACAATAAAATTTCACGTATCATCAGCACTCAACCGGCCGTGAGAGCCCCTCAAAACAAGATGTCACAGTCAAGTGCAAAACTGCACTAGATTATGGGAATAACGTTTGGAACAACCCTAGAACGACTTATAAACCAACGTATGTTGAATGAAATTGAATTTTATTCCTTATCCACACAACACAAAATACCTTGCAGGAAATGAATTCGCGCGCGTTAACTTTGAAAGAGTATAAACATTTAACGCGTACGTTTGATTTTTAACTCTATGCGTATAATTTAAGGTTGATTTTGGTCAATTTATGTCAAGTCTCCAGAGATTTAAACCCCTGTAGGATAATCGCACTTGTACCGTGCGAGTGTTTTTTAACAAGTTAATAATATTGCCTTTGTGTATGATAAAGCAGTTAATGGGAGATGAATTGCATGTTTTTTATTGAGTTTATTTTATTTTAACTTTTAATAGTGTCTGGTGTATGCATTTTTTTTGTTTTGTTTTATAGTATAGTTAAATATAAAAAGATTAGAGTTTTAAGCCCACAAGCGATAATCGGTGAGCGATTTTTTGTAGGTCAAAACAGAAAACAAGGTTCCAATAGCGTATCACGTCTAAAAATGAGTCGGTCAGAAATAATATGCAGGAAAAATCTGCCCGATTCTATAATCGGGCTACCAGTTAATTGTTCTCATGGCATAGGTACTTCCTGTAGGCCAATTTTGCATCGATTTTGCCGCAACTGTTCCACCATACAAATTTGACCGATTTCATGTCCAACTTTTTGTATGAGGTGTGCTTTGCACTATTGAAATCTGTATGTTCTATTTTCAATCTGTATGTTCTATTTTTAATCTGTATGTTCTATTTTCAATCTGTATGTTCTATTTTTAATCTGTATGTTCTATTTTCATTGAAAACTGTATGTTCTATTTTTATTGAAATCTGTATGTTCTATTTTCATTGAAATCTGTATGTTATATTTTCATTGAAATCTGTATGTTCTATTTCCATTGAAATCTGTATCTTCTATTTTCATTAAAATCTGTAAGTTGTGGGCACTTTTACGGAGTTTGTATTTATCCCTGCTAGGCCTACTGTGCGCTATTTGCTCATTGGCGTCAAAGATTATTTCATAACTGTCAAAATTAACATCGCGTTCCCACCATTTGCGCGTATCACCAAATACCATCTGACGTATCTCAAATAACATCAGATATTCGTGCGAAACATCCAAAACTACAAACCGGTGTATGTTGACCTCCTCCGCTCTCAGAGGGATGCGAGGGCGGGAGGTCAATTATCCCTCTTACCCCATTCATATTTGGTCTCGGGAGACAAATTATAACGCTTCCCATGAACGCTGATGGGTCTATCCCACGGTGGAGTTATAGGTATTTTACTCTACTACGCCGGAGACAAAACGGTAATGATTTTGCCTGTCTACATATATTTGTTTGTTCCAGCGCCTTAACTACTGATGAAGGCAATAGATTCGTAATAATTGCCCACGGCATACTTTTTGTGATCGACTATTTGTAGGTGAAAATAGAACATAAGTATTTTTTTTCATATTGAATTAAATTTTTAATAAAAATTTAATTTAATAACGCAACACACAAATCCTACAAGCTCTCAAAATCTATAAAATACTAGCTGTTCCCGCGACTTCGTTCGTGTGGTTTTTGAGTGACTTAAGACGTTTATGCAGCGCACGCAACCAAAGTCCCCAAATGTGAATAATTTTCCCCGTTTTTGCAACATATCTCACTGACGCTTCGCTCCTATTGGTGGCAGCGTAATCTATACTAATATTATAAAGAGGTAACGTTTGATTGTTTGTTTGTTTGTTTGTTTGAATGGAATAGGCTCAGAAACCACTGAACCAATATGAAAAATTCTTTTACCGTTGGAAAGCTACATTCCTAGCGCTGAACATAGGCTATATTATATGTTTAAAAAAAGTAGGGTTCCTTACTAAAACCCCAAAAATGTAGCCCAAAGTGTAAAAAAACGACCTCCAAAATTTGTTACGTCGTGTGCGCTTCGACAACGGCTTGACCAATTTCGCAATTTTTTTTTACGGTATGTTCGTTATTGTCACGAAAAGGTTATTATGAAAGAAAATGTTGAAAAAAATAAGCAGAAAATTAGAAAAAAGAAGAAAATACGTGATGGTCACGCGGGGTTTGAACCTGGGCTCAATCGATTCACGTCGTTGCCAGTTTATATGACACGGGTGTCATGGTAACGACATTGTTTACAAATGGAAAATAAAAATTATGAAATGCTATAAATAACGTATTAACATAAACTTAAACTATTTGGATTCATTAAACTATTTGTCCACCACTAATAAATAGTCGGGTCATTTTAATAGGTAACATTTGACAGTTTATCAAAAATGAGCGACGTAACGTTGTAACGACGACATAATAAAATAAATATTTTCTTTTTGTTAAAACTGCAGAATTTACTAAACTTTATTTAATAATTATTAGATATTTATTGTCAACATAACCAATATGAGTTTTTTTACGATTTGCTTTCACTGATAAACGATCTTAAATATAATATACAAATTATGATTTAATGAAATAAACGTCGTGATAATGTTACGTCAGTTAACACTTTTTCTTATTAAACACTATACTCGGAATTTTAATTAGATTCCACATTTGACATTAGCTACTGTCATTTTGTAAAATAATGATACCACATTTATTAGTGTAGTGATAAACACAAAAATCGATAAACAATCGCGATTTATGTTAATAATCATAATAATGGTGTGCCAATTAAAGACTAAATTATTGATTTTTATTTAAATAAATACATTATTATTCATAATAATTATTTATTAATTGGTAATCACTGCTTTATTGTAATGGTCTAAATGCGTATCCCATGTGGTTAAAGAAGAGGAAAAAATGAGTAGGTTAGATAATAATATGTTAATTGACAACATCAGACACATCTATACAAATAAGGGCCGATTTTTCAATCGTCAGATAACTTTTATGTAAGGAATAAATATGTGACTTTGACAGATTTTGTATGGAACAAATGTCAAAGTCACATGTTTATTCAACAGATAAAAGTTATCTGACGATTGAAAAATCGGCCCTTAATTATATTGAAGTGTCTGTTTGTAACTTTCAATTAGCAATGTTTTACTAAATGCATATGAAGGATACTGAAAACGACAATGCAATTTTTTAAAAAATTGTCTGTCTGTCTGTCCGCATGTCTGTTTGTTCCGGCTAATCTCTGAAACGGCTGGAGGGATATTGACGAGGCTTTCACTGGTAGATAGCTAAAGTTATGAGGATTAACATAGGCTACTTTTCATCATCATCATCGTCATCAAACTAATGATCTCCGAATCGACTGGACCGACTGTTTTTGACCGGAGCATTCACCGGCTTAGCTTATGTTAGTAGGTGTAATCTATACATCTACATTAATAATATTATAAAGAGGAATGATTTGTATTTTTGTATGTAACGACGTAACTCAAAAAGTACTGGCCCGTTTTTAATCAAATTCTTTTTTCATTAGAAAGCTACATTATCACTGAGTAACATAGGCTATATAAAAAACAATGTTGCTGTTCATTAGTCTCGCTAAAACTCGAGATCAGCTGACTCGGCTATTTTTGGTCTTGAAATATTCGTTTGTCCCGCGAAGGTTTACACGGTTTCCATGCTCAACGAAGTGGGCACGGGTCAGCTAGACTATAATATATATAAAAGAAAGTCGTGTTAGGTACCTACACTATTTATAACTAAAGAACGCGAACGTTAGTTTGTTTTAAGTCATAAACTATTTTTATGCTCAACGAAGTGGGCACGGGTCAGCTAGTTTATAACAGACAGAACATGTTACAGAAATTGACAGCGATAGCGATGACGGCGACAATTTATAAAATAAAATATTACCAAAATACATATATTTGTTTTATTTCTCTTTTTTTATGTATACTACTATAAACGAGAGGAATCGATTCCGAAATATTCCATTTCCGTATCGAATAATTTCGCACGTCACTATTTAGTACTTGTCATAACGTTGCAACACTGAATGTGTCAAATCTGGAATCGAATTAAAATTCCGACTATAGAGACTTACTCAAAAAATCGATTAATCTTTTAACAACTATAAATATACCTATTTAAAAAAAGTACTTAACTTATAAGTTGTAATAAGAATATATTATAAACTAGCTGTGCCCGCGACTTCGTACGCGTGGAAAAGTGATTTAGGGCAGTGTTATAATAAATCTGTTTTAAACGAAGTAGGCCGATGAAGTAATAATAATAGCTTACCATCAAATAATGGCTCGGACATGCCATATGAAGACATAGGATTACTCCCAATAGATGTAACTATATCTTGAATAGTCAGACATAACTGCTCAGCATCAAAAATTACACAGAACACCACCATGACTACAAACAAATGGCGCAACCGCTGAGGACTTTCGCTAATAGCTGTACTTGCCAATGTACCCTACAGGGTATATTAGGTAGGTTTACCAAGCGGCTTGCCGGGCATCGATCGGGATCAACATTGGCAAGTACCTATTAGCGAAAGTCCTCAGCGGTTGCGCCATTTGTTTGTAGCATCCTTTCAGAGCTCAGCAAAAGAAGTAGGCCCCGAACAACATGTAGTTAGTAGAGAAGTTATTCGGATAATATTAATATTATTCGGTTATACCATATAAACCCGGCCACATTTTTTCGGTAATTTTGTATAGGATTTAACTTCGTGGTCCATCTGTATGTCTGTACGTCAAGATCCTTTATCTCAGAAGCACGTGTTATATAGTTATATAACAAATATGTATATACAATACCTTACCACAAAGGACTATAATTATATCTAGTAAAAGTACTAACTGATTTTTTTTTACAAAAAACTTTCGTAATAAAGAAGGTCAAGAAAAAAACTGACATAACCCCTACCTAGTATAAAAACTAAGAAATAAAAAGATCAAGAAATACATAAATCTAAGTTATATTAATCTAACTTTTTTAGTTTAACTATTTATATATAAATATTTAGTTAAGCACGTGCAAATAAAATTCTATTTATTAGGTATGTATAATAGTTTATTTGAAAACAAACTATTCTACGCCTATACAAAAATAATGTATTTACAAATCCTAAATAATATAATATTATAAATAAATGAAATTCACTTTTATCGAATGCCATTCTCTTCCGGTGCATTCGCTGCGAATAAAATTTGAAGCGGCGCGGCGCGCGGCTCCCGCGCCGCCGCACGGCCCCGGCGCGCTTCCTACAAACGTCCAGCAAGTACGACATGATGTTTTTAAATTGTCACAACTTTTTTATTTATGAACCGATTTACATGAAACAAATACTAAATGTTAAGTGAAGCTTGCCGCAATATATTAGTGAAAAGTACATCTGAATCGGATAAGCCGTTTCTGAGATTAGCGTGCACAAACCCACAGACAAACAGACAAACAGATAAACAGACAAACAGACAAAAATTCCAAAAATCATTGTTTTGGGTACTATTGCGTAAATAAAGGTCCCCTATAATATTTTCTTTCAAATATCTTCAATGTACAGACACGACTCCTCTACAGATTTATTATATGTATAGATGTTAATTTAAAAATCAGATCGAAGGAGTTAGATCCATGGTCATAATTCACGAACAATTAAAAAAAAATCGAAAACGTCATGATAAGACGCCACTATGTCTTTTGTCGTCATTTGTCTTTGTGCGAAGTTAACGTCTGTCTGTTCTGTCTTTTTTTTTTCTTGCTACTGAAAACGAAAATGCAATAAAAAAAAATGTCTGTCTGTCTGTTAGCGTGTCTCTTTGTTCCGGCTAATCTCTGGAACGGCTGGACCGATTTTAACGAGACTTTCACTGGTAGATAGCTAAAGTTATAAGGATTAATTTAGGCTTCTTTTCATCATCATCATCGTTATCTAACTAATGATCACCGAATCGGCTGGACCGACTGTGACGGGAGCATTCACCGGGCGTTAGCTTATGTTAGTTCCATCTATACATCAGCTATTTGTATTAAAGTAAGTCGTGTTAGTTAAATTATTTATAACTCAAGAACGGCTTTATCGATATGGTTGAAAATGTGGAGGAAGTAACTTAGAGCCAGTAGACGGACATAGGATACTTTTTATTCCATTTGACAGCGCAGAACCAGCAACGTTCACGGAAGGGTTTGGCGTTGTGGGTTTCCGCGTTGCGGGTTCCGCGTTGTGGGTTCCGGGTTCCGGGTTCCCGCGTTTCGGGTTCCGGGTTCCCGCGTTGCGGGTTCCGGGTTCCCGCGTTGCGGGTTCCGGGTTCCCGCGTTGCGGGTTCCTGGTTCCCGCGTTGCGGGTTCCGGGTTCCCGCGTTGCGGGTTTCGGGTTCCCATGCTGCGGGTTCCGCGTTGCGGGTTCCGGGTTCCCGCGTTGCGGGTTCCGGGTTTCCGCGGTGCGGGTTCCTGGTTCCCGCGTTGCGGGTTCCGGGTTCCCGCGTTGCGGGTTCCGGGTTCCCGCGTTGCGGGTTTCGGGTTCCCATGCTGCGGGTTCCGCGTTGCGGGTTTCGGGTTCCCATGGTGCGGATTCCGGGTTCCCGCGTTGCGGGTTCCGCGTTCCCGCGTTGCGGGTTCCGGGTTCCCGCGTTGCGGGTTCCGCGTTCCCGCGTTGGGGGTTCCGGGTTCCCGCGTTGCGGGTTCCGGGTTCCCGCGTTGCGGGTTCCGGGTTCCCGCGTTGCGGGTTCCGGGTTCCCGCATTGCGGGTTCCGGGTTCCCGCGTTGCGGGTTCCGGGTTCCCGCGTTGCGGGTTCCGGGTCCCCGCGTTGCGGGTTCCGGGTCCCCGCGTTGGGGGTTCCGGGTTCCCGCGTTGCGGGTTCCGGGTTCCCGCGTTGCGGGTTCCGGGTTCCCGCATTGCGGGTTCCGGGTTCCCGCGTTGCGGGTTCCGGGTTCCCACGTTGCGGGTTCCGGGTTCCCGCGTTGCGGGTTCCTGGTTCCCACGTTGCGGGTTCCGGGTTCCCGCGTTGCGGGTTTTGGGTTCCCATGCTGCGGGTTCCGGGTTCCCGCGTTGCGGGTTTTGGGTGCCCATGCTGCGGTTTCCGGGTTCCCGCGTTGCGGGTTCCGCGTTCCCGCGTTGCGGGTTCCGGGTTCCCGCGTTGCGGGTTCCGGGTTCCCGCGTTGCGGGTTGCGGGTTCCCGCGTTGCGGGTTCCGGGTTCCCGCGTTGCGGGTTCCGGGTTCCCGCGTTGCGGGTACCGGGTTCCCGCGTTGCGGGTTTCGGGTTCCCATGCTGCGGGTTCCGCGTTCCCGCGTTGCGGGTTGCGGGTTTCGGGTTCCCATGCTGCGGGTTCCGGGTTCCCGCGTTGCGGGTTCCGCGTTCCCGAGTTAGGGGTTGTTTTTTTTAGTTGAATTTCATCATAAACTGTTTTTATGCTCAACGAAGTGGGCAAGGGTCAGCTAGTGTTATATACAGGGTGACCTAAAATTCGATACATTCCTTTGAAAGACAGAAAGTAGACCTCATGTACAGTAATATTTTTCATGACATCCCCTATCCGAAAGATGATATTTACAAAGTTATTGAAATTTCAATTTTTTTTTCTTTTTTTTCGACTTTTTGACTTTGACATGACATATTTTTAAAAATGTTTGTCTATTTAGTGATCTTTTTATGTATTTTAACCGTCAATGAGTCAAATAATATTTTTAAGGAATAAATATGGACAAACTAAGCGAGAATTTTTCAATATGAGACATGAAACTGAATTTTCTCTTAAGAAAAATGCACATATTTCTTAAAAACAGGTAATTTTCTTTAAAAAAATGTATGATACAATGCGTACAAATATTCTAAATAACTTCCTTATCTCATTAGCTTTCCAAAAAGGTGCAAATGTCTACATAAAAATATGACGTTGTAGTAAACATAGAAGTAAAATGAAATAATGTCTAAATCTATTTATTTGCGATAAGGTTAAAATAAAAGGAAAAACTTGAATTTAATTACGTTTATTGTGTTTAAAAAACATCAATGGTTAATTAAATTTAATAATAAATATTTTATTTTAGGTCTTGTTTAAAATGTGAGCCTCTGTTTCTGATACAGGCCCGTAGTCTTCTCCATACCTCTGTTTTGATTATTCTGGTAGTAAGACTAGTTTTGATTTCTTCTGCTGCATTTGTTATGCGGCTTCTGAGCTCCTCTACATTAGTTATGAGTGAAGTATACACCAAAGCCTTCATATGACCCCAAAGATAAAAATCACACGGGGTCAAATCGGGACACCGTGCTGGCCAAGGAATTGGCCCGCCTCGACCTATCCAGCGATGTGGGTAAGTTTGGTCCAGCCACTGGCGTACGCCGAGGCGGAAGTGGGCCGGGCAACCATCATGCTGGAAAATCATATTACGACGAGTTTCTATTGGCACATCTTCCATTAAACCAGTAATCTCCTCTCTTAGGAAATGTTCATACATTTCACCATTTAAATTTTGAGGCAAAAAATGAGGTCCAACTAAATTATTATTAATTATACCCATCCAGACATTTAGACTGAATCTGGTTTGATGGGCCCTTTCTTTTTTCATCCTGGGGTTTTCTCCTTTTGGTGCCCAGTAATGTGTGTTGTGGAAATTGTTTATCCCGTCACGGTCAAATTTCGATTCATCCGTCCACAATATTCTTGAGAAGAAATTGCGATCCTCCATGTCTGCATTTATCATAAAACGGCAGAATTCCATTCTTCTAACCGGGTCTCCCTCTTCCAGCGCTTGGACAGGTGTGTAGTGAAATGGATGTAGACGCGCTGTGTGTACTGTAAACCACACCTTCCATTGACTCAATCCAAGTCTTCTAGCTGCTGCTCTTGTAGAAATAGAAGGATCATTTTGAAAAAGTGTTAAAATTTCTTCTTCTTCTTCTGGAGCATACAAACGAGGTCTGCCTGAATCGCCACGTCTTCTATCAACACGGCCGCTTTCCCGAATTCGTCGAAATGTTGTTGAAAACACTCTAACGTTTGGCACTCGTCGATTCGGAAAACGTTCAACGTATGTTCTTCGTGCAGCAGCAGCATTACTACTACAAAGTCCGTAACAAAACAAGATGTCAGCGTATTCATCGTACTCAAAAGCAGCCATCGCGAAACAAAAAAATCACAAGTAGAAGTAAGGGTGTAGTTTAAAGCAACAATACGTCCGTACACGGCAATAGTTGACTTAAAACTAATATAAGCTATTTAATTTGCTCTCTAAGCCAGTCGGTAACTCATTGACAAAGGGCCGCGACGTAAGTACCTGAAACATTCCAAAGTTTGAACAAAGGAAACAATTGAAAAAAAAGGTCGCCTCAGGTAGAGTAATTCTTGAGATAACGTTACCTGATGATTGTTTTGTCTTTGTTTATTACATGTTCATATTTTTATCTAGACATTTGCACCTTTTCGGAAAGCTAATGAGATAAGGAAGTTATTTAGAATATTTGTACGTATTGTATCATACATTTTTTTAAAGAAAATTACCTGTTTTTAAGAAATATGTGCATTTTTCTTAAGAGAAAATTCAGTTTCATGTCTCATATTGAAAAATTCTCGCTTAGTTTGTCCCTATTTATTCCTTAAAAATATTATTTGACTCATTGACGGTTAAAATGCATAAAAAAATCACTAAAAAGACAAACATTTTTAAAAATACGTCATGTCAAAGTCAAAAAGTCGAAAAAAAAGAAAAAAAAATTGAAATTTCAATAACTTTGTAAATATCAACTTTCGGATAGGGGATGTCATGAAAAATATTACTGTACATGAGGTCTACTTTCTGTCTTTCAAAGGAATGTATCGAATTTCAGGTCACCCTGTATATATAGACTAAAGCCTTAATCTATAAATGTACTATCTAATAAAAAAAAAATTTCAAATCGGACCAGTAGTTCCTGAGCGCGTTTAAACAAACAACCAAACTCTTCCGCTTTATAATATTAGTATAGATACAATCTGCGCGAAAGTCGGTGGAAAAATACTTTTTGTAGGACCAATAATCGTTCAGAGTTTTGCTCCATATAATTTATGTCCGACTTTATGTATGTTGAGTGCGCTACACTACTGCAATCAGTATATTCTATTATTCATCTACAAAAAGTCGGTCACCAATTATTAATCGGTGACCGACTTTTACCGAAGATGAAAAATATATTATTATATTATTTATGAGAGGAAACTTTGTTTTTTATCCACTTATTTAAAATTAGCGCGAATATGCAGGCAGCTAATAGTTGTAAATTGCTGTCGGTCACAAAGGAGATGATATAATTGTCGGTGTATGGAACAGGTGCGGCACAAGCTCCATCTGTTGGTAAATTTCTTTCCTGTAAAGTGCTTAGCATTATTATAATGTGATTTGTAAGCTAGCTAGATAAACTAGCTTGTCAGTGACTCAAAATATTCTATAGAATTCCTTGTGCTAGTTACCATCATCTCTACTACTATTAGGTATAAGGTACTGTTGAAAATACTAGCTGGTATTAGCTAATATTATCACTGGGCGCCGCGTCGCGGCGCTGGGCGTCGGCAGGCGTCGCGGCGCTGGGCGTCGGCAGGCGTCGCGGTGCTGGGCGTCGGCAGGCGTCGCGGCGCTGGGCGTCGGCAGGCGTCGCGACGCTGGGCGTCGGCAGGCGTCGCGGCGCTGGGCATCGGCAGGCGTCGCGGCGCTGGGCGTCGTCAGGCGTCGCGGCGCTGGGCGTCGGCAGGCGTCACGGTGCTCGGCGTCGGCATCCGCCGCGACGCTGGGCGTCGGTAGGCGTCGCAGCGCTCGGCGTCGTGGCGCTGGGCGTCGGCAGGCGTCGCGGCGCAGGGCGTCGCGGCGCTGGGCGTCGGCAGGCGTCGCGGCGCTGGGCGTCGGCAGGCGTCGCGGCGCTGGGCGTCGGCAGGCGTCGCGGCGCTGGGCATCGGCAGGCGTCGCGGCGCTGGGCGTCGTCAGGCGTCGCGGCGCTGGGCGTCGGCAGGCGTCACGGTGCTCGGCGTCGGCATCCGCCGCGACGCTGGGCGTCGGTAGGCGTCGCAGCGCTCGGCGTCGTGGCGCTGGGCGTCGGCAGGCGTCGCGGCGCAGGGCGTCGCGGCGCTGGGCGTCGGCAGGCGTCGCGGCGCTGGGCGTCGGCAGGCGTCGCGGCGCTGGGCGTCGGCAGGCGTCACGGCGCTCGGCGGCGCTGGGCGTCGTGGCGCTGGGCGTCGTGGCGCTGGGCGTCGCGGCGCTGGGCGTCGTAGCGCTTGGCGTCGCGGCGCTCGGCGTCGCGGCGCTGAGCGTCGTGACGCTGGGAGTCGGCAGGTGTCGCGGCGCTGGGCGTCGGCAGGCGTCTCGCCGCTGGGCGTCGGCAGGCGTCGCGGCGGTGGGCGTCGGCAGGCGTTGCGACGCTTGGCGCTCGGCGTCGCGGTGCTTAGCGTCGCGGCTCTGGGCGTTGGCGTCGCGCCGTTGGGCGTCGCGGCGCTGGGCTGTTTATTATAAGGATCTGATGATCTTTAATTTATAAAAGGAATATAATATACAAGTACATAAAAACCTACGACCTACTTTTTGTAGGACCAATAATCGTTCAGAGTTTTGCTCCATATAATTAATGTCTGACTTTATGTATGTTGAGTGCGTTGCACTACTGCAATCAGTATATTCTATTATACATCTTCAAAAAGTCGGTCACCAATTATGTGACCGACTTTTACCGAAGATGAAAAATATATTATTATATTATTTATGGGAGGAAACTTTGTTTCTTATCCACTTATTTAAAATTAGCGCGAATATGCAGGCAGCTAATAGTTGTAAATTGCTGTCGGTCACAAAGGAGATAATATAACTGTCGGTGTATGGAACAAGTCCGGCACAAGCTCCATCTGTTGTAAACAACAATATGATGTGAGATGATTATAAAGCTAACGTCAGTGTTATTGTAACATCCGTATAATCTTTAAAAATCGTTCGACACCTCGAATGCGCGATGCAGTTGCCTAACAGCGACATCTATGTTTAGAACTGTGAAACATCTAAACACAAACATTGTTAACATTAACAGTCGGTAACGTTTTATAATGATAACAATAAACGAAAAACAAACGTTACATATAAAACTCCAAATGCGTAGATTATTTGTAGTCTAAATTGTAAAAACTTCGATACTCAAAGAAATTTGTGACCATAAATTAAGTAGTTAATCGACTTTTAATTGATTTGCGCATGACATAATTTTATAAGTTTCAATATTACACGATCAATTTATTTATACAATTTTAGTTATTACGCCTCCGTGGTCTAGTGGTTTAGAGCCTGGCTCTCGACTGTGGTCGTCGTGAGTTCGATTCCCACGTTGGAAACACGTTTTAAGTTTGGTTAGGCAGGCTGATCACCTAATTGTCTGACAAGAAAGATAGATCCATGCGTCGGATGGGCATGTAAAAAGTAGGTCCTGCGCTTGATCTCCCGCCAGTCGTGTCGGTTATCCGTCCCAGTGGGTTACGAGAGTGAAGAAAAAGAGAGTGCTTCTATGCATTGCGCACACACTTGGGCACTATAAAATAACTCCTGCGTAGCTGGACTGGTTTCAATGAAACCGGCCACCGTCACCGAAATCGGTGTGGGAGATATTATTATTATTATTTTAGCAAACACTAAAATGATTAAACAAGCTTATGACAAAACAACTAGCCACCCGGATAGTCATAGCACTTTCGAATAAAAAACAAGAATAAAGTATAAAGAGAGTTCAATTATTATAATATTGAGGTGTTTTATTGAAGTTCGGTGTTACACAGCCACAATGGAGACATAATATCGTTTTCATATCAACCCTTACAATATGGGTATCAAATGATGAGAGAGTTTGAGAAAACAAATACAATTCATACAAGATTTCATGAATGCCGCCATTTTTATCATTTCAGTTAAAACGTGATACTTGGCCGTTTTGCTACCGTTACGAAGATTTTATAGGCATTCATTTATCGTTTTTAAAATAAACGCCAAGCATCACGTTTTAACTGAAATGTAGAGTAAGTGAAGCTAAGCCTAGTAAAGTAAGGGCGCATAGATCAAGAACTTTGGTTCTACATGAGATTTGTCCACTTTTTTAATAGATTTTGATCAAGGTGCTTGTAGATTTAGGGCGAGTAGTCTTTAGAGCTTGGCTTTATACGATATCTGATAACTTTTTCACAGGGTAAGCTATGTAGACTGGTCTTGGCAACATTTTTACATGAAAATGTTTTTGGTGGGATGTCCATTATAATATCATGACTGTGTTCGTCGGGTTAAAAAAATCTCTTTAAACTCTTTCATATTCTTAATTTAAAAGAAACGAACTAGCCTAATCCGCCGTCTTACAAATTAATTTATTCCACTTTAAAAACAATTTGGTATTTGTCAAATTTCAAAAAAGGAACGATCCAAATCCGCCATTTTACAAATTCATTTTGTTTTTTTCACACTTGTTACTTATTCACGTGGGCACAGTACCAGACGGTAAATTTTTCAGCACAAGACAGTGAGGGTCAGCTTATCATCCGTCAAAGTCAATTTTCAACTTAAAAAAATATTTTTAAACCGGGGTCCATAAAAGCATTATCGAGTAGGGGCGTTGAAAATAATGGGGACTTTTTAACATCGAAACTGACTTATTAAAAATTAACCGTTTCTGACTTGATTGTTTTTCTGTTTTTGTTGTGTACAGCGAGGGAATGCATGTTGAGCAGAATCGTCCTTATTTAAGTTAGGTAAGTTTACCAGTTTATGTATGCATGTTTGACCCACTGCAGTGATCTGTAGGGTAAAATAGAATAGGTGTATGTTTTACACAGTCAACTTCAGTGACGTTCGCTAGTTTTATTAAGTCCAGACGCAGTTATTTTGTATTGCCTAATTATGTGCGCAATACAGAAGAGCTCGTATCTAATGGGACGGATGAATGACATGACTGGAGAGAACGCAGAACCGACTTTTTACATGTCGATCCGGCGCATATAATTTTTGTCCTACCGTGATAACCTAACTTCGGTCGCATACCCATCTCTCGAAATCAGCTGTCATTGTGACGTTTAAACTTTTTAAAACACGATTTAAAAGGTTGAAATGTCATAATTTTGACGTTTTAATAACAAATAATTTGACATAAGCTTCGCTAAGTGACGAGCCAATTCGTATATCATTTAGCGAAGCTTATGTCAAAATCTATACATGGACGACCTCTGTAGCGCAGTGGTTCAGCGCGTTGGTGCTCGACCAAGAGGTTGCGGGTTCGAATCCCGCCGAAGGAACAAAAAGTTTTCAATGTTCCTGGGTCATGGATGTGTATTAACAGGGAAATTTGTGTATTAATAAAAAAAAATTAAATATGTGTATAGTATATATATGTCGCAGTCATCTGATTGAATCCGCTATTTAATTGAATGACTAGCGCTTTCATTGAATCCTGTTTTTACCAACAAATTTTAGAATCCGAGACTAGGACAGCCATTTAATATTTTAGTTTTAAACTTCGAAATTTCCGAATGAGTACTAATAAAACGAACATTACAGTAAATTAATCAAAAAATATATCAACACATTGCTATCTGTACGAGCTGTTTGACGCCATTATATAACCGCCTAGTGATTCAATTAAATAACTTGATTCAATAAGATGACTGCGACATATATATTTCCGTTGTCTGGTACCTGCAACACAAGTTCTTCGGATACTTAGCACAGGGCCAGATTGACGTGGTGTGAAGCGTCTATAGATATTATTATATTATTTTGTTTTCGAACTTCGTAATCGATAAATAGCAATGGCATCAAGAACAACGGCCCAGATCTTGTTTAAGTAGTCCTAAACAGTCTACTGTTTCTTGTAGCTGTACCTAATAAAATCAAACGTCTCTTTGCTAACTCAATCTAAATGGTTAATGGAGTCAGGCGTTACTTTGCGGAAATCCATAGCATAAAATGTAAATATACAGGGTGTAAAAAGAGCAGTCACTATAACTTCGTGGGGTAATAACCAGGCAAGAGATATATCCATTGGTACTAGTCATTTGCTTTTAATCCACTGTTTTAAAAATTAAAAAATTTTCAATAGGAAATGTACAACGTGCACAACACAGCGATCAGCTGATTACGCTGAGAGGTCAATAGCACGCGTAAGACGCTCATTACGTACTAGGGCAAAAAATATAACATTTAAGAATTTAATGCAGAACGTTGTTCCAAACAGTTCAGTCTTGCGACTAAAATAATTAATTGCGAAAAAAAAATTTTTTTTTTTCAAAAAATTAATAATGAAAAAAATTCATTTCTAGAATCAGTCAAGCCTATCCTAAAGTTATAGTGACTGCTCTTTTTACATCCTGTATATATAATATAGGTATTTACATTTTATGCAATGTAAATGGCTTTTTTATTGTTTCTTAATAAACATTGAATTTTCCGTAATGTTTTTGCAATAAAGTCCTGCTCTAATTGTACATTTAGTTTTCATAATGTTAATCCACCGGCCATACAGCACCGCACACCTTGGTAAATTGTGTAACTTCAGTGCCATAGATTTAGGAAGATAGCTGAACTGTCATAGCTTTTTGATAGCTACAAATAATATCAATAACATGTAACCACGTCGTATCTGGCAGACGCCATAGTCCTTCTATAGTCCTAAATACTAGCCTACTAACTCACCCCTATAGTCCAGAGTCATATCTATTAACCATTCCCTGCAATAGTCCTACACTAACCGATGGGTCTCTGTGGGCGCACTCCCATGGCGCGTACTGGGAGAGTCACCTGCTGGTGTTACATTACATTTAAATTAAAATTGTGTGACCTCTGCGTGTTGGCTTCGGCCCCACGCATGACTTCCATAAGTCCAGGACTTAATTGCCCGTGAGCAAGGAGCATTCACGTTTATTATTATTATGTAACCTAATATAATCTACCTACCCTTGACTCTTTTTATAAAGCAAGGGAAATGCATTACGCATCCCCCAGTAAGAGTCCCCTAGGGGTATGTGGGACTCCCGGCTCTCGACAGCCGGTTTACCAACTAAAACCACCGCCATGTTGGAGTACCCTGGAACTGGTACCTAGTCCCTACCTAGTCCCTGCCTAGTGTTAGCAATTAAAAAGCTATGAAAAGCACTGCTAGATATGGGTCCTCGAGTATTCAAAATTATTGTCATAATATTACAACTTGCATAGTGAATGCAGCAACGCTCGCCATGTTCGTTACTTCATTCACGCTGCAATGCCATGTCTGTCCTCCCCCCTCTGCCATGTTGGGTATGACAGCGTGTGGAAACATTTCCCCCTCGTGTAATGAGCCTGACGCGGAGAGACGGAAAATATGGATGAGGCATGAGGTTTTTGTTTGCGAGTGTAAGCAGTGTGGGAAGGAGGGAGGAACATCAAACGCACGCTTATGCGTACACTCACTCACTTGCTTGCAGGTTGTGGTTATCATTTTTCGCGGGATATTGCTGGATATTATAATAAATTTAAATTTTATAAAGCACAGCTAGTCTATCTATGTAATCTAGGTATCTTATTTATAAAAATAAATTGCTGTTCCTTAGACTCGCTAAAACTCGAGAACGGCTGAACCGATTCGGCTATTTTTGGTCTTAAAATATTCCTGGAAGTCCAGGGAAGGTTTAAACGGTTTGTATGCTCGACGAAGTGGGCACGGCTCAGCTAGTCTTTTTCTTATACATAAAAATGAATTACTGTTCGTTAGTTTAAAACTCGAGAATGGCTAAACCGATTCGGCTGTTTTTGGTCTTGAAATGTTCGTGGAAGTCCAGGGAAGGTTTAAACGTTCATCACCAACTGTTTCTATGCTCAACAAAGTGGACACGGGTTAGCTAGTCAAGTATAAATAATACTTATTGTCATGACAGTTCTCTTATATAATATATTATTCTCTATCTAATAATCCACACCTCCAAATTTCGTGTCTCCTCTGTAACTGCTCGGCGGCGGATTACGTGTGGAGCCGGCCTAATCAGTCTCACTTACTCACTAATTGCTTTCCACAGCCGCAATATAGCAGTACCAGTGACAGTTTATGGCACTAATCTGTGTGTGTCTTTGTCGAGCCGCAATGAGACAGGGTGTGTACAAAGAACGTATGACAAAACGAGTAATAGATAATCAAAAATTCTATTCTACTACCACTTTCACATAATTATAATAGTCCTCAAAACAATTTCGTTGAAAAAAAAAAACATACAGACGAATTGAGAACCTCCACCTTTTTTTGGAAGTCGGCTAAAAAGCCATGCAGGATTCATTTCTGCCAAAGTATGTGCTCTATACACTCTGATAAAATCTTTTCAGCGACGCGGTTAATTCTTTTACGTCCATTATTGATAACACTCAATGAAAACATGATTAAAATCGATCCAGTATTTTTGATTCATTCATTACTGCCCTTGGCCTGCACGCATTAAATTTGGAGTAAAACAATTCCTCTTTCCAAATATATTAGATATAATAGATATTCCAAAGATAGCAGGAAATCTTCATAGTAAGTATAGACTTACTATGAAGATTTCCTGCTATCTTTGGAGTATCTAAATTCATAATTTTTTTTTTAATTTGTAATATCTCCGAAAATATTTGTTTAATTTACATGCTGTAAGGAACTATATTGATCTATATTAATTGCACACTGTATTTAAGGTACATAATTCGATAAGGATTAATGCCGTATTGCTTAAAATAGCTTCGTAAATAAGCCATTTTTTCACGTAAAAAGTAAACAATAAAAATGGTTAATGTGGGTTATCCCTAAAAGATAAACATATACCATCACGGACTTTTTTGTAGACCTTTTTATGGTGTACAATACTGTAGTACATTAATTTGATCTAACTCGTAGGGTTTAGGCAGCGTTTTTGCTAAAATACGTTAATTTACGACATCACATTAGAAACCTCTAAAATTAGCTATGTTGCCTTAGTATATTATGCATGTATTATACATATAAACCTTCCTCTTGAATCACTCTATCTATTGGAAAAAACCGCATCAAAATCCGTTGCGTAGTTTTAAAGATTTAAGCGCACATAGGGATATAGGGACAGAAAAGGCGACTTTGTTTTATACTATGTAGTGATATTTCACAAAAAACTGCCTGCTATGCAAACTTCAGTAATTTTACGAAGAGAAGCCATACTTCAGCTCGAATGGGCCTGCTCTATCTGATAAGTACCACGGTCTCACAGAAAATCCGTATAAAATAACGCTTGCGTTTTGTATCGCCAATAATAAATGTACCAGCTCAATTGCTGGTTTGGCAGTCTATTAATAAATAATATCTAGTATGTTCAGAATTCAGAATCAACTTAAGCAAAACATAAATAGAAATATTTATTTTGATCAAAGTGATTCATTATTTTAAGAGTCATTTAAATTGGTTACTAGCGTTTTTTGTTTACGTTTACAAAGTATACAATCTGTTCAGTGTTTTTGATGTATGATAGATCAACTTCTTGGCTCTACAGGCTGTAATATAAATGAGTGATAAAACTTTAGGGTGTATATGGGTCCCATAGATATAAAGTTTACTATGAAAGTACCAGCGCTGAAAGTGGTACATTTTTTTACTTATTGTATAGGCAAATTTGTATGTTGGGGCATTTCTCATAGAAACACGAAAGTCAAAAGTAAGTCTTTCAGCGCTAGTAATGTCATAGTATACTATAGGAGGCACATGCACACCCTAAAATATTATCACTCATTTATTTTACACCTAGTAGATTAAATGTTTCCTTTGATCTCGTGACTGTATATAAAATTATGTTGTGTTTTCATCAGTGACATAGTTCATAATTGTACGTAATCTTAAAGCCTCTTGTAACAAAAAACCAATTGAGTGACATCGCGTGAGCTCGTAGGGGACAGAATGTGTACCTTCACACTGGAAAACGCACATTCAAATTTGTGAAAACGGGCAAAATTTTTGACATATAAAATTATACTAACAATCCTTTATAGCACATATACGCAAGGTATTACGACGTTTGGTATAAAATAATTACTTAGAAAATTGGGTTTAAACTGTCACATAAACATTTTAGGATATGTAGACATGAATCTTTAGATGTATAACTGACATTTTGAACAAAATTTTCTCGAACTTATAATTTTGCTACACATCACCTTCATCCATTTATGTCTTCAATTGCTTATAATATCATATTGAAATTAATAAATGAAAAAATTATGAAAAAAGTGTCAATAGATTCATAATAATAGTTGGAGTGACATATTGGGATACAGTACATTTTTGCTCTTTCACTCCAGTAATTTCTGCGTGAAAGGCCAACAAACATTGATCTATTCTCACAAACTTTCACGTATACAATACGAGTATTAGTAAGGAGGACTATTAACGCATTGCGCAGTCGGTGTAAAGAGTACAGCTCAGTGTCGCTGGCGGTAGGTAGCCCTGTGACTTGTCAATAGGGTTGCCAACCGTACTATATCGTTTCGTATTATATTTTAATGTGTTATTAATAAATGTCTATTATTATTATATTAATAGACTAGCTGTGCCCGCGACTTCGTACGCGTGGAAAAGTGATTTAGGACACTTTTATATTTTTAAATATATTTTTAGTTTATTGGCGCAACCGCTGACAACTTTCGCCAATAGGTACTTCCCAGTGTATCCCAGTGTTGATCCCGATCCAGCAAGTCACGTACCCGGCAAGCCTCTTGGTATGCAGGGTATAATAATAATATAGTACCATCCTTTCGGACCTCGGCAAAAGAAGTAGGCCTTCGAACAATATGTAGAAGTCAGCAAAGGTATTCGAAGTTAGGATAATATTATTCAAATGCACCGTATAGACCCAGCCAATTTTTCACGTTAATTTGGTAAATTATTTAACTTCGATGTCCGTCTGTCTATCTGTCTGGTTGTCAAAACTTTAACACGTGTAGGTATCAAGCTAACAATCCTATTAAATACTCAGGATCTTCTGTCCCAGAAGCTTTGAAAAAAACAGACTCCTTAGTCACATCTACCCAAAGATTCAGCCGTTTATCTCTCTAATTTTCGACACTCCAAAGGGAACCAAAACCTAAATTTGATACGAAGCAACGTCTTAATAGTGCCGACATAGGATAAATTGCGAAACCATAAAATTATATTCAAATTTTTTGAACTTACTACCGTTTTTGTCATTAATATTTGAGATATTAAATTGAAACATATAATGCAATTATTAAGGTATTTAAAACGAAACTCTCGGTTAGACATGGGCGCAGCGGCACGCCCCGTCGAGGATCCAGCAGGCTTACTCTCGACACAACCGTGAATCGAATCAGTTCGATCTCAACGGATTTGGTGTTTTATTTGGTAGATTACTTTGGAACTAATTAGGATAAAGAAAACCTTTGGAACGTAACTTTTTGTCACCCGACGACGTCAATTTATTCGGGAGTATGCGGCACGAATCTGAATCAAAATCGAATCAGTTTGGGGAGTTAGGCCCCAGCTCGGCGCGCCGATCGGTTTTAGTAGCGTTTTTTTATTACCCTACCCTAAGTATAACAATAATATAAATAAATTAAATTTGGTTTTAAAGAAAATATAAAATAAAAAATATTAAATTTGAATGTTTGCAGCGCGGTTCCTGCCGCGCTTCATACAAACGTCCAGCATTTTTTTTTAATTGTCATAAGTTTTTTATTTATGAACCGATTGAGATGAAATAAATGTTAAGTCAAGATTACTACAAATATGATTGAACCACATCTAAATCGGATAAGCCGTTTCTGAGATTAGCTGCACAAATGCACCGACAAACAGACAAAAATAAAAAAAATATTGTTTTGGGTACTATTGCATAAATAAAAGTCTCCTATAATAACACAGGCACAGTTAGCACATTTTAATAGTATTTTTTACTCAGCAGTCTACACTACACCAGCCCGGCTCGGACGTAACACGTCACGCAGCAGCCTGCATTACGCCCGGTCGAATCACGGCGAAACGATTTTAATTTTGCTATATTTCCTAAACTACTCATTATATTTGCATGGTATAAACTATAAAGGGCAAATATTATAGTCTTCATGGAATGCTTAAGCCAACTAACGTATTAAAAATGATAAGGATTAATACCGTGATGGTATAAACTATAAATAGCTTTCCAAAAACCGCTTAATTGCCCGTTTTTTAGTTTATCGCGAAAGGCTTTCTTTTAATTATACAGTTACTTAAGTTGATTTTATACAATAAATGATAATTTATTTCAATTTGTGAAGCAAGTTCAAAAATACAATTTTTATATTATTATGACACTGTGAAAACACTGTTTTCCCAGAAAAAAAAATCCTGATAGTTAGGTACTTATTTGATGTTCTAATCTACTTTAGTGCCACGTTCTATTGCTTTGCGTCACTGTGTAAGCGATCCCCCCGCGCCCCCCGCACGAACCGTTCGACCGCAGGCCGCGCGCGCGAAATTCATCCGACTTGCTTCAAATTTATCGTCACTGCTCGGCTCCTATGTATCATAGCGTTATGTTATATAGCCTATAACCTGCCCAGGAATATGGGCTACAATCGTACCAAGTTTGGTTAAAATCCCTTCAGTAGTTTTTGTTCCCATCGCGCACATACAGACAGACAGACAGACAGACAGACAGACAGACAGACAGACAAAAATTTTACTAATTGCATTTTTGGCATCAGTATCGATCGCCAATCATCCTCCAATATGTATTTTGAAAAAATTTTCAATGTACAGAATTGACCTCTCTACAGTTTTATTATAAGTATAGATATTATATAAAAAATAACGTAGTGTTCAAATTATTATATTTTCATCGCTGAATAAATTTTCGAGCTTTTTTATACTGTGTATGATTGGATACATAAAGATTGAACAAGTAAACATAGCCCCATGCGGCTATGAAACGTCAATGACAATTTTATCAATAAGATTAAAAAATATAATTTTAATTCGCAAAATTTCCTAAAATTACTGACTTTCTCAAAGGTATCGAGTAAAATACTTAATTATAATAAAAAAAACTACGTTTCAAAAAACCAACTAAAAGTGTATAAGAAAATCGTAAAAATTGTCCATAAAATTTGAAAAAATTCCACTAAATTCTCATACCATCATCAAATCCTAACCTGATGACTATGGGACCACCTGAGAAGTTTGTATACCCTAACAAACAAAAAAAAAAATTGTCCAAATAGATCCAGGCGTCTTTGAGTAATCGGTGAACATAATTAAAAATAAATATTCCTATGAACCTCTTCCTATTTTTGGAGTCGGTTAAAAACGAAATGGTGGCAACCCGACGAAATGAGAATCTCTTCCTTTTTAAACGGTTTTTGTTGGAGTAGGCTAAAAACCAAAAGGTTCGATCGTTGTTAACGAAAATGTGACAACCCTACTTGTGCCGTGGCGTGACAGACCGTGACCAATAAATTGACGACAAACGCGTGTTCCGTGTCTGTGACCGTGTTCGTCTGACGAATGACAATGTTAATATTAAACGCGTATCTGTTTGTATGTCCGTCTCCAACAAATTGCGATACGTTTTGACGTCAATACATCGTTAAAATGTTAATAGGGTTACGATTATACAAGTTTTCCTTGTGGTTGGGAATGTATTTTGAAAAAATTTTTTTTGGACAAAAACTAAAATAAATATTTTATTTACTTTTTACCATTTCTTATTTTTCTATCGCAAGAACAACGACAAAGCTTTAATTTTTATTAAAAAAATACATTTCTAGAATGAGAAAAGGTGTTATAATCATAGGCAAAAGTTATATATAACTTTGAGATACGATTATACTACCTTTCCTCATTTTGGAAATGTATTATTTTTTATTTTTTTTGGCCAAAAATAAAAAAAAAACTTTTTAAAATTTTTGTAAAAAAAAATTTAAAAAAAACTACATTTCCAGAATGAGAAAAGGTATAATCATATCCCAAAGTTATAGTGACTGCTCTTTTTACACCCGTTATATCTACTTCCGGTTTTTTAAACGTTTATTTTTTACTTTTTAATTAAAATGCTATCTATCGAAGAATAGTGTTCAAGTAAAGTCGCGGGGAACTACGAACCAAGCCACTGTCAGTATTCGCACGCCACCACAATTAGTCGGTTCGATTCCCGGACAACACGCGAACAAAAAAACTTTCCAAATTATTCAAAATTATAATAACGTCATTATAAAATTGTCTCGTGTTTTGTCGTTCTGAGAAAATGTGAATGTGATTTCATTTTTTATGACGTTTTGTCTTAAAAAAACAAAAATAACTTACATCTTTACATATAAAATTAGTATTTTCATGAACCTAGTACGGTATATGTGACCTTTAAGCCAAGCCGGAACATTTGCCAGCTTCGTAAAAGTAACGTTATCGAACATCAAATGTATTGGCGCTGGCATACAATTATCATTAAATATTGTTACTTTTACAAATGGTACTCCTTGGCCTATGTGTTATTTTTGTCTTCTGTAACGTGCATTGTATTATAAGGATTATAAATATGACCGATTTTATGATCTATTTTTTAGGGATATATAAGAGACTGAGAGAGAAATTCGTACTAGCGTATAGATCCTACGCCAACTGCAAATAAAATCCAGGATACCTATATGTCTACGTGGAGTTACAGACTTCTTTGGTCTTTTCTTGAAAAGATGATCATAAACTAGAACAGCTCCTGGTTACAGGCAAGATGTTGCCCCTGAAAGGTCGATATCCAATGCGACGGTTGGACCAAGTACGCACTGCACTAGACGTAAAAATTTATGACATGCAACATGTAACATGTTGCACTATTAAAATCAGTCTCTTTTACCTACAAATAGTCTGCGTACATAATGTAGGTCGCGAGCGGGCATTCAACACGCCAGTCGGTTTTCCAAAGTATTGAGATCACAGACCTACATTTTATCCTTCTTGATTACACTGTGTAATCTTCAACAAAAAATGTCATTTCAAACCCCAAATTGCCACAAAATGTCCCAAAACGTATTCGATTTGGGACAAAAAGGTTTCCGACCCGTAAACGATTATATTATGTTCAAGGCATACGTGACTCCTGTACTATTATTATGTTCTCTCCTAAATGATATTGAAATTGCTTTTAAAATGTAACGTTTTGTAACGTTTTTATAGTGCAACTGCTGAATAACGATACTCATCAATTCCTTTCACATCCCCGATTTGAAATTATGTAGTAAGTAGGTGTATTACGTAGATTTGTTAACGTAAGGAAAACGGCAACGTTAAAAATATAATAATAATAATAATAACATTTATTTCGGGCTGCATAGGCCCAAATTATTATAAATACCTTACAGACTAACATGCATATTATAATTAAAACTAGACTTCATCACGTACGGCGACGTGATGTACGCCTCGCTCCGGAGTCTCCCCCGGAATCTTCGGTAGACTACACCCGTCGGCCAGAACTCCTCCACCTCGAAGGTCGACAAGCGATGTGTCGGGACGGTACTCTCACCACAAAAGAACTAAAGTTAACTTTATGGCGAGACTCCAGACGCTCGACCCTCAAGTTGAAGGATGTCTTCTTCAAGATGTAGCCCACGACATCCTCGACCTTCGTGGACCAGTGCAGGCGGGACACGTACAGCGGCGTGGTGGGTATTTCACACCGCAGGCGCTGCTCGGGTCCGCAGGGTGCGGTGCCGCGGTGTTTTCGGTATTCGCAATAAAGAAGAAACGGCCATCTATACAAAAACACAGGTCTAAGCGACCTCTGTTCCCTCCTGGATAATGGCCACTAGAGTAACATTTTTTTTCCTGGAAATAGAACCATAACTCAAGCCTTGTTTTAGTTTGTAATGGAAAAGTACCTAAATCCGTTAAGTTTTGGAGGAGGAAACAGGGGGCCTACTCAAGATGCCATCGCTATTATCGCTTACAAAGTTCGATAACAAAATGTATGGGATGTGACATAAGGTACGCTAAATGACATACCAAATCGCGATCATTTAGCGTACCTTATGTCAAATCCCATACATTTTGTTATCGAACTTTGTAAGCGATAATTAGCGATGGCATCTTGAGTAGGCCCGCAGGGGTCTCCTAACTGTCAATTTCTCGTACTTTTAATAGGTAATTTCAATTGAAGCTGCAGTTGTCTCTATCGGTTTGATCGGGCAGGTGCGGGACAGCAATAGAATTTACAACCTATTTTACATTTCTCTAGACCGTGGTGTTTCCTCTATACCGTGCTATTGTCCTTTGTATTATCTCGTTTAATATTTACTCAAATTGCCTTATGTTATCTCGATTAATAAACTAATCAACTGATATCAGGAGGATTCCGTGACATACGCTCAACAGGTTTTCTTAACTACTGCAGAAGTAAGTTAACTTATATTTTGTATACTTATTTTTGTGAATTTCTTATATTCTTGTGTAAAGAGGTGTCTACTGCAAGTTCCGATTTCACCAACGCATGTTAGTGTCAACGGCTTCTTAAAATACCATCCCTTGTTATTCATTGAGAGGGCATACGAGAGGGGTAACATGATATATAATGAAGGCTTAACTTTAACATGTGCTTGTGAAATAGGTACTAACCAGTACTCATTAGGATGTGGTTATACACATTTGTTTATATTTATAGCTACGCCAGTCACGCCACAATGTGTAAAGTTTCGAAAAAAACATTATCAGGCGACGCACGCTATACAGTTTTAGTGGTTCTAAATTCATTACAGTTTACGCCACGCTAGCTTCTTGCACAAGCTTAAGTAGAAACAAATAAAAAAAATAAACGATGTATTCTCAAGCAGTGAGGAATATCATGATGATCAATTATAGCTAAGAATATCAGCGATCACGTCAGCTTTCAGACAAAAAATCTAGAATGAAATCGGTTCATTCGTTTGGAACAGCCATACTCAACCTTATTTTTATAGGGGCCGCAAACATGTGTCAGCCATGGTGTCGAGGGCCGCACGCTAAAACCATTAACTAGGTATTGATTATAATAATAGCTCCCATCACCGATTTCGGTGTCGGTAGCCGATTTCATTGAAACCATGCCAGCTACGCAGGTGTTATTTTATAGTGCCCAAGTGTGTGCGTAATACACAAAAGCACTCTCTCTTCCTTTTACTCTCCCAGTGGGACGGTAAACTGACACGACTGGCGAGAGGACAGGCGCTGGACCGACTTTTTACATGCCCATCCGACGCATGGATCATCTTTCTTGTCAGACAATCAGGTGATCAGCCTGCATTGTCCTAATCAAACTTGGAAATAAAATTTTTTGTTGCTCCAACGCGGGAATCGAACCCACGACCGAACTAGAATGAAGTGTAGGTAATTCCAAGTTAACGATGTACTTACTTTTAACGATTAAAACTCTTTCTAAACTTTTTGGAGATTTGCTAAGGGCTACAATCTAATTTGGTAAAAATTTAAATGGTTTTCATATTTTTTTACTGCAAATGGGCAAATAATAAAAGGCCGGTGGGCCACTTGCGGTCCGCGAGCCGCAGGTTGAGTATAGCTGGTTTGGAAGCTACAATGCCACAGACAGACACAGACAAGCGTTTATAACACCCCCTCTATTTAAGTCAAGGGTAAAAAGGTACAAAAATGAAACTAGAAATTTGTATATAATAGTTTATTTTATTAAAACTGTCCAGCGTAAAGCCAGGGTCAGGAATACTTTTATAATTTACATTTTTTCTGCTAATATTATTACTATATTTACATTTAGGTACAATCAGACAGAAATATTGTAAATATAGTGTAAGTCCACATAACATCAATTATGATACTATTAAGGTTTGCTATACAGATTTAAAGTCAGTAGTTTAGGCAACAAATTGTGTAGTTGTAGACATAAAAGTATTTTTCAAATGTGGGTAGTCAGATAATATATATGACAAAATTTAAAGTGGTTAAAAAAGAACTTTGCCCTATTAGAATAGAGTTGAAAATGGAACATGTGTGTCAAGTGAAATGTCAATGTCAAAATTGACAACGACACTCGCGATCTTCGATTTCCAGCTCTATTATATAAGAACCTAGAGTTCTATTTTTAATGATTTTCTCCAGACCATTGCATAGTCTTTTTAGACTTAGTGCCTGTTTCACCAACATATGTTAAATTAATCTTTAATTAAATATCATGTTATACGTCTCGTATTTCCTGTCAATGAATGAGAAATAACCGGACCGAACTCCTGATTTCATTATCGCTTGTATAGTGTTAACGGCTTGTTAAAATAGCACGCCCTCTCATTCATTGCCGGGAAATAGGAGAGGGATAACATGATTTTTACTTAAGGCTTAACTTTAACATGAGTTGGTCAAAAAGCATTTAGCCTAATACTATGTAACTTCAGATTATTTTGATTATGTTTTAAAAATGCGTCTAATCTTTGGTTTTAAAAGCCAAAAAGTATGAAATCTGCAATTTAAAATAATAATAAGCGTTCACTAATTTCTAATTTATTTATATATTCGAGTATTATTATGTACAGTGACTTGTGCAAGTAACAGATAACGAAATGTATTCCTATTTAAGAGCTAAAAACTAAAACCTCATTTTTTATTCACGCTTTACCTTCACAAACTCGTCTATAAAACTACAACTTTTCAGTAAGGTCAAAAAAACTTAATAATTTTAGATTTTATTATGACATGGATTTTGGATGTATACTGTAACTGAACCTCATTTAAAACAAAATCCATGTCATAATAAATTCTTATATTATAAAGTTTTGTGACTCTACTGAAAAGTTGTAGTTTTATAGATACGAGGTTGTGATGTTAAAGCGACGATTAGTCAGGGTTCCCCCATACATGGTTTTCACTTGATAAGTATCAAGCTAATTTTTCGTGAGTAGGTACCTTCATTTTGATGAGACGCCCAAGAATTTCTTGGGCTGAACTCTTGTCTGTGGTAGCTAACAGAGATAGTAAGAATGAAGTTTGTGGATTTGGTGATTCTAAAATATTTAATATTTGTTTTTGATAAATCTCAAAAAAATATTTGTCCTACAAAATCTATGGTTTCATCAATGAGTTCCATCTTGTATCAATAACGAGGTCATAGGAGATATAATATTGTAATTTCAACTTCAATCTCATTTCATTTTCAATTCAGTCTGTCAATCTGGGTACAGTATAAGGGTGCCCGAGCGATAATCGGGGCCGGTTTTTTGTAAGATAAAAGAACATATAGATTGTAATAGTGCAACATAGTGTTATACAAAGACGATAAAAAATACACTATACACTGATTAAATAAAAAACAAAAAGTAGGTCATTCAATCGGTCATATTTGTAACACAATCTGCGGCAGGATCGGTGGAAAAATCGGACGACAAAAAGAAGGCGGTGACTGGGCACCCTTCTTTACATTAAACTAAAAATAATTAATTATGAGGAATATAACTATAATACTGTTTCACATTTTATTTACACATACCAACTAATTCTTCTAATATGTATTGGAATGTACTAATATTAATATTTACAATATAAAATATTCTACACCCTTTATACTTTATTTATTCAGCTTGTAATATTAATGAGTGATAATACTATGCGGTATGTATGGGTGACGTATACAAGGTGTGAAATAAATTAGTGATAATATTTAGGGTATATACTCCTATGTAGAGTATACTGTGAAAGTACCAGCGCTGAAACAGTTACTTTTTTAAAATTATTATTTTGATACAAACATGAAAGTCAAAACGGAGTCTTTAAGCGCTGGTACTTTCACAGTATACTCTATATTTAGGGGGTACATACGCACCCTAAAGTATTATCACTCATTTATTTTACACCTTGTATACAATATCGATAGCTTTCTCCGCATAGTGAAAATAAAGCTATACAGAACGAAAGACATTAAGAACGTAGATTTACTGGTATCTATTTCTATTTTGAACGTTCTTAATGTTATTCGGGAATCGTTTCACACTAGATTTTATTTCGTATTCACCCAGATGTTCGGTGTGATATACAGTGTGTAAAAGAAACGACACTATAACTTTGAGACACAACCTTTCCTAATTTTGGAAATATTTTTTTTTACTTTTTACCAATTCTTATTTATTTTGTCGTAAGATTATCGAACAAACAAAAAAAAATTATTTTTGTAAAAAAAAAAATCTATAATAAGAAAAGGTAGTATAGTCATATCCCAAAGTTATAGTGACTGCTATTTTTACACCCGTTATTTTAGAAGTTACACTTACATTTTTAATTAATTAATTATTATTTTACATTAAGCACAGATGTTAAAGTCTAGAATCTAGATAATAAGATATTAAGTCTATCCTAAGTATCAGACATAGGAATAATGTATTTAAAAATGTGTTTTCTACACCTTGACCCTGATTCAAGAAACAATCGCTATTACCATGGCCTACCATCCCATACAATCTATGTTTAATACAAAAAAAAATGCAATAGATGTCACTACTATTAACGTTTGTAAAATATAAAATGTAAATATGCCGAATTAAGTACAAATATTGACATTCAAATAAAGATAAGCATATTTTTTAAGCATACTATTACATTAAGCTAAATTCAACTTCTTAATTAAGAAGAAGATACGAAACGAAATTAATAATTAGTATTAGCGCTAGATGGCGGTTTCCGGAATGTGCCTGGATTTTCGTAGAAAACAAAAATAGCCAGTCGAATTGCCAGTATATGGGTGATACCATTTTCTAGTACTGGGTCATGTCTCTGTTACGAGTATATATCTACCGTGTGCAAAGTGATATACGATAACAAATCGCAATAAATTTGGTTTTCGAACTTCATAAGTGATAAAAGCGATGCCATCTTGAATCGGGCACTAATCATCTACGTAGACAATTTTCGATCGATTTTATGTACAATGTATGTTAAGTTTAGTCCTATTTTGTAATTTAATTTTCTAATAAACATGTTTGAATGAAATAAAGGAAAATCGAATAGCAGTTTGATATAAGTACTTCTGAAATTAGGGCGACTTTGATTCAGATTCGATAGTGCCGCGTACTTCCTAATAAATTGACGTTTATTTATTTTGATTCTCCGTCGATTGATATGGTCGAGAGTACTTGTGTTGGGAGTTGGCCTGCTGGTCACTGCTATACGTTCTTTTTTCACAACTTAAAAGAAGCGAATTAAGTAATTTATTTACACGCATATAATAAGCGGTAAGTTATGTATATTTTTTTCATTTATTAATATTGCATCAAATTTCCAAGACTGTACATAGTTTAATGAATTCTAAAATAGTTTTCAAACTACCCTCAAGATTTATTTACGTTTACATTCGTTTTTAAAGCTACCCTCTACTTCATTTGTAGATTTTTTTCAAACTACCATCAACTTCAACATTTGTTTTCAAACTACCCCCAACTTTTATACGTGTTTCCAAACTACCCTCTAACATATTGGCGACGCGACGGGCGGCGGGTGCGTGGGCGGCGACTGCGCGTTCATAAACTGCGCCTGGTTTCCTGCCCAAGGTTGCAGGTTCTGCAATGCACTGAGGGCGGTATTGCTGGCCTGCGTGGTGGGTGGCTGGTAGTGGAGGGGCAGCTGTGATGGAGGTTCCGGCATGTAGCCCTTGCTGAGGGCCTCAGCTTGGAGGGACAGCATCAGACGGTTGGCTGCTTGGCGCTCCGCTTCCCTCTCTTCGGCAGTTTGACGTCTGAAACAAAGATGGCGGTTTAATTTATGTAAACAAGATGGCGGTTTAACTTCTGTAAACAAGATGGCGGTTTAATTCATTTCATCAAGATGGCGGTTTAATTTCTGTAAACAAGATGGCGGTTTAATTCATGTCATCAAGATGGTGGTTTTATTTCTGTAACAAGAATAGCTGTTTTATTACTATAGGGGGTTGGTTTCCTCAGCAGCTCATACCAAAACTAAAAAGTAATGTTGTGCAAACTACTGAGGTCACTCTAAACTACGCCTTACCCTTACAATATCACGCACACAAATGCCGCGAAAATACGCCTTGGTCATTGAAATTGCCCAGCAAAGCAGCAGTTTTTTTATGCCCAGTGTGTGGGCAATACAGACGAGCACTTTCTCATCCTTAACTCTCGTCTGTGGGACGGATGAGTGACATAACTGACAAGAGATCACACATGGCATACTATATCTCTATTGTAAAATAAGTACATGACAAATAACCTACTAGTTACCAATTTTAATGACAATTTTTGTGTTACTAGTTAAAACTGTACATACGAGTATATGCAACATATTAAATGTGATAGATTTTAAACAAACTGGTTACAAAACGATACATTTGAAATTAATCATGGTAGTCCGTTAATATTGAATACATCGGCATTATTAAAATCACTATACAGATCGTAAATTAATTATTATAGGCCAAGAGCTGGTGCGTGGAAATGTAGATGCATACAAACCAATCATGAGCACGAGTTTTAGTTTAACTTTTGGTGCCGGTGCTTGATTTTGTACGATTTAATGTAAACTGCGTAAAAAATGAATGTATACGTTACAATGCGCCTTCTCCGGCCTTACTCTTGACATTATCAAGAATCGAATCAGATCTCAACGGCTTTTGATGTTTTATTTGGTGGATTACTTTGAAACTAACCAAGATAAGGAAAATCGTACGATCGTAACTTTTTGTACTCCCGACCATATAAATAGACTAAAAATCAAAATAAACATACGTCAATTCATTCGGGTAAATCAAAGCCGAATCAATTTGGAGGGATAGGCCTCAGGCCAAAAAAGAGACGGACAGATCTTCCATGTATTTTATAATTACATCACGTTCGCAGCAATGCTGATTAAAATACCACGGATAAGGTTAATTCTAATGAAATCGATGACTTTTGGTGAATTGGAATGAGCGTTGACGCGTCTTCATTTATCACTCGCGTCTACGTTTGTAACCATATTTGGATAATACAAATCTATACCTTAATAATGTAATAATAGAGTTTCATATTATGCTGTAGGTGAAAACTTGAGGCTTCGACTCAGCGCCAATGTGAGATAAGAAGAGAGTAATAGCCGATGTGTTTACCTTAATATGTATTGCAAGGATCAACGCCTGTAACCACCAACCCTTTCATATGATATCAGGGGTGCATGAGGGATGAGCATTTAAACCGGCGAAGAAAGGGTGGGAGTATGTTTATATATTTGTGATATATATCCATAATTTGTGTAAGTAGTAATGACACATTTTTTGTGTACATTTTTAAAGAAATTTAATCGAATATTTATATTATAATAACGACAATTATACATAAAAAAGCTCACTACTTATTTAATAATCTGCCACCAATCGAACCTGTATTTTAGCGCTAAAGTGGAGCGAACATACTTAGACTGTTAAAATCATTGCTCTTTCTTTTAGCCTTGTCGTGTTCGGGTAAAAACAAAGCTCTGATAACTCAACTCATCGACAGCCAGCACCCGGCCTATGATGAATATTTGACCAGCGCTGTTCACAAACTCAGTAATGAGCCGTAATGTGACTAATTATATCGGTATCCTAGTTAATTGTATTTTGTTCATCTTGCAACATATTAATAAATTTTCAATGATATTATTTGCATAATAATAACTACGGACGTATGCAAAGTGGTTTTTATAATGATAGTAATACTGAGTACTAAATTATTGTAAGCACTCCTAGACTTATAACTTACCGAAGTTATTACACTTACTGTATATGTTAAAACAGCAAAATTTTCAAGGCACAGTCCTGAAATCAGCTAATATTAAGATGCAAACCCTAAAAAACGGACATGTTCACGGAGTAAGTTTAATAATAAATAACAAATTAAATAAATATTAGGAATGGTACTCAGCAAACGTGTTTTTTGGTCCAATTCGCACTTGGCCTTACATCAAATCTCAGGTGACAAGTTAGTAGCCATAATAATTAAAAAAATAATAATAATGTCAAGTAACAGTTAGAAGGTGAAAAAACATAGGGTACCTAAAATCTTTTCAGGATAGAAGTGACAAAGTTAACAGTGAACAATTTAAATAACTTTTTATGTTTAAACTCTTTTGATAGCCGACGTAACTGGCTGAAAAAAAAAAATTGCAGGAAAGATGGAAAAAACTTACACTGCACAATTTGTAACAATCAAGAATATGGGATACTCTTCGTCGATAAAGAAGGAATTTGGCTAGAGCCTTCAGAAGGTAAATAGCTACATGAAGCCGATAGGAAATGGTGTTACTGGATCCCCACCACTGTTGGCTTATCTCTTACTGTAATATGTATTGCTTTTTTGTTACATTCCGAGGGTGTTGCAAAAACAATAACAATTTAAAATATACCTTAAAACTTTCGTGACGCATACCACAGATGACAATTCAGAGGCCATAATAAAAAATAAATATTCTTCTTCTTCATCTTTAATTAAAGGCAAATTATCGCTTTTTGCAACATTCGGCCCGTGTTAACTATAAGTTTTATTTTTATTTTGACAGACAAAATAAAATATATTAGTCCAATGACTAATGAAAAACGTCAATACGTGAGGGGTGACAGACAAACAACAGTTAAAGTAACTGAAACTCTAACAGTTAAACAGTGTCGCTGTTTAAATATATCTAAACCATTTAGGCCACAAATTGGGCTGTCATCCCTTTAATTGGCTCAACCAGGTCTACCCTCTAAAACCGTCTGCATTATTAACACCTACGAAGTGCTCGGCTATCAAATTTAATTGTCATTTATATGTTGTTTAGTTTCGCGGCTACCGCTTAGACTATGAAGTGTTTTTTTTAGATTTCGAGACGTAGAAAATGAAGCTGCAGATTTTAATAATGGAGAACGGTAATGCAGATTTTTATTTTGTTATCTTAAAACTGTTTATTAACATATAGGCTACATATAATGCAGAGTCTTGACTATTTTTTTAGCTCTCCGTAAACTTTGTTGAATAAATAATATGTCTGAAAAAATATTACAATACGTCATGTAGTTTCCGAGATATACTTGTTTCAAATTCTCGGCGCGATGACGTAATTTTACAACACTTAAATTTAAAAAATCTGTAATGTCAATACTAGGTTTTTTTAATGAAATATATCTAGGTAGTGTATATTTGTACAAATAATAAAAATATTAGTCAAAATTATTACAATAAGTCGTGTAGTTTTTCAAAATATTTAATCAAATTCTCAATCCTATGACGTCATATTCCGACGTCTACAAAGGACAATGCCGATTTTTCTATGAGAGTTGGGCTACTGTTGCGTCTTAACCAAATTAACTGTAAAACATTGAAAATGTACTCAGGATTCATATTTTTAAAAATCACTTAGATATTCGATGGGAGTTTTGAGAAATCTGAATTTAAAATGTTCCGAATTTTGAGGTTAAGTTATGCATTCAAAAGTGTAAAATATAGTATCAAAAGTAATTTGCAATATCTAACGACATACACAGTAAATTAATCAACGGAGGATTGCACGACTCAACGTTGAAGTAAGACTTTTAATACACTTTGTTGGAACATTTTGAATAATAATTAAAGAAAACACTTCTTTCACACACACCATCAAAAAGTCAAATTCATTATTTACATCACACAAATGTCAATAGTACCATACGGTTAGGGCTGCCAGTAAAAAAAAAATATGTAGCCTAAAATAGTTTTAGAAAAAGAAAAAATAACTTTATTATATTTCTTATTACTGTCAATTAAAAAGAAAAACTTCATTAGCATTATTTTATAAAGTAATCTTCGACTAATGTTCATTGTGTTAAATAGATTTGGTGTGGGTTTCTTTCATTTATTTCATATCACTATTCTTACTATTTCACTTAAAAACTGATATTGGCAATAAACTGGCATCATTTGGCGGTTGACATACAAAATGGCGGTTCCGCTAATTTCTAATTCAATATGGTTACTTTTTTTTTATAACTTTTAAACCCCCATTCGCTTACAACTAAAATTAATATACATAACATAATATTTCAAAAGACGAATATTTATGTATAAATGGTTAAGACGCAAGAGTGACGCAAAATAGCCCAGTTTTCGGCATTCTCCTTTTCAATAATTTCAGATGTCTATAAATACTTGGTATTTTTCAATGTAACAAAAACTATTATATCAAGCCCAACTGTGATAATATTTTTAATCAATTTTGTATACCTAGTAACATTTTCCATTAGATATAAATATAGGCAACATAATTCGTTAGTGTATCATGGTGAAGCTATCTTTCTACACCGAATTTGTTGTCGATGCGGCTACACAGGACTTTATAGTGCTCAAGTGTGTGCGCAATACACAAGGACTCCTGAATTTACAGTTTTAACTAGTCAGACCCGTCTCGACTGGCGAGAGAAAAGGTTCTGAAATCCCATCCGATGCATGGATTTCCTGTCAGACAATCAGGAGATCTACCTGCATTGTCCTAATCAAACTTGAAAATTGCATTTTTTATTGTTCCAACCCAGGAATCGAACCCCAAGCATGTAAGCCATAAACTGTAGCTTAGACTTTCTAAGATTAGCACCATAGACTCACAGACAGATCAGAGAACAGATAAACGTACAAAAATAAATATTATTGATATGCTTTAAGCTCTATTGAATCCAAAAAAAATATACGCTGAGCCGATATTTGTGAGGCACCTTTCAACTTCGAGTGCTGGAAAATAAGAGTATGGAAAACAATTGTTCTTGAGCAGGATACTAATATTTAGTAGATAAATTACGCTTGCAAAGTTATTTTTTTTTAATCAACCATCGCTAAATATTTCTTTTAAAACACTGAAATTAACCGACTTCGCCAAAATGATATAACTTAAGTTAAAGCCATAAAATGAAACTCTCGTTTAGTGAAACGGGTTAAAATGTTTAACTTTATAGGTAGTTACCAGGTGGAAGTTTTAACTGTTATAGCCGACTTGAACCTGTGTCAAGTTATGAAATAACCCGTAAGTGCTTTTAGCGTTAGCCTGAATATTTAACACGGGGCTGGAGTACTCGGGGTTGCAGGGTTGGGGTAGCTTGGGGTAGCTTCATTTAGAGTTAAGTTTGGACGGAAAAATATTGATTGTTGGAAAAATTTTGCATGAAATTTTTGTAGATTTTATGAGGAAACTGCTAATCATAGACTTTAAATACATATTCTTCTTTTATCAGGGCTGAGATGCTATCTCTATTGTCTTCGCTAAAACTTGAGAACGACTGAATTTTAGTTTTATCGATTCGGCTAATTTTAGTCTTGAAATATTCGTGGAAGTCTCGGTAAGGTTTAAACGGTTTCTATGCTCATCAAAATGGGCACGGGTCTAGTAGTAGACTAGTCACTTAATATATTTGTAAACAAACTTTTTTTTACGAGATTTAGATTTTCTCGATTGATGAGATTCAGAGAGAACTGATGCTTAGTTAATATATATGTCGGAGCTGAGGATTCGAGACGTCAAGACTGTAACTGACTTGGACGTGTTCAGTGACAGTTAGCTATTGACAGCTCGTTTGACAAGTGTCACTTATGACAACGATGGCAGATGACATTTTCAACGGGACGACACCCTTTTTGGAGAAGACTCCGTGAGAAGCGCACGTTAGCCATGATGTCAGCTGACCTCGTCACGTCTTGAGATGAATCCATTTGCATCTACGACCTGAGTTAAACTATGTTATTTTTTAAACAATATACCGGTACTGTATATGTGGCTTATTATTTCCTGAATATATCAACCACAAAAATACCTCACTCCTAAATATAATAAAATCTAAGCATGAAAGAGCGTAATATTCGTCTGCCGTTGCAAGGTTCGATGCGAATAGTGGGTGCGACCACGGCTCTACATTGACCATTTTTGTACCAATTGCATTTCAAATTGAATTTTTTTGTCTCATCCTTTTAGATTTTTTTTATTATTGTAGTATTATACTGAAAGTTTTAAAATCTTAATTTGTATCATACCCTCTTTATTTTCAAGTTATTTCAGTTGCAAGGCTCAAAGTTAATTACAACTATGACCTTCAGTCACCACAAAATACAGCGTTAAGTACTTAAACTACACTTACAATGACGAATAGTTGAGTATAGTCAATTACGGTATAATTACGTAGACGAGTTTGTTTGGGTCATCATTATTAAATATTAACTATTCTGCGTTTGAATTAAATGTAGTTTTGTAGTAATCAAACCCCAGTATGGAATATCATATTTCAAACCTCAGTGGCGCAGTGATTGAGCGCGTTGGTGCTCGAGCGAGAGATCGCTAGTTCGAATCCCGCCGAGGGAACAAAAATTTTTCTACGTTCCTGGGTCATGGATGTGTATTAAATTTGTGTATGATATAAAAACATAATTAAATATGTGTATACTGTATAGTATAAAAATATTAAATATTATATTTCCGATGTCGTAGTAGTGTATCTTTTTTGTGTACCCAGCTTTTTTCAAATGCGCCAAAACCGTTTTGTGGTCAATCCCCAGTTCTTCAGCTACATCGTAACTACTAATATGCCGATCTTGCTCTACTTTTTCAAAAATGGCATCAGTTTTGTCCGTAACAGGGCGACCAGAGCGACGTGCATCTTTGATATCAAAATTTTCGGATTAAAAACGCTTAAACCAAACCTACTCTCACAGATAATGCATTAGGTTCATAAAAATTACAAATTTTTTTCGCGGCTTGTGTTGCATTTTTACCTTTTTTGTAATAAAATATTAAAATGTATCGAATTTCTTCATTAGAATCACAAATTTTAAACATAAGAAAACAAAAGAAAATCTCACATTTACCTAATTCGAATTTGGAATTGTCTTTTGTAAAATTAAAACTTTTTAATGATACCAAAATCAGCCAGATACAATTGGTATAGCCCAAGAGATTTTATGACAAGTTCGTGTATATAATGCTAAAAGACTTTTCCCCCAACCTATTATTATCTATCTATGTATCTATCTATCTGAAATTCAATTTTTACCTACAAAAAGTATGTGGGGACCCTAAAGTGTAAATGAAAGTGAACTTAAATAGCCAACACAATAAAAGCAAGACTAGTGCATAGTACGAAAGCGATAAAACGAAACACCTTAATCTGAGTCATGCGCGGCCCCCATTATAATTTTGATTACGATAAAGCCTTTAATTGAGACTCTTTAGGACAACGTGCGATATCTTTGCAAGCTTAAAAGCCTTATTTATAAAACGGAGCCTTCGAAACGGATTAATCGAGCGAAATCAAACTCTATCTTTAGATAACAGGGTACAATTTGCAATGACTAAACTAAAAGGTATAATCTTGACAAGTTACTCGATTTTATACTTTGTATCTATAGACATATGGTCGAATTAAACGTGTGCGATGCAAATGAATCGAGCTCGGTAAGACTATCTTAATTAGTGACATACAATGGTTTATGTGTAGGCCATTGAACATTACTAGTGTAGGCGCTTAATGTCGATACAATTATATCGATAGCTCTTATCACAACACTAGACACAAGATGGCGGAAATAAGATTTGTATTGAAATAAAATTAGATAGGGGAGCCCAATAGAGGATTTTTGTAGTCACTCGAGCGCGTCAGATTACGATAGTATATGTGTCCCTCATGCCTCTGGTAATCTAGGCATGTTTTTTTTATTTGATTAATGGTATTATGAAAAGTATCAAAAAGTTAATTCGATGCGCCAGATTAAGGTTGGATATGTTAAGTAGGTGCCAAAGGAGCTCCAACAGAAAGCACTGACGATTTGAAAGTCGGCTAAGCTCTTAGGGACTTATTACGTTCAAAAGTAAATCACTTTATTCACATTGAGTATTCTCAAATATTTTATTATATTCGACTCAGTGTGATACTTTTGTCAATCTTGTCGAATTTGAATATAAATAACCTATACAATAATACTATTACAAATCAATATTGTTTTTTCAAAGATTAAATAAGTCTATTTCCGATCATTCCACCACTAAATAAAAAAAATCATATGTTTCTTTTCCTATCATCTAGTCACCAAAACCTACTAAGTCTTCACAACGCTAGAGTACACTTTAGCATTCTGGGCTCCCCTAATATAATAGCTCGTACTATTCGTGGGATCCAGAGAAAGAATAGCACATCCCCATCAATCTTCTTCCCCGTTTGTGTCGTAGGCGACAGAGGGAATACATCCGGAAATTAGCAGCAGTGTTTTCGCGAACGTTTGTTTAAACTGCGCTCGCCAACCCGCCTGCCAAGCGTGGCGAGTATAGCCAACTCAATGAAATACTTTGGGGGGAGACATTGAACCAGTAGTGGACGTCATAGCTGATAGGTGTCAGCAAAGGTGAGTTTTCAGTCAGCAACTTTAGGATGTTGTTCTTTTCGCTGACACCGACACCAAAAAGAACATTAATTGTAAATACATTATAAAAGTATTATTTTATGCTTTTTAGTTGTAGAAGTAGATTTTTTTTAAAAGTATATATTTTTTTGCTTTTTAGTAACTCTAAGTCAAAGCAGGATAAATCCGTTTGGTAGCTACGATGCTATACACAGACAGACAAACACAAAGTGGCCAGTACGACAAAACGCCAATTTCATATGTAAGGACCTAATATTAAAAAATGTTCTTTTTTTGAAAGGATATCACAAATTACTAAATATGTTTCCGTTGTCTGGTACCTGCAACACAAATTCTTCGGATACTTAGCAAGATACCGGATTGATGTGGTGTGAAGCGTCCATAGATATTATTATTTATTATTAAACTAGACATTTTACATGTAGTCTGCTTCCCTACTTTACCTCTAAACCCACACATTCTAAGTAAAGTCAATAAGAAGGTACTTTGAAAACCACGCAAAAGTTAGTACCCATTTCTCGCTTTCAAATACTTACATGGCGCTCAAGGACCATAATTCATGGTTAATTATAACTGACAGTTAAATTTTCAGTATAACTTTGTGATGTACAGCCTCCCCTTGATCTCCCTTTGTAATTAATTTTAACCTTTATATTGATTTTAATGTTGGAATTATTTAGGACTGCGGCTTTACTCTCCAAACTGATTCGATTTTGATTCAGATTCGATCGTGCCGCATAATCCCGCATAAATTGAACTTGTTTATTTTCATTCTCGACGTAACGATCTAACGATTCTCTTTATCCTGGTTAGTTTTAAAGTAAAACAACAAATAAAACACCAAAAGCCGTTGAGATCGAACTGATTCGATTCTCGAACTCTACGCGTTATTTTCACACAATGTTCGCCTTAATATTTGCACTATGGATAATTCTGTATAATGCGAAACTACACGGGCAATACATAATCATATTTTTATGATAAACATTAACGCCACTTGCTATTATTACGAATATATTGAAACCGTAATCATTAAACTTAGGGCGTGTTTCACCAAGCAATGTTAAAGTTAACTCCGTGTTAAATATCATGTCATCCCTCTCGTATTTCTTGTCAATGAATGAGATGGCATGGTATTTTAACATGGCGTTAACTTTAACATTGCTTGGTGAAACACGGCCTTAGATCAGTAATTTAGGCGCCACGGCGGAACAAACATACCTACAAAGACTGCAAACATCATTACCCTTTTATTTTCGTCGTTGTCTACTGAAAATCCCACTCAGATTTTCTTTGACAAGGCTCTGCTCTTTTCTTCTTTATTTGGTCTCGTGTTTTGATATCAACCATAAATAATAGTCGTTCAATTTCCACCTCAAAGAGTTATCAATCTTATTTTTAATTTGGCCATAAATTAATGAGATAATGAAAATGGGCGGCTCGGGGGTAAATGATTGAACAATGTGTTAAGTAAACTTCACAGCGAAAACTTTATTAGAGAGCTAATTCCCAGGGATGTGCCTCGTCGATAGAGTTAATATCGATTCTTTATTGTCGACATTTCAATTTATCTCTCGCAGTCATCTGGTTGAATCTATTTTATTGAATGACTAGCGCGTTCATTGGTTTCTATTTTTACCAACAAGTCAATGAATCCGAGATTAGGACAACAATTTAATATTTTATTTTTAAACTTCAAAAAATTCCGAATATGTACTATTATAACGCACAATAAGGTAAATTAATCAAAAAATATCTCAACACATTGCTATTTCTACGAGCTGACGCCATTAAATGAACGCGCTAGTCATATAATTGAATAAGCAGATTCAACATACATATCGATAAAACCATAGTAAAAAAACGTAGCTTTGTTAACCGGGTCCCTGATTCAAGATGCCATCGCTATTTATCGCTTACGAAGTTCCTAAACAAAAGCATGGGATTTGACGTAAGCTTCGCTAAATGACGAGCGAATTCGTAAGTCATATTTTTTATTACAATCCGATGACTAGGTGCTACTTTGAAATAAACATAAATAGGCTGCCAAAATCCTTTCCTCTAGGCTTCACAGTAGTCGGATAGAAATATAAATGATAGGAAACAAAAGGGACTTTTAAAGATTGGTTATACATGTTTATTATTATTAGTGATCATGGTTATTTTTTTTTTAAATAATTTAAAGCATAAACAATTTTACTGGTAAATAATAATAAGTAGTCATCTTTCACAAACGGTTGTAACTGAACATAAAACTAACTAAAGCAGGTATCGATAACAACGAGGCACGTCCCTATAATTAAATAAAGGCCCAATTAAACTCCGCTTAAATAAGCCCAGCCGTGGGGTGGCAATTAGCAACATTACATTCCCTCAGTGAAATACTGAATGTGGTGTTTTCATTACTTATTAGGCGCGTGCAGACGGGCGACCAAAATTGTCGCGTGCGACCGCTACTGTATACAGGGTGTAAAAAGAGTAGTCACTATAACTTTGGGAAAGGATTATAGGACCTTTACTGATTCTAGATTTTTATTTTCTTTTTTTTTATGATTTTTTTTTTTGCATTTTATTATTTTAGTCGCAAGCCTGAACTGTGTGGAACAATGTTCTGCATTCAATTCTTAAATTTTATAATTTTTGCCCTAGTACGTAATGAACGTCTTACGCGTGCTATTGACCTCTGAGCGTAATCAGCTGATCGCTGTGTTGTGCACGTTGTACATTGCATATTGAAATTTTTAAAAATTTTAAAACAGTGGATTAAAAGCAAATGACTAGTAGTAATGGATTTATCTCTTGCCTGGTTATTACCCCACGAAGTTATAGTGACTGCTTTTTTACACCCTGTATACACACTAGCTGACCCGTGCTCACTTTGTAGAGGATGGAAACCGTTTAAACCTTCCCGGGACTTCCACGAATATTTCAAAACCAAAAATAGCCGAATCAGAAGCTGATGTCGAGTTTTAGCGAGACTAACGAACAGCAATTGATTTTAAATTTTTATACAGCCTATGTTACTCAGTGATAATGTAGCTTTCTAATGAAAAAAGAATTATTAAAATCGGTCTAGTACTTTTTGTGTTTAGTCGTTACATACAAAAATACAAATCTTTCCTCTTTATAATATTAGTGTAGATTTCATATCACGACAGTCCCTGAGGCTCACGGCGTAGGTGCCTTGGCCAAAGGCACCCGGTTCACAACCCGTTAAAGGAACAAAACATATTTTTTTTATTACCGGGTCATGAATACTGTGTTTTAATAATTTTAAGTTTTTCTTACCAATATTATAAAGACAATAAAATTGTCTTATTTATACATTAGCATACCTTCCTCCACAAGGCTTTTACCCGTGTGCCAAACTTCATACCACTCCATTCGTTCAATTCTCGTAAAACTATACTTATACATTGGGCTTCATAAAATAATATAAGTAAATATCTCTCTTTCTATATATACAACCTCTCAACTTCCGTTCGCCTCACCCGATCACATTTTTTGTAACTCTTTCGTCACGCATTCACCAGCTTAGTATCCAAGATAGGCATGAGTAAAGTTTTACTTCTATTATTATAGTGGGTGTAAAAAGATCAGTCTCTATAAGTTTGGGATATGATTATATTATTACCTTTTGTCATTCAAGGGAAAAAAATGGCTTTCTCATCATTTTTGCGACAAAAAAAAGAAACAGAATAAGTAAAAAAATCGTTTTTGACAAAAAAAATATAAAAAAATACATTCCCAAAATGAGAAAAGGCAGTATAATCGTAGCTCAAAGTTATAACGAATGTTCTTTTTACATCCTGTATTATGGAGTAACCTATAAGGTATTGTCTTGCAATTTCTATAGAGCTACCTTCGATAGCCATTGTTGGTTATCACCGCTGATAGCTAGTGTTTCGAAGTAGACACTCAAATGCAAAACCTGGTTAGTCACAAATTTCCGAATTTGTTTTACAAGTTTAGATCACATTTTCGCGTTTATTGACGATTCACGCCACGTCAATTTGGCCCCGTACTAAGTATGCGAAGAACTTGTGATGGGGGTACCTATTTGACAACATACTTTCAAGCTGTTTAAATATTTTAGATTTTTATTATAAAGACATACACTAGGAACACAGAAACGTGTTTTATTTCTTTCGCGGGAATCGATTCCGCGACCTGGGGCCTTACTCTCCAAACTGATTCGATTTTGATTCGGATTCTATGGTGCCGCGTACTCCCAAATAAATTGTCGTTTGTTTATTTTGATTCTCAGACGATTGATATGGTCGAGAGTACAAAAAGTTACGATTTTTTTTATCCTGGTTAGTTTCAAAGTAATCCACCATATAAAATACCAAACGCCGTTGATGTCGAACTGATTCGATTTTCGATTGTGTCGGGAGTAGGTAAGCCTGGTGGGTGATACAACGGCCGAACAGAAAACCGCCTTAACCATACACGAACGAATAACTTTTATTTCAATACATTTTACATTCAATAACGCTAATGCTGCAGTCAAATAAAATTTTCAGACGACCAGCAAATCGTCTGGAAAAGTATCCGAAATTTCCCCCCTCGAAAGAAACGACGTGCTAAAAATTAACGCTTCCTCTCCCTCATTGTCAATCAGGAAAAGGATTTGTTGTCTAATTCCGGAGGAGACAAGCAACAGAACAATTATTGAAAAGACATCTGATACACCGCGTCCCTAATTAATTTGAACCGTATCCCTGTGAAAATAAGACGTACATTTGGAACGTCGTTTTGTTGGGCCGCGTCAGGCGAGTTTGGACTACATGTTCACGGTGGAAGGTTCAGTTTTGTTTGTGCTGTGGCATTAAGTATTCACTTACAAAGAAAATTACTGGAAGAAATGAGAGGGTGAATAAATAAAGGCTGTACATTACGTGTTAGTTGGCGGTGCGATTTGGGGAAAGTGT
The DNA here is from genome assembly GCA_905187575.2 of Celastrina argiolus. Lineage (NCBI taxonomy): Eukaryota > Metazoa > Arthropoda > Insecta > Lepidoptera > Lycaenidae > Celastrina > Celastrina argiolus. The sequence goes on from LR994598.1 coordinate 7,130,718, forward strand.
ATGTAATGTTGTACAAAATATTGGATGTTGTAATAAACAAGGTACGTGGAATCTATTAACGTTGCATTCGACCTGGGTGATACAACGGCCTCATAGAAAACCGCCTTTTTACCAGACTACATCGAAACCAAACGGAAGGGTATTGATTTTGGCAGTCTATGTTTGTATGTATGTTGCCTCCAATTTTAATAAATGAGGTGTTGATCGATTTATATTGATGCCGCAAGTAACATCTAGGCTGTATATATTTTTAAACAGTGTATTTTAAAAATTTAACCCTAAAATCTAAGTAAAAAAAATTAAAGTAACATAATTGTTTCGTGTTTGGACTGTTTGATATAAAAAAAAGGGCTTGGCAAGCAGACCACAAATATGTATGTAAATATTATATTCATTATTATAATATTTAATTGTTAAATTCAAAATAAACGTTTAAAATGCGGTCGTACAAGTAGTACCTTGGAGTTGTTTAGTTACTTTCTATGTAATGGTTAATTTAATAAAAATATATGTTATGTTTGTGGTGAACATAGAAAATTATAACTCGACTTCGTAAAATGGGGTGAAACAAGAAAATAATTCAATTTGAAATCCAGAAATGCATAGGTACAAAAATAGTCAAGGTAGAGCCGTGGTCAGATTCTCTAATAAAATGTAAGCGTCAGCTCACACCGAAATACGGTAAAAAAATAGAACATGAAAAAGTTCGTCTTTCATTCGTCTTTCATTCGTCATTTCATTCGTCTGCTGTTTCAATATTCGATGCCAATAGCCCATACCCGTAACACGAGCTATTTACTTACCATGATTAACGTGGTATGTCAAGATCTATTATAATTTGCATTTGACGTCTGTATTTGTATTTTGTTATTTTTACCCGACTGCGCCACGCACAGGAGTGGTTACTTCGTTTACCGCTGGGCAAAGTTATAAACGCCCTGTAAGTTCAAATGTTTATCCGTAACATACATAAACAACTGGGTAGGTATGGGCTAGCTGACCCTTATGGGTCCCTTCTGACACATTTCCGAACTGGCTCGCGTGATTAGGTAACATATTGGATCGCCCTTCAAAGGGAATGTAGGGTTAAAAGAATGCGGTTAAAATGCCCTTAGGTGCGTTATAGATGGTCTTGCATATAGCGGTCAAAATGTGATAGGGAAAAGCAGCAAATAAAAAAAAATGCACATTGTACATATAAAAGGATTTTTTATTGCTTTACATATTATTATATAAAGTCTGTCTGTTCGCGACAAACTCAAATACTACTGCACCGATGTAATGCTGTTTATGCCAATGGGTAGAGTGGTGCTCGAGAAAGGTTTTGAAAAAAAAAAAAATTGGACCCGGTAGGTGTCGCTGCTGTCAGTGCGTCAAGAAACATAATTGAAATCCGAATATGCTCTTAGTCGCAAAAAGTACTGAACGGATTTTGAATAAATTCAGTGTAGTGGTTGTTTAGATTTGAATTAACACATAACATGTTTTTAACCAAAATGTATTTGTCTGTTGTTTTAAAAAATGTTACAATAGGAGATTTGGCAGTAGCCTCTACACAATATACAAAAAAATAATTATCCACATAAAGGGGAGTACATATTGTAAAAACGCGGAGGGCTTTAATATATAATGGGGCGAACTGTGGATGCTGTCTCATGTATTATTCACAGCGCACGGTGTCATCAGGTTTAGATTCTCCTATGTCTTTACCATCAAATACCATGGCTTAAAGTTCCTTGAATACCGTGCAAATATAGTACGACTGTTTTAAATTTAACTTAAACGTAAACAAATCAAAAACACCGACATTTTCACATATTTACTTATAAATACTTTCATTGGAATATTAAAGGACCATGATCTTCATGATCCAATACATTTTATAACAATTAAAAAGTTAATGGAATCAGGCGTTACTTTGCGGAAATCCATAGCATGACTGAACTGAACGAACATCGTTCGCAGAGTGACCATCCTGAGGATGCTCCGGGGTCGGAGCGAAACGCGCGTCTAGTTTTGTAACCTGCATGGTGGTGTGGGGCTTTGCACGATCGTTGTTAACATTAGTGCTGGTGTTTTCATGTTTTTGCTTGCGAGTGTACGCCATAAGCAGTGTTGGAGGAGGGAGGTGCATCAAACGCATGCCTATGCGTACACTCACTCATCTGCTTGCAGATTGTGGTTATAATTGTTTCGCGGGATATTGCTAGATATAATATATTTAAATTTTAAATTAAAAAGTAATTAATTCAATTAAATATTAAATAAAATTCACGTAAGTCTCGGTCGTCTGATTATAAGCGACTAGATTTTCGACTTAGAAAATACAACGGGAATCGTACATTTTGTCATTATAAAGGAAGCCTATGCTATTTTCCGTAGCTTAATCTAAATAACCAAATTTTATAAAAATCCAGTGGTTTCATTATAGCTGCAAAATGCGGTTAGATTTCTTTTTGCGAGTACAAAGACGCGGGACTAAAAATAGAAAGGACTATTTATGCAAACAAAAACCACAAACAAACAGACACTGACACTAAAATCCTTTTATATGCAGCCACTAACCAGCCAGTTAATAAAGTTATAAAGATAAGCGCGAGTCATAATTTATAAAGTTTTTAATGTTATCTGAGTAATAAAAGTCATATCACAATGATTGAATGGTTGCTTCGAGATTAATACAGGTAGTAATGAGCATCATTGGATACATGACAAGATCAACGAGCTATGTTTTTGCCTTACAGGAAGGGATCATCGTCCTAACTTGGTAGAAAACCGATCTTTTGGATCGGATATTAGGTCAAAGATCCTAAGTATTAAATCGAATTCTAAAAATAATACTTTCCACTAATTATTGTGTATTCAAATTATTCAGTTTCGAATCCGTACACAATCTAAAAACGACACATCCAATTAGCTTTTTAAAGTCATAAACTAATCTTAAATTATTCAATCTTGGCCGTATGCGTCAAAAGCATTAGCCTATAAATTAATCAACGTAAAAAAACATTATGTCAAAGCTATTTTCCCTCGCTCTGATAAGCGCCTTTTAATAATAAACAACGAAACAAGGAGTCGAAGATAAGTCGGCCCATTAACACTGGGCTGGTTAATACGAAAGGACCTGATAAATTACTCGAACATAATAATAGAAGCCATTTTTAAAGGCTTAAAGAGTGATGGAGTTGGATGCATTCAAATTTTGAAATGATTTACGTTTTTTAAATGTTTGAACTTCGAATTTTGTCCATAGATTAATAAGCGCTGAATATTTTTTGTCTAGTCGGCAATTTTGTTTATATGCAAGAATAAATACTACGGAAAATGGGAACCGTACGTTTTCTTACAATAAAATTGTACTCTACTTGACTCTACTTTGGCAAATTTCCATTCAATCCATTCAGTTGTTTTTGTGTAAAAAAGCGTGAATATCCATGCATTCTAAAAAACTTTCATTATAATTATAGTAGTAGTACCTAGTAGTAGGAAATTTAAAATCCTACTAACTACCTTTATTGTTGTTAACTAATTACTTGTTTTATTTTGGCGTTATGCATCCCTTTTATCTTGTTGACGTCATTAGTTTTCAATTTCTTGATAATTTATTTCTTGCATATGTATTTAACTTGTATTCATGCTTTTTCCGAATCAATTTGTATAGCACAGGAACTAGCACTTACCCACAAAAATATTTGTTTACGCGCGAAAACAAAGTCCGTGCATCAGGAATATATTTGACGTTTTTTTTTCTTTTTTTACCAGCCAGTGGCTTGGCGCCGCGCGTATCGAGCACGCGTTATCTGTGCCGAACACAAACACCGCTTGTCCATTAGACTGTAATCGGGGATGCCACCAATATTGTTTGTGATTTGGGTATTCGAGTTTATCGTCTATGGCGCCTATTCCAAATTGAATTTGATTTTTTAAATTCCTACATTTTGGCCACGTAGTTTCTATAAGGTTCTTTCGTTGTAGACTTCTTTCTAATTTCCTCTATATTCTTTCGTTTTAGACTTCTTTCTAATTCTATCTATAATTTACGAATAAGATTTTATACATTATTGAACAAAACCTCATTTAAAATCGCTGGATTTTAAATGCTGTTATATTATAACTAAATAGAATATTTTAATTTTGTTCCAAGATTTGATAAAGATTTTTTTAAAGTACCTAAGCTCAGTAAATATTACCTTTTGCCCTATTTTTTCAGGGTATCCTATAGGAAGGATATGTTGATTTAGCATTCCGTCGCCCGATCGCAGTGCCGCGTCCAAGACTCTTTCTTTTACGGAAAAGACTACATTAGTGTTATTTTTTCGCGCAGTTTCTATTGGTAATTAATTTTTATTTTTATTAATTATAATTTGCTTGTTCCATTTGTATCTTTGATATTTATTTATGTTCAGAAATCCAACGTGAATCGTCCTAATACTAATGGCTACCGCGTTCCGATTAAAATCGTACAACATGTTTTTTTGTTTTCAGTAGACATTTACACAGTCGGGTTATCTGATATTTTAATTTATTTATTTAGAAAATGTTACCTTACTCTTTGTCTCCCATCAAAACTAATTGACATGCATATAAAATTAATACCATATTCATAATCCAATTTAACCTCTTAGTTATTAAAATATACAACCTTTATCTGTAAACATAAGTTCTTATATTATAATTAAGTTCATAAATCGTTTTGAACAAGATTAAACACTATCAACACGTATAAAATCTACATTATATTAAAAGCTTTTAGGTTTTTCAACGTTTAATCGTTACGAAAATACCATTTTTATATTGATTGTATAATGTCAACAGCGAAGATGTGTCTATACTTTATAGCTAGTATAATAATAATTTTAACTGTATTCAATAAGGATGTTTTGTTGAATTAACATTTTAACAACATTACAGGACATCTGTTAGGCTGAGTTCCGATTTCAACAAGACTTGTTAGTTTTAACAACTTGTTAAAATACCACGCCTTCTTATTCACTGACAGGAAATACGAAGGGGATAACATGATATTTAATGAAGGACTAGCTGAGACGTGCCCACTTCGTTGAGCATAAAAAAAACACTTTTAACATTCCCTGGACTTCCACGAATATTTCAAGACCAAAAGTAGCCAAATCGGTTCAGCCGTTCTCGAGTTTAGCAAGACTAACGAACAGCAATTATTTTTTATATATAAGATTGAGATTAACATGTGTTGGTAAAATTAGCACTGAGACTAAATAAAAGTATAGATTTTTAAACACAGTGAGGGGCCGTGACGTGTATTTTACACACACATATGTAACGAAAATATTAACTAGTGTACGACTAAGGGGCGGATTTTTCAATCGTCAAATAACTTTTATCTGTTAAATAAACATGTGACTTTGACATTTATTCCATACAAAATCTGCCAAAGTCACTTAATTATTCCTTAGATAAAAGTTATCTGACGATTGAAAAATCGGCCCTTACAATAATAACTATTTATTATTGTAAGTCGTACACTAATAAGAAGTAGTAATACAATAATGAGGCATTAAGATAAAGATACGAGGGGTATAAAACCAAAAGCCGCTATAACGTTTCTGGACCAAATTTGAGTTGGCTAAAAAATCCGTGGCTAGTTTCGTACTAAAACCCGCTAAAACATATAGAAAGCTGCCCCACCAAAGATAGATTCAAAATCACAAACCCCTATAAAGTGCATACCAGTATCAAAATCCGATTAAGCTTAAACGATTTTTTGTATCCTGTGATATTTTTGAAAAGTACCCACGTATAAGGGTTTTGATATACCCCTCATAATATATGCAAGGTATAAAATAAATGAGTGATAATACTTTAAGGTGTGCCTACTATGTAGAGTTTACTGTGAAAGTACGAGCGCTGAAAGGCATACTTCTGACATCCATGTTTCTATAATAAATGTCCCAACATCAAACATTTTAAAATAAAAATAAAATATTGCCCATACAATAATCACACTATAATTTAATAAAAAAATAACTGTTTCAGTGGACAGAAAACTTTTAAAGCTACACTAGTAGACAGGAAAGTCAGTATATCGTAAATAAGTACATAATAACATACTATACAGACTTGATTTGAGGTTAATTTTCCCACCAAATGTAAAGTCATATTAAACAAATAATTATCACAGAATATTACCTTTTCTCTATATTCTGCTCTACGTAAAACGCAACATTAATAAATTAATATTTAAATTAATATTCAATATGAATAATGAAATACATAAACTAGTTAATATATTTCTGTGATAAGAAGAAGGTCGGGTACATTAGTTTTCACACCTATACAACCTTCGTGGTCTAGTGAGTAGTGAGATTTATTAAGGTCTAGTGGTTCAGAGCTACCCGGAGGTCGTGGGTTCGATTACCGCGTTGGAACAACAGAAATGTTGTTTTCAAGTTTGGTTAGGACAATGCAGGCTGATCACCTGATTGTCTGACAAGAATACGTCGGATAGGCATATAAAAAGTTGGTCCTGCGCCTGTTCTATCGCCAGTCGTGTCGGTTTACCGTCCCACTGGGGGCGTGTTCCTTTAGGCGCTCTTTTTACTCTGAACGCACAGATCATTCATAAGCTAGTGGAACGCCTGACAGATGTCAAAATTTAATATTTCCTTTAAATCCCATAAATTCTATTTATATTTTAAATTAACAATAATAACTACATTAAAAAAGAATCTAGAATAAATTTGCTCGATCCATAATTTAAAAATAACATCGAGATCAGTGAAATCTCTGAAATCTAAGTAAACGTCAAAAACAAGATGGGTAAAAATATGCAAAATGGCGTGATCATTCTGTGCGTTTTGAACAGTTTTTGACAGCTGACAGCTGCATCTGGAACACGGGGTGGGTTATGAGAGTAAATGGAACAGAAAGTGTCTTTGTGTATTGCGCACACACTTGGGCACTATAAAACGACTCCTGCGTAGCTGGCCTGGTTTCAAAGAAAGCGGCTACTGTCACCGAAACCGGGAGGGAGCTATTATATGTAGCAGTTTCCTCAACTTTCAAAAACAATAACTTACCTCCATTTCGTCCTTCTATTCTGGAACCAGGTCTTCACCTGGGCGTCTGTCATCTTAAGGGTCTTAGCCAGGGACGCTCGTTCTGCCGACGCCAGGTACTTCTGCTTGTGGAACCTCTTCTCCAGCTCGGCTATCTGCATCCTGGTGAAGGAGGTCCTTGGCTTCTTCCGCTTAGGTGGGGTCCGGTTTTGGTAGGGGTGCCCTATCCGCCTCGTGATGGGGAAGGAGGCTGGAAGTAGAAAGTAAAAAGTTTATGGTATCCCTTCATATTAGTTAAGAGTTTTCTAAATATCGTAGAGTTCAGGAATTTTATCATGTGTGGCTCTGGTGACTAGTCTACTTTGTTTCGACTGTCAGTCTGTCCCACTCTAACTCGCGTTAAATTGTGTGTCCACGAGCGGGACAGACTGATAATGAAATAGAAGTTAGCAAGAGAATTGGGGTCCCGCCCCTGATAACGTAACTTCGGTGGCATTCCAGTTTCATTTTGACGTTTGAACTTTTTCAAACACGATTTAGAACGTCAAAATTTTGACATTACAACTTATGATGCAATGAATATTATTTTTTTTTCTTCTTAATACAAATATATACCTACTAATAGGAAAATAAAATCTTGTAAAGCAATCGCTTTTAAAACGTGTCCTCTTTTCCTACATTAATAAACATAAATAACAAACTTAAAACCACACTTTACTAAATATAGGTAGGTGTATATACAATTATACATTACATGATGTATAATTGTATACAAGATAATCATTTCAGTCAACGGATCGTGAAATAATACGATTAATAATTTAAATTGTACAAAATGGCCGCGCTCACATTACGTTCGAGTTTAGTCTTATCGTCATAATTGAAATCACGACTAAATCGACTCGAACGTTCTATGAATAATAAAAAAAACATTACTTTAATCTATGATTACTGGAATAGAACACTTTTCGTATGAAAACGTGGAGGAATTTTTTGTGACGCATAGTAATCTAGCCTATATATACATCATTAGGTAGTTATTGGTGGTGAAGGCTGGTGATTCAGAAGTAAGCGCTAGCCTGTGTTATACAGTGTGACTGGTGAGACATGAGCAATACTTGAGGACGTGATACTTGGCTATAATATGAGATGAAAAAAAAATATACAAAAAAATAATATCAATTAATAATTTTATTACATATTTATAATGGGAATCGAGTACCGAGTACTCTCCGTAAGTGTTGCACTTGTCTCACCTGTCAGGCTGTATATGAATTTGGATTAGGTTATTCAAAAGGGACAAGTGCAGCTGATAGAAATGGAGTGATATGAACCTTACCCCATTCACAGAACAGAAATGCAAGAAAATCTACGACCTCAGCTTGAATCTTATATGTTTTATAACTGATTGTACAGTTATTGATGAATTTAATGTTCAGAATAATAACACATAACTTTTCCACTTTATTACGTTTTTGATAGTTTTACAAAATAACCTGACATGTTTCGCTAAAATCATCAACTGATATAATATTTTATATTATAAGGTATTTTCAGCTTCTATAAACTAACTCAAGTCAAAGTGTTGTTTGCGGTTAACCAATAGAAAATGATAGAGTTTTTTTTTCTTATAAACCATTTCAAACCAATACAGCAAAAATCTGAAAACAACAAAACTTACAAAAAGGAAGCAAAAAAAAACGTTAACGACAACTGCGTTTAAAAATTGTAAACACAAAGTTGTGTGTTATTATTGGGTTATTGAATGAATATTAAACTAATTTACTTTTGGACTGATTATACAGAAAATCAAAAAGACGAGAAAAATCAAAATAATCACAAACAAAATAATATGACTGTACACTTTAATTGATACCGAATTTAAAAAAATATTTATAATTAAAGCAATTCGAGCGTCTTTGTAAGGAATATGTCAATATCATTCAATTTCTTATTGTAATGTGAGCAAGAGCACCTGAGAAATATATGAATATACTATCTTAACTAATTCTGGGAATGTATGATTTACTTTATAGCCATTTATATTTTTTTGTCATAAGAGTAAAAAGAGCAAAAAACATTGACTATTAACCACCATACAAAATTTCATCAAAATTTGCTAAGAACTGTTTTGCGTGGTATAGTCCCAAATATCTAGTCATCCTCAAAATTTTTACAATAATAATTATTAATTATGTTATAAGAAGATTTGCCACTTCTAAGTTCTAACTCTACCGAATTCAAATAGAGTATTGTCAAGAGAATACAAATTAAATATAATATCACATAATTAAGTATTTTAAAAGGCGTTATTTTAATCCGAATCAAATTCTGTGAACTTTGTCAGATAAACTTCGATATACCTACACTTGCAAGTAACAATGGCCGACGAAAAAAAAACAAACACTGCAATTTCCACGTAACAAATACTCGATTTAAAAAAGGAAGCAGTTGCCAAGTTTCGAAATTGGTTCCAAGATGGCCGTTTTTCGAAACTCAATTACATCTGACTGGCCAGTAATGTCGGTGTTTTCCGTAATGGACCGACGGATCTGCATTAAATGATGCATGAGATGATGATATTAACTAGGACTGAGCAATTGACTATCATTATCCATAATTTGAGCAATCGCATGTAGTTAACTTTGAAGGGGATTCGATTATTTGTATTAAAATTTTCAATTATGTTGTTTTTTTAATTTATTTAGAGCTAGATAGAAGACTTTTGCTCGTATATTATGCTTATTTAAATACATAAGGTTATTTTGAGATCTACATATTGAATGGTAACCTTAAACATCGTATAGTTTGCGGTTAACCAATAGAAAATAATAAAGCAGATTTTTTTGAAAGCAATACAGCAACAAACTGAAAAGCAATGAAACAATCAACAAAAAGTAGAGAAAGCAAATAAAAAATATCATTTACCCACGATTCCGTTTAAAAATCGTAAACAAAACGGAATTATGGGAATAAACGGTGCCAGATTAAATTTTTTAATCTGCATTCAAATTGCGTTCCATTGTTTTTTGAAAATGGAATCGTATTAAACGGCGCGCGCTCATTGGCTGGCGGCTAATGGCGGAATGTCGTGACCGCAAATTATGTACCCCAGTAATATTACAGCCTATATGGCTTCACTAGTTGATACGCCCGACTGTGCTCGTATACCCTATATAATATTACAGCACAATTTCCGTAGACTAGAGCGATAAGTTGCGCACAATTCTACTAATCAAAGCTATATATATAATTATGCCGTCCTTATCATAAACAACGCTCTTGCTTGGAGGTTTTACTCCTTCTAACTTAAGAGCTTCGCTCTTGTCGGTGGAGTTTTCTCCATTCCTCTCTGCACTCCGCCCTTCTCTTGACCTCCTGATACGACCATCACTTTCTCCTTCACCTGGTCCATAAAAGTTCTTCTCGGCCTTCCACGTTTTCTTCTACCTTCTATCTTTCCTTCGATTATTCCTCTGATAAAGTTGTCGTGCCGTATCAAGTGTTCTAACATCTTTCCTCTTCTGTTCCCGATGGTTTTTAATATCTCTCTCTTTTCATTAATATTATACTCGTATACATTCATTAATATACAAACATAATTCCTAAACTTCTTCATTACTTTCCTTGTTTGCAAGTTACTTTCGAGTAAACCGCGATCAAAGTTTTTTTTAAATATTTTGTTGTCTTTATCAAACTAATAGGAATGTTGCAAATATTTTTGTTTTGTTTAGTACAAAAGCCTACTGTACCTTATTAATATATTAAATAAATTAATTTCAATTTCAAGTCAGGTGGTAGGTCATCATGTAGGACAATTCTAAAAGTGTTAGTAACTAACCTATTTGGAAATAAAAGAATTTTCATTTTCATTTTCATTTTCAAGTGCTACAATAGTCCTACGACACGTCTACGGCGTAGAGGTTTAGGCGTTTTTATGTATAATCTTTTATGATATGTAGCCCAAGTAGGAGCATTTGAGAGCTCCGTAAAGTAACGTTATCGAATAATATTTGTATGAGAAGCATGACAGCGCCAATACAATTGACAATCTCAAAATTACTTTACTTTAGAGAACTAACATAAAAGTTATCGAATGTCAACTGCATCGGCGTCGTCATGTTTTTCGTTCAATTATCATTAGGTAACGTGACTTTTACGGTGTTGCCAAATGTTCTTGCTTGGTCTACACGGATGTGTATCTACTATCTAGTGGGTAGACAAAGAACTTTTAAAGTGATACTAGTAGGCAGGAAAGTCGTAACTGTAGTCGTAACTATAGAACCGGCGTAAGAAACTCGCGTGGTACCGTCTTTTATTAAAAATATGGATTTCTCTTCATAAAAATGTATAATATGTTTACATATAAGTATATTAATTCTAAAACTAAATAACATCAGTACATACTAGATATAAGTAACCTTGTAGGGGGCTACTTTATTCCCAAGGTGTGCTATCTATACTTATAATAAAACTGTAGAGAGGTCAATTCTGTACATTGAATATTTTTTCAAAATACATATTGGAGGATGATTGGCGATCAATACTGATGCCAAAAATGCAATTAGTAAAATTTTTGTCTGTCTGTCTGTCTGTCTGTCTGTCTGTCTGTATGTGCGCGATGGGAACAAAAACTACTGAAGGGGTTTTAACCAAACTTGGTACGATTGTAGCCCATATTCCTGGGCAGGTTATAGGCTATATAACATAACGCTACGATACACAGGAGCCGAGCAGTGACGATAAATTGGAAGCAAGTCGGAGGAATTTCGCGCGCGCGGGCTTCGGTCGAACGGTTCATGCGGCGGGCGCGGGGGGATCGCTTACACAGTGACGCGAAGCAATAGAATGTGGCACTAAAGTAGATTAGAACTTGAAATAAGTACCTAACTAACAGATTTTTTTTTCTGAGAAGAGTGTTTCCACCGTGTCATAATAATATAAAAATTGTATTTTTGAACTTGCTTCACAAATTGAAATAAATTATCATTTTTTGTATAAATCAACTTAATTAACTGTATTATTAAAAGAAAGCCTTTCGCGATAATCTAAAAAAACGGGCAATTAAGCGGTTTTTGGTAAACTATTTACACCATCACAGTATTAATCCTTATCATTTTTAATGCGTTAGTTGGCTTAAGCATGTCATGAAGGCTATATTTGCCCTTTATACCTAGCAAGTATAATTAATAGTTTAGGAGATAATATAGCAAAATTAAAATCGTTTCGCCGTGATTCGACCGCCGCATCGCGGCGCCGCGCGATACAGGCTGATGCGTGACGTCTTACATCCGAGTCGGGGTGTAGTGTAGGTATCAGATGCTGGTAGGTAGGAATTTTGGCGAAGGTCAACCAAAGGAACTCCACCCCACTGCTGGGTAAAAAATACTATTAAAATGTGCTAACAGGCAGTACCGGTAGTATGAATTTAACCACGCACAGCCGCTTACTGTGCCCCCAGTAATAATCGTGTTAAAAGTACGGCGTATGGCGTATAGATGTCGCTTTGATTTGAAGATATATGACAATAAAAAAAATACTGGACGTTTGTATGAAGCGCGGCGGGAACCGCGCTGCTTCAAACATTCAAATTTATTCTTTTTTTATTTTATATTTTGTTTAAAACAAAATTTCATTTATTTATATTATTATTATTATACTTAGGGTAGGTTATAAAAAACGCTACTAAAGCCGATCGGCGCGGCGCGCCGAGCTGGGGCCTAACTCTCCAAACTGATTCGATTTTAATTCAGATTCGATCGTGCCGCATACTCCCGAAGAAATTGACGTTTGTTTATTTTTATTCTCTGTCGATTGATATGGTCTGGTGTACAAAAAGTTACGTTCTAACGGTTTTCTTTATCCTAATTAATTTCAAAGTAATCTACCAAATAAAACACCAAAAACCGTTAAGATCGAACTGATTCGATTCTCAGTTGTGTCGAGAGTAAGCCTGCTGGATCCTCGGCGGGGCGTGCCGCTGCGCCCATGTCTAACCGAGAGTTCCGTTTTAAAGACCTTAGTAATTGCAATATAAGTTTAACAAATTTAATAATACTTCAAAACATTAATGACAAAAACGGTAATAAGTTGAAAAAATTGAAAATATTTTTATGGTTTCGCAATTTATCCTATGTCGTTTAAATTTGATATGAAGCAACATTTTAATAGTGCATTAAGATGTTGCTTCATATCAAATTTCTATTCCCGGGAAGTACCCTTTGGGTTTTGGTTCCCTTTGGCGTGTCGAAAATTGCGAAAATTAGCGATATAAACGGCTGAATCTTTGGGTAGATGTGGCCAAGATGCCTGTTTCTTTTCACAGCCAGAAGGGACAGCAGAACTGAGTTTTTAATATGATTTTTAGCTTGATACCTACACGTGTTAAAGTTTTGACACCCAGACAGACAGACGGACATCGAAGTTAAATACTTTACTAAATTAAAGTGAAAAATTGTCTGGGTCTATACGGTGCATTCGAATAATATTATCCTAACTTCGAATACCTTTGCTGACTTCTACATATTGTTCGAAGGCCTACTTCTTTTGCCGAGCTCCGAAAGGATAGTAATATATTATTATTATACCCTGCATATCAAGAGGCTTGCCGGGTACGTGACTTGCTGGATGCACTGGGAAGTACCTATTAGCGAAAGTTATAAACTAAAAATATATTTAAAAATACTAAAGTGCCCTAAATCACTGTTCCACGCGTACGAAGTCGCGGGCACAGCTAGTCATTAATATAATCATTACGAGTATTGTAAGCTTTTGCACACAAACGTTCTTTGACTACTTTCTTAAAATTGAAAATTTCTGAACATTTTTCTGGGATCCTATTGTATAGGCGTATAGCCTATTGGCCCTTAAACGAATTCTTTACTTTACTAAGTCTTACATATAAGTATAAAATGTTATGTTGTTTTTTTCCATTTCATTATTATGATTCATCTTCTTCGTTACCTACCGGCACTTGTACAATTTTGCTTTTGTAACGACCAAAGGTCCACATGGCATTAAGTCTCTTGCACATTTTATGTACAAACTTAGTTTTCTAACTAAATATTGCTAATAATAGATATACTTTAGCATTGTAATAAAATATTTGGCATATGTGTTTTGTCATCGCTACACGTTCCGCCCTTACCTCCATCAGGGCGGATAAGGGAAAAGGGTGCGCTAACGAGATTTGTAGGGCGTAATCCGGTTAGCTTATGATTCATGCGAGCCGCCGGGTAATGCGGATTGTATACAGAAGTATTATGTTTATAACAACATATTAATTTCACATAAATGGAACAACATAGTATTCTGGCATCCAAGAAATGGAGGGGGTAAGGTAGAAATATGTGGTGGGAAGGCGAAATTAAGAGGAAACACCACGGTCTAGAGCAGTGGTTCTTAACCTGATGAGGTACCATTTGCATTTTTTTTGTCTTGCCATGGACCACTTGGCTAGATATAGTAAATTTAAATTAATAAAGGATCTATAAATAAAACGCACAACCTTCTTTTTTCTATTATCCAGTTTCAACACCTTATTAATACCTACTAGATGTTATGTTTAGCATAATATGTAACTAATCAACCATTAAAATAAATATGAACTAACTAGGTATTTAAAATGCAAGTAACTTATTGTTTTAAAACAAATAATTACTACTAATAAAATATTTAAAGTCATTCAATTGATGTAAAAATGTTAATTTATGAAGTAAAATGTATTAAGTATGTAAAGATTAAACTGGATTTCAAATTGAAAATTAATAATGTAAATTTGGAAATAGGTACCTAAAATGCATGTAATTTATAATATTTTTTTATAGTGAAGTATTTAAAAACTTGATGTTATGTTTTAGCATAATAACTAATCAATCATTAAAAATATAGAATATGAACTAACAATCTAAAATGTAAGTAACCTATTGTTTTTGGAACAAATAAAAGGCTTTATTATTATTATTATTATATTAGATGTCGCTATTATAAGTCAATTAGCTGAATCGCGCTATCGAAGCGTTTTTAACTTTTTGGTATAGATCTCAGACGCCTAACGCATTATTTTGTAAATCATTCAGTTCGAATTTTCATATGATGATGATTATTCCGAGGGCTTCGCGGACCACTTTGAGTGCTGCCAGGGACCACCAGAGGTCCGCGGACTACCGGTTAAGAATCACTGGTCTAGAGGAATGCAAAATAAGAATTTGTAAATTCTATTGCTGTCCTGCAACTGCCCGTTCAAACCGATAGAGACAACTGCAGCTTGAACTGAAATTATCTGTTAAAAGCATGAGAAAATGACGATTAGGAGAGCCACGTTTCCTCTTTCAACACTTAAACGATTTAGGTTACATTTTTCATTATAAACTATAAAAAGGCTGTAGCTATTTTTCTATGTTTTAATTTTATCACAAAATGTTCTCCTCTACAAAACTAAAAAACTATCACTACTACCAATTTGTTTCCTGAATGTTGAAACACAGCTGAAAATCTGACCATATTTTTTATATTTCTTTTAATAATAAATGTATGAAAAAATAGGGACGTCCTAATAGTAAAAATTATATAGATCCGTAGTGGATATACCGTTGAGTCGCACTCAAAAGGGTGCAGGTTCGATTCCCAGGTTGTGGCATGTAACAATGAGACTTTTTCAGATCTCATGCATACTATACGGTAATGTATTTATTCTGATTTTAATATAATATAGATGTAATGTATTTGTATGTAATTGTGCACGCTCTGTCCGATATCTTTTATCCCATATCTCTTCCGTAGGGCTGCTGGAAGAAATTTCTTTCAGAAATAAGCAGTATTTGTGTCGTCTTTCTCTGTAATTTTTACTATTGTTAAGTGTTTCTTGTGTACAATAAACTATTAAATAAATAAAATTTAATAAAAAAAAACTATACGGATGCTCGAACGGTGAAAAAAAAACATCGTGAGGAAACCCGGACATGGTTGGCACCAGACGTATTGACCAGTCATTCCTCTGGACTAGACCATGTTGTGAGAATGGCGTATATGCTGGACAAACATACGACATTTAAATACGTCTATTCAGGCACTACAATATTTAAAGAGTGTGTGAATGGTTACTTCGCTCGGAGAATATGTAAATAAAAAAAAAAATATGTGTAAATCATTGAATATCGAATGCAAAGAGCTAGGTTTTTAAATTACACTTACAATATTTTCTGTCTCCCGCTTTGCTTGTGGAGGGAAACTGGAACGCCTCTAAGATCGAGGTTCTTGAGGTTCCACGTTTAGTTAAACCTCTAGTATATATGAAAATCTTTGTATAGAAAAAGATATATAAAATTTGTCGCAAAATAACGAAAAGATGTGAAAAATTTAAATTATTATAAATAAGTGAAACTCGTTGCAGTCGTCAGGTAATTAATTTTTCCCTTAAATATCAATAAGGATAATTACACAAAAAATGTAAGTTAATGACATTACAAAACCCTTAAAAAGTTCAAAAAACATAAAATCCCAAGTCAAAACAATTAAACATAAAAACAATTATGAAAAACGGCGGAAAGTTAATGAACGACTTCACAATTAGGAGAGATAAAGCAATTTGTGTGCCAGAAAAATTAGGAAACAAATTAACTGTGAAGGGTTTAACCGAAGGGTGAGTTTATGATATTATCCCTTAGGTTAGGCTTTCAGGGTTGCCAGATCTGAAAATGATATATTGGGATCGAAGGTGGGTCTACACTTAGTTCCGATGTAATGTGAAGTAATTGTAAACAAAAAATGTAAATCGATCAAATTAAATGTTTGACCAAATTCCTTTTTCCCTTAGGGTGACGCAGTAAGAATAGCAACTCCAGTACACATAATGATTCATGGTTCATATGACAAGCCGAATATAGTGTGTAGAGATTAACGCGTAGAGCATTTATTGTTTTGGCACCTCATATAAATTACATAATATAACTTTAAAAAAATGTAACGTCTAAAATGACCACAAGGAGTGAATCTTACTATTCTGGGGCTCGCGGGCTCCTAGTCTATGCACACGAACGCACTGGTCGTTGACCTAAGACCTGACCAGGATTGAAACTCATCTGTCTTGAGACTTTTATGGAGATCTTCAATCGTGATTTGTCGCGTTATGGTAAGTAATTTATATGAGGTGCCACGTGCTCTACGCGTCATTCTCTTCACACTATTTTCGGCTTTATATATGCACCATTAATAATCCTGTATATTATGTTTGTATGTATGATTGTTTGGTACACTCTGCAACATGATTGGCTAAATGGATCTTAGCTAGAGAAACGGCTTTAGATTTGTGTTTGCTAAGAGAGTGCCACTGCGCATATCAAAATAAAATGGCTGCAGGGTTTTTAGTTTTTTCAATTACCTTCTTTTTATTATATCTGTATGTAGGTGGCAACCCTAAACTCGAACCCTTAAACCCTTATAGGATTCGGTCATAACTGAGTAGCCTCTTAAATTTAATATTCCCGTACTTTTAGTGGGCGGTTATCATAGACATAATGTAGTATGATTTCTCAGATCATGAAGTTTTTTATTTTCAGATAAAATATGTCTCAATTTTGATAAAGGTTTTTTACAGGTTGTAAAATAGCATACGATAGTATGATAAGTATAATCAATTTATTGGCTGCAAGTTAACTTTAGTAATCCTAAAATGAATTGCTCTATTTAGTTAGAGCACATTAAATTTCAATATAACAAGTTTGAAGAAAGGTATCGAATAAAAAAGTATTTGTTTTTTTGATAAAAAAACTTGTTTAACCAAAATTAGGACTGTGACTAAAACAAATAATAAATTCGCTACTTAAAAATATGGCAGCGTCTATTAAAAAAAAGTCTGGCTGTCAATAAAATTGACACAAAACACTGGCTGGTTATAAACTGCTGATAATGGCGCAAAACACTGGCTGGTATTAAAAATGCTGGCATTAAAAATGGCGCACGTTATAAATTCAAGTGAGGGCGGCAAGACGAATGCTTGACGTCTAATTGGACGGCGTCGCTTGGGATTAGAGACGCTCGCTCACCCCAAGTCACATTTGTCCGCGCCTCCTCATAATATGGACCATATTTCCTAAGATTTAATAGCTATCTATGAATCTAATGTTTATTTTGGGATTACGGTCTCAAACGCTACTTAAGATACACTCCAGTGACTTGTGAAGCTGTGATAAAACATGTCGCTTTCTCATTTAATAAAAGTAAACTTTATATTTATTTCTTAAGAGCTTCTTTTTTCAAGCTTATATAAAGAAACAGAAAACTGGTACTATTTATTAAGGTTTTTTCTCCTATGTATATAAACTACTTAGGTATATATAATAGTGTAGGAAAAAATAATTCTAATAAAGAAAAATGGAAGTCAATATTATAGGATAAACAAAAAAATGGAGCGCTCCTATTCACAGCCTGTCACTTTAGTGCCACATAATGTAACATCAGTATTTTTAACCTTTAGGCCGTGTTTCACTGTCAATGAATGAGATGGCATGGTATTTTAACATGGTGTTAACTTTAACATTGCTTGGTAAAACACGGCCTTAGCCACATAAGTAAAATGTAACTTACTCCCCATAAAAGCTAGACACGAGCATTTGGCGCTGGCAAATCACACAGGGGTCGTGAATAAAAAAGTTATCTCCCATTTTTCAATTAGTGAACATTGGTTCGGCAAAAATTAACGGACGGTCTCGTGCATATTGCATCCGGACAACGGTACCAATCTGCCGGAGTTACCCCTGCACTAGGGAGGGGCGGGGGACACATCGATATTCGGATAAAAACGATACATGACTGCATTTTACATACAGTGGATCGCCACAGTATCACGCTGTATGTTAAATATTGAAAGCACTTTAAATTTGGAACTAAAAAACCAGTATTTGGGATGTATTAATATTATTAAAATTGTATTAGTAATATAACATCGCTATCCAGTCTCTTACTTGTCCCAATTAATGACAAGTAGAGATATCAAAAATACTCGTTAAACTTTGGTCGAATTAGAAATTAGATTCAACAAAGAAAATAATATCAGTATTGTTATTATCATGAACGTTTACAATTGGCGAATCGTAAATACGTATTAAAATCATCAGAAAACAAAAACACGACAAGTTACACAAAATGTAGAAAACTTGCTAACACTTTCCACTTCTTTTAAAACTATCAGAAAATAAATAAACGACAGTATTTTTGGGTAAAGTTAAAAAATGTAGGTCAGTCGCCAGTCGCGCCGATTTGCGACGGTGCTGCCGCCGCCAAGGATCCAGCTCGGCGCGCCGAAGGTTCTAGTGGCATTATTTCCCCATAAAAATGCTGAAAATTCCTACTACAAGCACCACCTCCGTCAATTTTTGTCTGTCTAGTTAGTACGTACATGTTTACAAAACGTAGCTAACACTATTACCAAACCATTTTAAACCAACTTATAATTCGACTCGACTAACACTTGACATTTGAACAAAAGTCGATAATCGGTTACCAATATCGACGTTATCGATACTTCAAAGCACATCCCTACTCATGTAATATGTACGCGGCGCAAGCGGTTGCAATCGAGCCTGCAACAGCGGCGTGCTGTTCCCCGCTCTCAGTTTTATTGCACCACACTTTACTTTTATGCCCGGGGTACAACACTACAATTTACTTCTCCATTTAGGGTGCTCACCCACGAGCGATAATTGGTTACCGATTATAGCTCATGGGCTTTTTGTCGGTGAAAAATAGAACATTGTATTGCACGCACACGTTGTATAGTACGTCCGAGGTAAATTTAACCTAAACGTAAACAAACAAAAAACACCGAAATTTTCACATATTTACTCGTTGTGCACACTTATCAAAACTTTCACCGGAAAGGATTACACTTCATTATCCAATACATTTTATATCAATTAAACAATAATTAATATGTTTAAACATTAAATGAAAATCATTCACAGAAAAAGTACGTCATTTTGACCGATTGTAGAATATAAGCCTATATCAATATTCACTGTATTAATATTGGCCAATTGGCATCATTGACTAGTCTATGGTTGTGTCATCGACGGGTTTGTTTACGTTTGGGTTAAATTTATCTCGGACGTACTATATAAAAGCGAGCACTATCCAGTGGTTTAGAGCCTAGCTCTTTTCAAGTTTGGTTAGGATAATGCAGGCTGATCACCTGAGTTTCTGACAAGAAAGATGAATGGGCATGCGTCGGATGGGCATGTAAAAAGTAAGTCCTGCGCCTGGGCCTCAATTCTCAGGCCTCGAACTTTTTACTATCGGTCTGTCCCGCTCATGCAAATAAGATTTAGCGCGCATGCGAGCGGGATATACTAATATTCGGAACTAAGTTCGACGGCTGAGAATTAGGGCCCTCATCTCTAATTCTTAAATTAATTAAAAGAATGAGTTGGAAGGAGTAGGAAGTGAGACGTGCTAAAGATAGATATTTCCGTGTTCATGTTCGCCGCTGTTCAGTGAGTCTTGACATTTGACAGTTCGCCACGACACTAGCGTCGACTTGGAATAAAATTAATACCCGTATTAATATAGAAGTCTCAAACCCAACCTCACTTGAGAACCTATTTGAAGGATTAAAAAATGTTACATTTCACTTTTAAAAGTAAACAACTTTATATAATCTTTATTTTTTAACGTAAAAATAAAGATTATATAATAAAGATTATACTTACTTTAATCTTTTTCTGTAATCTGTAATATAAATACCACCAAAAACATAAATGTGAAAAAGGAGAGTCAAGTTCAATACAAAAATTATGCTTGGTTGCGGGCGTCACCTAGGGCTGCCATCCGTCCGGGTTTAACCGGATTTGTCTTAGTTTTGAGGCCGTCCGGGGAGCAACTCCCGGACGAGGAATCCCGTGCCCAGATTTTAGTGAAGATGTAAGTTAATGAAAAAAGTATAGAAATATCCGGGGTGAAAGCTCCAAAATCCGGGGAAAATACGCTTCCGGTCCTGGGTGACAGGTTTTAGTGATGGCAGCCCTAGCTTCACCGCAGAAAGAAAGGAGATATGTAATATTGAAAGGAGATATTGCATGTAATATTACGCTCGGCGCCGGCTAGCCAGTTCCTTTGCTTGAACTTGACTTAACACCCTGTCTAGATATTACTATACCGTAAACGAAAACCAAGTACTGTGTACTCGTAACATTAATTAAGTTGTTCACTTGCAACAGTGAAACGAAACGTCAAATAGGTTCTCAAGTGAGGCTGGGTTTGAGTGTTCTTTATCAATAATTACGAGAATAATTAAAACAAAAGATGACAATACAAAACTCCAGGAAGATATTGACTCCTTAGTGAATTGGTGTAACAAAAACATAATGTACCTAAAGCCGAAAAAATGCTACCATATTAAATTTACTAGAAGAAGAAAGCCTATGGATACGGAATACATGATCGGTACTGATAGAATCTCAAAGGTTCAAACAGAGACCTGGGTGTGATCTTAGACTCAAAGTTGAGCTTTTCACATCATGTGGATGACATAGTCGGTTCTGCTCTAAAGTCTCTTGACTTCATACTTAGAACATCCAGGAATTTCTTTAAAGCATCTACAATAATTACATTATATAATAGTTTTGTTAGAAGTAAGCTTGAATATTGCTCTACTGTTTGGAACCCTCAATACCGAACCCATATAGACAGAATTGAAAAAGTCCAAAAGCGGGTCATCCGTTATATTACCTACCGCTTTGCCCGTTGTGTAGTAGATTCTTCATATAGTAAAAGATTAGAATATTTTCATTTAATATCCCTGGAGTCCAGAAGACAAGCTCTTGATGTAATATTCTTACACAAACTAGTAAGCAGTAAAATTGATTGTATGCCTCTATTATCCTTACTAAACTTTAATATACCAGTTAGAATGCCTAGAAAACATGTAACACTGTTTAGATCTATTGGTTATAAAAGTAACTTAGGAAAGAACTGCCCTATTAATAGAATTTCCCATAGTTACAATGAGCTATCGTCAAGGATCACGGATCTAGACATTAATCATGATAATTTGAATAGTTTTAAATCTAAGATTTTAAAATATTTTACAGCCAACTTAACATCTGACAATTAATATAAATATTTTAATTATTTCATTATGTTTTTGACATTATTTAAAAAATACAACTAATTTCATAATTATTATTGTACTAATTATATACTTATCTGATTTGTATAATTTTTACCGACTTTTTTTTGACATTGTATTATTATTTATGGGATTATTATTTTTATTATATATTATTATTTTTCTTATCTCTTTTTTATTATTATTACAGTTTGACTCATTTTTTTTTGTATTTTTGTGACCTTTTTCTTAATAATTAAGTAGTAGTTTTAAGTATTTGTTCCTTTTCTTATATTTAATTTTGTAGTTCAACCTTATTTTGTAGCTGAAACTTTTATTCTTATAGCATGATGTAATAACCTGTAATTAAAAGTGCAATAACCTTGATAATGTATTATAATCGACATAATATTGTATGCAGAATTGTTACTTTTGTTGGTTGTTCATAGCAATAAATAAATAAATAAATATGGGCCTAAGTGTCGAAGTTATGGAACTATGCCAATTCAATGTCATCGGTAGTGTTACCGATCTCGTGACTTGAGAGCATTGGGATCGGATAGATCTTGGATCATTGGAATTAGTTTCGAGAGTAAGAGTATGAACCGACGTTAGTTCAATGCGATGACGATGTTAGAAGCTGTTAAATCCATGAGATGCCGGAATATCAGCTCTCCATCATGTTTCCCGTGAGTGTCATATGCGACAGACGGAATATAATATATCCGAAAATGGGTCCGTTCCTGCGGACATTCTCTCTCGTCAATCCGCCTTCGAAGCTTGGTATAGTTTGTCCCTGATAAATTTAATCTAAAGGTAAACAAACCGAAAACATCGAAGTTTTTACTTATTCACTTATCGTGCACACTTATCTACATTTTCACAGGTATATTAAAGGGTTACACTTCATTATCCAATACATTTTATAACAATTAAACAAAAATGTAAGCCTATAGTCTATGGATTCATAGCAAACAATCATTGTAATAATATTGGCCAATTGACATCACTGACTAGTCTATGGTTGTGTCATAGACGGATTTGTTTACGTTTGGGTTAAATTTATCTCGGACATACTAAGTGGCACGTGAAACGTGTATGCAGCTACCCTCATAAAATACAGGGCTTCGATTAAAGATGCCACCAAATGCATGGGATTTGACATAAGCTTCGCTAAATGACATATGAATGCGCTCTTCACTCAGCGAAGCTTAATATGTCAAATGATCGCGAAGCTACGTTAAATGATCGCGATTTGGTATGTCATTTAGCGTACCTTATGTCAATATCCACAAATTTTGTTTTCGAACATTGTAAGCGATAATTAGCGATGGCATCTTGAATCAGCGTCCAGGCTGGAGTCTTTTGTCCAGCACACGCATAGCTGAAACGCGAAATCGATGTCTTAGAAGTCGGTTAAGCGATAAAAAGTGACAATATCTTAAACGTCTCAAGCAATATAATATTTTACGTCCCACTCCCGTATATAACACGTATGAGATACGATCGTAAACGATATAGATTGGCCGTAAACATCCAGCCCACTTAACGTATGAAATATTGGAATAGTGGGGAATTAAAGTGCAACGCACTTGGGAATCATAAGGTGTTTTTTATAGTACGTTTAATCTTAACCCAAACGTCTATGACACAACCATACAGGCTGTAATATTAATGAGTGATAATAGTTTAGGGTGTGTATGGGTTCCATATATTACTGTAAAAGTACAAGCGCTAAAAAGGTACTTTAAAAAAAATTGTGTAGGAAAATTTATTATGTCGGGGCATTTCTCATACAAACATGAAAATCAAAAGTAAGTCTTTCAGCGCTGGTACTTTCACAGTAACCTCTACATCGTAGACACACACACTCCCTAAAGTATTATTATAATATACATCTTGTATACTAGTTAGTGATGAATACATACATTGATTATTATAAAATCATAATAGACTATATTCTACAGTCTGCAGTGTTGAAATGACGTAGGTACCTATTTTTACTGTGTAAGTTTTTCATTTCATATTTGTACGAGTATATAAAGTTATTATTGTTTAAGTGTTAACTATATAATGTATTGCATGAAAAAGAAACATAAAGCGTCTGAACCCCGAACATCTTAGTAATATAATTATACAGGCTGTAATATTAATGAGTGATAATACTTTATACCCATACACACCGTATGGGTCCCGTATATAGAGTTTACTGTGAAAGTACCAGCGCTGAAACAGCTACTTTTTTTCAGTATTGTATGGGCAAATTTATAAAGTTCGGCATTTCTCATAGAAACATGAAAGTCAAAATTAAGTCTTTCAGCGCTGGTACTTTCACAGTAAAAGCTAGAAGAGAAAGTTTGTTACTCTTTCATGCAAAAACTACTGAACGGATTTTAATAAAATTTGTAATGATAGTAGTTTATATGTTGTATTAACACATAGGCTACTTTTTACTGCAGCAAAATGTACGGTTCCCGCGGAATTTTCATTTGCGCAAACGTATCGCGATCAACTGGTATCAATATAAAATGTCTGCCGCACACCCCGAACAATATGGAATATAAGTTACGGCCATATCATCGTGGAGCCCCCTGGGGAAATGTGGGAGAGGGGTTATGTTTATCGATGATTTCCCCAACTTTTACGGCTTAGATATACGATGACAGGAGTTTATTGATTTACAGCGGGTAAGAGTTCCTTTGATATTCCAGAGGCGGCCATTTTGATTATGATTTTCTTGAAGGTTTTCAACATTTTGTTTTTACATCATGTTAATTTTGTTCAGTATATTGCATTATTTTATACTAAATAAATATAAAAAGCTGACCTGTGCCCACTTCGTTGTTTTTCCTAGAAACGTGAAAGTCAAAAGTAAGTCTTTCAGCGCTGGTACTTTCACAGTATAGGCACTCTACATAGGAGGCACATACACACAAAGTATTATCACTCATTTATTTTACACCTTGTACCACACCGATATAGGTATTCTTACAAACTCATCGTTTATTCAAATGTAGTATTTAATACGACGAGGCGTAGTTTTGATGCACTCTGTCTTTCCTTCATCATTTGATAGAGACACAAAGTAGATTTATAACAGATACACGACCTAGTACTGGAAAATGGTGTCAACCTAATACTGGCAATTCGACTGGCTATTTTTGTTTTCTTCGATTTCCAGGCACATTCCGGAAACCGCCATCTAGCACCTATTGGAAAATACTAATTACTAATTTCGTTTCGTATCTTAAGGAGTTGAATTTAGCTTAACGTAATATTATGCTTAAAAATATGCTTATCTCTATTTTTATGTCAATAGTTGTAGTTAATTCGGCATATTTACATTTTATAATTTACAAACGTTCATAGTAATGACATCTATTGCATTTTTTGTATTAAAGATAGATTGTATGGGATGGTAGACCATGATAGATAATATCATGACGTTCTGTCTGTGGATATACTCACACAGATCCGAGGACAGACACACATACACATCACTTATAATCATCTGTTTGCTGAGGTTAAAAAGTAGCATCAAACATCAGAG
The DNA here is from genome assembly GCA_905187575.2 of Celastrina argiolus. Classification (NCBI taxonomy): domain Eukaryota; kingdom Metazoa; phylum Arthropoda; class Insecta; order Lepidoptera; family Lycaenidae; genus Celastrina; species Celastrina argiolus. The sequence goes on from LR994598.1 coordinate 7,156,402, forward strand.
CCAGCCGACAGTTGTAAAAATAAAACTTTATTAGCACTAACAACTTAAATAAACACAGCGTATTCATTATAAGCGGTCTTCAAACGTAAAAGTGGCTTACAACAAATTAGAGTTAAATAAACGGCCCAAATTATATTACCGTATATGTTTGGTGCATTCATTAGGTTCGTTTGTAATTTTTTAATAACTATAGTACGTCCCAAATTTAAACCAAGCGTAAAAAAACCGAAAACACTGAAATTTTCACATATTTACTTATTGTGCACACATCGACACTTTCCTCGGTATATTCAACGATCATACTTCACTATAATAGCTCCCCTCACCGATTTCGGTGTCGGTAGCCGATTTCATTGAAACCAGGCCAGCTACGCAGGAGTTATTTTATAGTGCAAAAGTGTGTGCGCAATACACAGAAGCACTCTTCTCTTCCTTTTACTCTCATAACCCAGTGGGACGGTAAACCGACACGACTGGCGGGAGATCAGGCGCAGAACCGACTTTTTACATGCCCATCCGACGCATGGATCATCTTTCTTGTCAGACAATCAGGTGATCAACCTGCATTGTTCTAACCAAATCTGAAAACAACATTTTTGTTGTTCCAACGCGGGAATCGAACCCACGACCTCCGGGTCAAGAGCGAAGCTCTGAACCACTAGACCACGAAGGGGGATAAAAAATACTTCACTATACAATACATTTTATTTAAAATTACGCCATTTGTCACTGCCGACTTGACACCGACGGAGTCATAGTAGCAAACTATAATTATGTGATTAATATTAGCCAATTGGCATCACTGGCTAGTCTATGGTTGTGTCATAGACGGGTTTGTTTACGTTTGGGTTAAATTTATATGGGACGATTGGTACTGACAGATGATTCATGATTCATACATCAACCAGAATATAGCGTGAAGAGTTTTTTATTTATTAATTAATTACTTACCATAACGCGACAATTCGCGATTAATGATCTCCATAAAAGTCACAAAACAGATGAGTTTCAATCCTGGTCAGATCTTAGGTCAACGACCAGTGCATTCGTGTCTATAGACTAGGAGCCTGTGAGCCCCAGCATAGTAAGACTCACTTCTTGTTGTCATTTTAGACCTTAGATTTTTAGATAAACCTATTTAGTAATTTACATGACATTCTCTTCACACTATATTCGGCTTAATATATTAACCATGGACAACTCTGATTATAATATTATATCTATAACAATACTATATCTTAACAACATATTAAAATGTTCTCAATTAGGTACAATAAACGATGGAGGATATTAACTGATAAGGCATGTGATTTCCAACTGTATTCGAAAAGCGTAAAAGTTATATTCAAATAACATTAATTTAACTTAGAGTATTTTATAATCGGTAGCATTAAAACTACTTTCTGATTCAATTCTTATTTGTGAAGTATTTGTTTGTTTAAGCGCGCTGTTTGAAAGACTGGAAAATGTTTTACAACTTATCCCAATTCTTATTTTAGATTTTGCTCGTCTGTGTAATTAGTCCAAAAGTAAATAAATTTAATATTCATTCAATAACCAAATTGTCCGAAATAAATCATTTTTTTGTAGGCTATTATAGATATTTTATTTGCGAAATCCTCACGTATACGGCATACTCAGAGGAGCAGTCATTCAACATCGGCAACATAATTACAGAGTAGGATGAGCCAGGTTACTAAGAAATGAGGTGTATAATTGAGTCTGAGTAGGTGTCATCATCATCATGCGTAGCTCCAACACAAGGATTTCTTTCCGAATGAAGTATTTAACACAACATTAAGAGTTAATGGAATCAGGCGTTACTTTGCGGAAATATATTATAGCATAAAATTTTAATCTATACTAATCTCTACTTCTATACTAATATGAAAGATTTGTATTTTTGTATGTAACGACTTAACTCAAAAAGTACTGGACCGATTTTAATAATTCTTTTGTCATTAGAAAGCTACATTGTCACTGAATAACATAGTCTATATAAAAATCAATTGCTGTTCGTTAGTCTCGCTAAAACTCGAGATCAGCCCGAACTGATTCGGCTATTTTTGGTCTTGAAATATTTGTGGAAGTCCCGGGAAGGTTTACACAGTTCCCATGCTCAACTAAGGCTCGGGTCAGCTAGTATATTATATCTAGTAATATCCCGCAAAAAAAAATCTTTTTTCGCGGGATATTGCTAGATATAATAATATATTTAAATTTCACAACCTAAAGAGAAAACACCATGGGCTATAGAATTGCAAAATAGGTTTCGTAAAGTCTATTGCTGTCCCGCAACTGCCCGATCGAACTGATAGAGACAACTGCAGCTTGAACTGAAATTACCTATTAAAATACGAAAAATCTACGATTAGGAGACCCTGTTTCCTCCTCCAAAACTTAACCGATTTAGGTCCTTTTTTTATTATAAAGATAAAAAAATAAAAGTTAAAAAGACTATAACCCGACTTCGCAAAAGGTCTAAAAAAGCTAAAACAAGAAAATAATTCAATTTGAAATCCAGATATACAAAATACAAAAATGGTCAAGGTAGAGCCGTGGTCGTACCCGCTGAGTTTTTTTTTGGAGATAGTTTATGAGGTTTAATTTTCAAAATCCAAAACTTTTCGCGGCATCATTACCAATCGATTGATACCTCATTTATTAAAATCTTAGTTTAGCCACTACGAGGGAACATACATAAATACATACATAGAGTGCCAAAATCATTACCCTTCCTTTTGGCTTCGCCAAAGTCGTGCAAAAAGACTTCAGCTACGTTCCTATGTTTCGATTTTATCATAATATGTACTGTAATTTGTTTTCTGGATGTTTGAACACAGCCGAAAATCTGGATAAATTTTTTAAGGTTTATATTATAACTTTCCGGAAAATAATTGTTACTCTAGTGGCATAATCCAGGGAGGAAACAGGTTTCACGTAGACTTTTTTTCTGCAAGGAAACGGTCGTTGTGTTTCCTTAAGCTAGGGCTGCCATCCGTCCGGGTTTCCCCGGATTTGTCCTAGTTTGGAGGCCGTCCGGGGAGCGTCCGGGCGAAGTTTAAGTTGTAGTCCGGGTAAAACCCGGACGGACGAGCACTCCCGTGCCCCCAGATTTTAATCAAGATGTAAGTTAATGAAAAAAGTATTGAAATATCCGGGGTGAAAGCTCCAAAATCCGGGGAAATTACGCTTCGGGTACTGGGGGCAGGTTTTAGAGATGGCAACGCTACCTTAAGCTATAATATTAGTAATATTACATTAGTAATGACGGTACAAATCTTGGCTAAGTGGTTAAGCGCATACATGGTCCTAACCAATCTTGAAAACAATTTTTTAGTTGTTCCAACGCGCGATTCGAACTCTCGAACTCCGAGTCGAGAGACAAGCTCCAAGCTAGACCACGGAGACACCTGATTGTCTGATAAGAAAAGATAAAAAAAGATGCTCGCGTCGGATGAGCATGTAAGAAGTCGGTTCTGCGCCTGATCTCCCGCCAGTCGTGTTGGTTATCCGTCCCATTGGGCTACGAGAGTGAAGAAAGGAGTGCCTTTTTGTATTGCACACACACTTGGGCACTATAAAACTATAAGATAACTCCCGCGTAGCTGGGCTGGTTCCAATGAAACCGGCCACCGTCACCGAAATCGGTGTGGTACGCATTATTATTATTAATTGTAGTCAACTTACTCACTTTGAGCAGTGACAAATACTCGCACTTAGCACAGTGGAGGTTCACCATTATGCGATCCGCCTGCTCATTGACCGGTTTTAAGTGGTAATAAAGTCCGCAATAGCCAATAGCCCGAATTATTATCATACCGGATGTAACCGAGATTCGGTCGTGCTGCGGTCAACGCCGGAAGTGTGGATGAGTTTGGATGATCTTCCTACCAAGAAAACTTACATTCCGTGGGAATAACCAGAATATTAGAACAAAGTTGTTTGACGTGTTTATGTTTAGCTTTTCCCGCTGCTCGAAGTAGATTTCACCCCCTAGGGTTGAATTTTCAAAAACCGTCCTAAGAAATAATATGAGAGCGAAATTTAAATTTTCTAGCCTAAAAGGATTGGCCTGTGTGTTTATACCTAAGTTATTCGACAGCTTTGAAAAAATTATCGATTGTGTAAATATTTTTAAAAGGTTCGGAAAGGTTACCAATATAAGTGCAATATTACAAATAATGCAGCGAAGACGAATAACATTTTTTGTACTTTCTTTAAGTGGACATTATCTCCTTAAATACACGAGATAAAGAATACTTAATCTTAACAATAAAATATCTTAACGTCACTAATTTATTTAAATTTAAAAACAAACAAAGACCATAGATAACAACTCGGTCCTGTCAATTCGTGGCGCCATGTGAATTTAAAAAAAGAACGTTTTAACACGTTCGAAAATTTCAACTGAGTCACGGACTAAGCTGTCAAATTATTGGCGCTAACATGACAAAGGGTTTTTTTTTATTTCCGGACTACCTATTGTCTCAATTATGGACTACGACACACTTCCTGAGCGCCGGTGGTCGCAAAAAATGTGGGTCAAAAAATTAGGGTCATTATGCAAAGATTGGTGCGTTAACTTTTTTTTTTGGATAAGCATTAAGAAAGTTTTTTTTATGGTGAGTAATCACATCTGATATTTGGTTATCAATCTAATACGGTAGGAATAATTCTAGGTATTTAGAATAATTAAAAAATAAAGATTTTTTACATGAACCAAAATTAAGAAATCTGTTAAAAGTAAAACATCTTATTCTCTACATTTTATGAAGTAAAACATATATTTTAGCCTACGAATTACGTAAAATATCACATTTTATATAATTGTTATCCACCAGTAGTGATTTTAAAAGGCTTGTTAAAAAACCTATTAAACTTTTTTTAAAACTATAAAACTGATACTGTGAAAACACCGACGCCAAGTAGTAGAAAAAAAACAAATAAGTTTTGGTTTGTCCGTCGGCGCGACAAATTACTATGGTAGGCGGCTAAAATGTGTCATTCGGGTATTTTGAGGTGACTATTTAAGTACCTACGCTGAGTTCCGGACTTAAAAAAAAATTATAAATGATGTCCCAATTCGTAAAAAGTTATGATTATTTTATAATGCCAACAATAAAATTTATGTGCAATCTATATGTATAGTGTCTAGTTATACATTCAATTTTTAAAGTTATCAAGCGACGGACAGAAGGAAAGTATAAGGGTTTCTTGTAGTTACTACGGGTTAAAAAAGTAAATTAAATATAATGAACCATACAGAGTTAGGAACCAAAATGCGTATTTTTTTTTCTGTAACAAAAAAATTACATTTGAAACAGTTAAAATTTAACATATTTTAATGTGCAATTGTAAGTGTTGGTAAATATAAAAAAGAATTATCACCACTTTTCAAAATTCGAGCATTTTGATTTTGATTCAGCATATTGATTCCCTAACAGATCAGTAATGAATATAAAACTGCAACCCTCTGTAGGGAAGTCCCTCGAGTGCTTGCAATATGCTGTTTGATCTCTTATTAAGGCATAAAATATTAGGTTTGTAGCCCACGTAATTTTGGAAAAGTTGCACAAAGGTTTCATACGAAATTTATTGAAGTATGTGTGTTTGTGTATTTGCGTAGAGTCCATTTTGTAAAAGCTCCCTAGACGCAGTAATGTGTTCGTTATTTTAGCCCAAATTTCCACTTTTTTTTATTGATCACCAGAATGCAATTATAAAAATATCAGATATAGTTCTAGTACATCCTGCCATTACAATGGTGTGTGACATTAGTTTATCATATATATATATCTCATCATATTTATTTAAAAAAATATGTTTCCTGCTACTTTGCATGCGCAAAATGAAATCCCGTGGACACCATACGTTTTGCCGCAATTAAAAATTAGTATATTATGTGTTCATCAAGCATGTAAATTACTACCATACCAAATGAATCCGTTCATTAGTTATTGCGTGATAGAGTAACAAATTCCATTGATGATTACAAACTTTCCAATTCAAAATATTGATAGGATATTAAGTATTAGGGTTTTGTGTTTTAAACGGGACGTACTATAGTAATCTTTGATCAAGATACACTAGACATGGCTTACTCCCGACACAATCGAGAACCAAATCAGTTCGATATCAACGGCTTTTAGTATTTTATTTGGTGGATTACTTTGAAACTAACCAGGATAAAGAAAATCGTTAGATCGTAACTTTTTGTACTCCCGACCATATCGATCGACTGAGAATGAAAATAAACAAACGACGATCTGAATCAAAACCGAATCAGTTTGGAGAGTAAGGCCCCTGTCTGCGTGGTAGGTATATAATATGCCAATAGCTACATTTGTTTAATAATAACAAAGCTACCAATATGTCACTTACCTTGCGCAGTGTAAGTGACATATTGGTAGCTTTCTTATTTTAAAGGTACCTTTTGCCTGTGACTCCATTGACGTAAAGGGTTGATAACCGCCCTACATAAAAATAGAATTTTACTGATTACAACTGAAATATCTTAGGCTCTTCAGAAATATCTTTAAATATCTTTTATCTTTTCTTTTAGGTACATTGTTAAATAAATCAAATAAAACAAATAACATGATTGTAAAAGTTCATGAACTCGTTGCAAACATAACTAAGTAGTTAATATACTTGTGTTTACTTTATAAAAAGTATAAAATATTGTTAAAATCTATGTTAAATATTTATTAATTATACATTAACCAAACAATTACACAGTTAATTATATTTTATAACTCGTATTACAATTATAATTAATCATTACAAGGTTACTTTAGAACATTCTTTACTAAAATTTTTAACAAATTTTAAATTACTTAAGCAGAGCACCTACGACCCCCTAATACCTTAACATGTAGTAATATTATAACGTGTAGTAAGATTATAACATGTATATTTTGATTACAGGTTCTCAAATAAAGTTATATTTACCTACTGATAACTAGCTTAAATAATACAATTGCGTTTTAGTCTGAATCAAATTTTATATATAAATACCTAACAAACTCAGTTAGTTGTGGAATGTCAGGCAGATGAGACACATCGAAAATATCTTTGTCGTATTAGCGACCGAACCGACACTCGCCATTATTAAAATGTAGTTTTTTTTGTGTAATAAAAATAAAAGTTTATCTCATTGTACTATATTATTGAAATAATGTAATGTCCAAATTGTCGAATAACCGTTTATTTTTATATAAACTACAGCTAGGGTAAAACACCCAGTAATCACCCCAGACCTGTAATCAGATATATTTTTTTTATTGAATGAATTATTTTTTTTCCAAATATAATATTTTTTCCATATACCTAAAGTTTACTTCTCCAAAACAATGTCTAATAATATATAGGCCCGTATTTCCTTATTGACGTAAATACATTGTACCGGTGCGGGTGTACCATTTATTTGCGGTGTTTTTAAAGATTGGACTCAATATACCAAAGAGAATATAACCACAATTTTTACCAATAACTTTTAATCCTACTATTTAAATTAGCCTATGATGTTACCCGGGCTATTATTAGAAATACAGATACTTTAGTTTATCAAATTCGGATCAGTGGTTTAGGCTCTACGGTAAAACAAAAAATTTACAGTGCGACTATAAGTTTTAATACTCACAAAATAATTAGTCAGATTTAGTATTTTATTTAAATAATTCTGCTTGATGTGAATTATTAAAATATAATACACAATAAAATTGTCTACTGCAAATATGTTCAAATATAAAAAGTACCTATCTATAGTCAGGGTTAGCTACCACAGACAAGAGTTCCGTCCAAGAAATTCTTGGGCGACTCATCCAAATGAAGGTACTCACGAAAAGTTAGCTTGATACTAATTAAGTGAAAACCATGTATGGGGGAACCCTGACTACTAATAAAATTAAAAAAATTAAATAAAATTTTTGCACACTTAAAAGTTGATTGTCACGTTTATTTACAATATCGTACCTAATTAGGTAAAAAATTACTTACCATTCAATCTGTCCTTAACAACCTGGTGAGCGAAGGCAGCGGCTGCAGCCTGCCTCATGGGGTCCAAAGCGACCCCCCAAGCACCCAACGCACCGAGAGCCCTATGAGCAGGTACTCTCACCACTCCAGGGTTGCCAGGGAAATAACCACCACCCAGGCCCATGCCTGGCCTCAATAAAAGTCCAGAATTTTGGTACAGTCCAGGGTTGTGGGCAAAGTTGATGGGCATTGCCTCTTTCCCCTCATCTTTAGCACTCTCTGATTCTGTGTCTTGGTCACTTCTGTCGTCACTCTCGCCGGAATGTCTTCTCTTGTCTATGTCCTCGAAGTGTTTGCCCAGGAGTCTGGATATGCTGAAGGGCAGGTTGACCCTCTGCTGCGTGTCAGTTATGTGTACGCTAGGAGAATCTCTATACCGGTGGTAGCTGTGGTCAGAATCCCTGTCTTCTGAAGCCACATCATCGTGTCCGGATAGCCTACTGTCAGAGTCCACATTTATCTCCTCTTGATCATCGTCAGAATGCACGGATGACATTTTGTTTTTTTTTTAAGTCCACTAGCACTCAATGCACATGCATTTTAAGAACACTATCTGAAAGAAATCGGCATTCGCAATTCGAACGCGCTCGTCGACCGTTCGCGCCCGAATCGAGAGACAGTGTAGGGCAAGATTGGGGTGATCACCCCACCCCTTCGCGATAGTTTGACCGCACAAACGCCTCAACTATGCCCGCTGAATGGAACAGTTACCGACAAAAGCTTAATACGATTTCCAAACATAAAAACTCGTTTGGACTCACTAAGTTAAACTGAATTGTTCGTGCTGTCTCGCTCTATGACGATCCCGCTTTCACGCTTCCCCCTGCAACTTTTGCTGCGATCCAAATTGCACTCTCTGTCGCAGATGTAAGGTCGAAAATACCGCAACTGGATGACACCGTTTACAACATTAACATCTAAGTGGTAAAGACGTAAACTTGAAGCATCATTCGTGCGAGTGGGACGTCTATATTATCTAGCGACCCTCGCGCGTGCGTTTGAGCGAGACGACCTCATTTCGTATGGGCGTGACTTCGTAAGCATTTAAATCTAGTTATGGTCTGACAAATGGTATGCTATGGAAGGGGGCAAGTAAGGAAACTATTTTTGAATCTTTTAAGACATTTAAATTATTTACGTCGGTCTACCGAGCTTCCATACAATGCTTTATAATAAAATAGATCTGTATTGTCGTGTTATGGCGATAGATAATGTATCGTATTGTTGATAAGGGGTTTATAGTATTGTTTCGGACAGGCGGAGTGGCGAGCCCCATAGATAACTAGTAGGGTAATCTTACAGTAATTGTACATGTTTGACATGAGTAATGATCGTCGACAAGTTTTAGTCACGAAATGTGAGGATAAAGTTATTTACGAGTTAAAGGCGATACAGTAATTTGTTATACTGCTATTTAAGTATAAGCGTTATTGATTTTATGAGCTACAACTTGAAGACTGAGCTAGTTGAGTTCTTGCTCGTGTTGAGTTACTTGTAAAAAAATATTTCTAAATAAACCGATATAACCATCAACAAGTAACTTAGTGTTACGGGGACCATATAAAGGAAGCATATTTAATACTTGTATACTATACATATATTTAAGATTGTTAATATATGGATACACATATTTAACACACATTAATGAGACCCAGGAACATAGAAAGCATTTTGTTCCTTCGGCGGCATTCGAACCCACGACCTCCGGCTCAAACACCAACGCTCAAACACTGCACTACAGCTGTCCTGATTATATTATCTAACTCTGTACTGAGTATTTAATTAACAGTAGTCACTAGACATTGTAATTATAAAACAATAATAATTGCTTTCAATTTGAATAGATAGAGTACCTAGGTATATAAAAATTCACTGAAATAATATATTTTATCTCCTCCGTTTATTAAACAACGTGGCCCAGTAGCTTAGGTCTCGACCCGGAGGTCATCAATTCGATTCCCGCGTTGGAACGACAAAGAATGTTGTTTCCAAATTTGGTTAAGACAATGCAGGCTGATCACCTGATTGTCTGATCGGATTGTATGTTGATCAATGATGACGAAAAAAATTTAAATGCGATGAAAATGTAACACTAATCAATAAACAAATAACTACTTTTGAAAAAAGAATTCCATGTTTTTAAAATAAAATGTTTGTGTACATTCATTCCTTGCTCACGGACAATTAAGTCCCGGATCTTTGGAAGGCACGCGTGGGGCCGAAGCCAATACGGATATTAAATACGGAACAAACGAAAAAAAAAAAAACGTACCAGGGCGGCAACATTTACAAAATGGCTTAAGGCTCCTGTATCAGGGATGAAATGGATATGAAATTTCGGATACGGATACGGATATTAAATTATTCCAGATTATCCGTTTGTTACGGATAATTTCGGTTACGGATATTACATTTGAGAGTAGTAATACTTTAATTTCGGATTCGGTTACGGTAATGGATATTTTTTAATATCGGATATCCGATAGTTTCGGTTACGGTTACCGAGCTCCCTAACATCCCCGTAGTAGAGGTGTCGCTTGACTTTATACGCCGATCATATCTTTACTTAATATTATAAAGCGGAAGAGTTTGTTTGTTTAAACGCGCTAATCTCAGGAACTACTGGTCCGATTTGAAAATTTTTTGTTTTGGATAGTTTAGATAGATATAGAGGTAGGCTTTCGGCTATATAACATTACGCTGCGACCAATAGGAGCGAAGCGTCAGTGAGAAATGTTGCAAAAACGTGGAAAATTATTCACATTTGGGGACTTACGTTGTGTGCGCTGCATAAACGGTCACTCAATAACCACGCGAACGAAGTCGCGGGCACAGCTTGTTACTAGTGTAATGTTTGCCGACGCGAGAGTAGGTAGACTACTTCTACGCTATAATGCGTAAGAAGGTGGCGTCACTACTACTGACGCCACCTTCTTCGGACGCCACCTTCTTCGGACGCCACCTTCTTCGGACGCCACCTTCTTCGGACGCCACCACCGAGTGCGGGGGAGTAGGAATCGTGTCCTGAGGATGATAGGAGACAGAACAGACACTGCTCTTCTCCGCAGGCTCACTGAGCTCCATGTATGGGGGGGTCAGGTGATAACCTGGCGATTATTATTATATTTAGGCCGTATTTCACCAAGCAATGTTAAAGTGAACGCCATGTTAAAATACCACGCCATCTCATTCATTGACAGGAAATACGAGAGGGATAACATGATAAACATGGCGTTAACTTTAAGATTGCTTGGTGAAACACGCCCTTAGTGTACAGACTAGAGATTAGATTATTTTTGTTTTAATTTTTCATAACTATTCTTTTAAATGTGTGTGCTGTTATGTCTGAAAATAAATGATTTTATTATAATAATTCATTTATTTCCTTTTGTACGTTAGTTACAACATGTCTTAAACAACTTTTACCGTGCTGTATTATAAATACTTACTAAGTAAAAGTAGGAATCGAAAAATCGTTCGAGCTTTAAACATTCAGACTTAGTAAAGTAAGGGTTTACACTTAAATCTTAGGATTGACCGTAATTTTTACAGTAACTTATATAATATACAAAATAAATGAAATGAGGTGTAAAATAAATGAGTGAATACTTTAAGGTGTGTTGAGCCTTAGTAGAGTTTACTGTGAAAGTACCAGCGCTGCTTACTTTTCACTTTCATGTTTCTATGAGAAATGCCTCAACATCATAAATTTGCCCATACAATTGTGAGCTGATATTTGCCGAGACGGATTTCTTGTGCTGACACGATATCTAGTGTATTAATGATCGAAGGAGGAAAAGAAAGAGTGTCCTAATATTGCGCACACACTTGGGCACTATAAACATTACTGCTGCGTAGCTAACGAAATCGGCTACTGATACCGAAATCGGCGTGAGGAGCTTTATTAATTAAGTTACTTAAGAGGAAACACCACGGTTGAGTGAAATACATATTTTGTATTTATAAAATCTATTGCTGTCTCGCAGTGCCTTAGCTAGCCAGCACTAGCGCGATAGAGACAACTGCAACTTGGACTGAAATTACCTATTAAAAGTACCAGAAATCGACGTTTAGGGGATTCCTGTTTCCTCCTCCAAAACTTAACCGATTCAAATATTTTTTTCTGTATTAGCTAAAAAAAGAATTGAGCTAGGTTCCTATTTTTTGCTTTTGTTGTTTATTGTAGTCAAATCTGTTTCCTAGATATTTAAACATAGCGGAGAGTCTGGCCATTTTTTTTAGGTTTTTAAACGTCCATATCTCTTTAAATAATTAATTTATTAAAAAAAGGAAAAAATAGGGACGTACAAACAATATCCATAAATATTCATGGAAAAAATTGTTACTCTAGAGGTGTTATCCAGGGAGCAAATAGAAATCCCCTAGACCCCTATTTTTGTATGGAAAAAATTTCGTGGTGTTTCCTCTTAATTGTATTATCGAAGTAGGTACTTATGAAGAGTGTCGTCGTGATTTCCTTTATCACGCAAGTGAAAAACTTGATGTTTTGACTCTGCCTTCGGGATGTGTCAGAGGCATAGACCAATTACATGTATAATTGGTCCATGCTAATATAAAATATTTATTTTAATTAGAACTAGTTTCGGTATATCACTTTAAAATAAAAATATTAAAAAAAAAACATTTTTATTATTAGGTAGGTCATAGGTGGGTTCTTCTAGTTAATATTATGTAATTGGGAATTTACTATTCTTATTAAATGATAATAAATATTATTTTTCTATCAGGCACAGCAACAGTAATATTATAATAGAGACATCTAACGGTAACCGGACGGAAGCAAACAAAGTAAAGTACATCTACTTCTCACTAGATGGCACTACATTGAAGCTTTATTTAGTTTTATAACCCGCCGCTAGATAGCGTTTATTTGTATTCCATTAGTTTAAACTATTGGATGCAAATATTTAATTTGTTATAGGTATTTTTACAAAAAATGTGTTTCCTCTTAAACAAGTTTCATTGTTTATACAAACAAAAAAATATTATAAATGCGACATTCCTATGTTAAACACATTATTTATAATTCCATCTACATGTTAACTTAAGGCGAGGAGTAACCGCAACTAGCGCCACACTTTTTAAAATAAATTTAACAATGACACAAAAATCTTATTAAAAAAAGTAATCGGTTCAAACTTTAAGTAAATAGTTAAACTAATTTATTGGCATTTAATTACAGCTCTAAATCCTATACTGTATTTACTCTCGTAAGTAATAACCAAAAACCGTTTTTGTTATTACTAGAAAATAAATAAGTATTATTATTATTATTATTATTTACTATCTACTATTGGAACGGCACTGTTTAGTGCGATTGCCAAGTCAATTTACTATTTATTGAAAACATATTTTTTTTAATAATATTTATAGGTGTGATATGAATTCGGTTCCGATCTTGTGAATCGGAAATCGGAACAGTTTCGTTCCGAATTCCGATAATGGTAAATCGAAGTTTCATCCTGATAGTTACTGGCAAATCGGAAAGGGACTGTTCCGATTACCAAGTAACGGAACGGAACTGGTCCGAATCGATACTAGTAAATCGGAACAGTTCCATTCCGATACTAGTTACTCTAGAGTTAAAACCGAACAGTTCCGTTCCGATACTAGTAATTCGGACGAGTTCCGGTCCGATAGAAGATACTAGTAAAAAACGGAACACGGAAAGATCCGTACTCAGAAAAATCTGTACTCGGAAATCGATAGACCGTACTAACTAGTTAGTTACCAGTTACCGGGTATGAGCTTTGATTTTTTTTTTATTATTCATAGTTAATATATATAATAATAACCGGTGGGTCTCCGTGGGCGCACTCCCATGGTGCGTACAGGGAGAGTCGCCGGCTAGTGTCACATTACATTTAAATTAAAATTGTGTAACGGGGTCTCTGCGTGTTGGCTTCGGCCCCACGCATGCCTTCCAAAGGTCCGGGATTTAATTGCCCGTGAGCAAGGAAAGCTTACAATAATATTAGAACACTACAAAATAATATTATTAATAGATAATATTTTAATTTTTATTTTAAACTTAGTTTTTTTTACTGATTCAGAGAACAACAACCACAATTCACTTACTTATTTTAACATGTAGATTTATTACTTATAATTTATAATAACACTGTTTTGTTTCTTTACCCATTCCTATTCTACCCACAAATTGTACACTTAGGGCCAATTTTTCAATCGTCAGATAACTTTTATCTAAGGAATAAATATGTGACTTCGGCATATTTTGTATGGAACAAATGTCAAAGTCACATGTTTATTCAACAGATAAAAGTTATCTGACGATTGAAAAATCGGCCCTTAAGTGCATAAGTAATTTTCAGCCTTAAAAGGAAACACCACGGTTGAGAGAAATACGAAATAGGTACATATTTATAAAATCTATTGCTGTCTCGTAGTGCCTTAGCTAGCCAGTACTAGCGCGATAGAGACAACTGCATCTTGGACTGAAATTACCTATTAAAAGTACCAGAAATCGACGTTTAGGGGATTCCTGTTTCCTCCTCCAAAACTTAACCGATTTAAATATTTTTTTCTGTATTAGCTAAAAAAAGAATTGAGCTAGGTTCCTATTTTTTGATTTTGCTGTTTATTGTAGCCAAATCTGTTTCCTAGATATTTAAACATAGCGGAGAGTCGGGCCATTTTTCTAGGTTTTTAAACGTGCATATCTCTTTAAATAATTAATTTATTGAGAAAAGGAAAAAATAGGGACGTACAAACAATATTCATAAATATTCAGGAAAAAAATTGTTACTCTAGAGGGAGGAAACAGGAATCCCGTAGACCTCTATTTTTGTATGGAGAAAAATTCGTGGTGTTTCCTCTTAATGTCCTTCGGTTTTAGTTTCGCTTTGGTATCCTACAGCAGGCTTACTCCCGACACAATCGACGAAAACGTCATTTGGTATTTTATTTGGTGGATTACTTTGAAACTAACCAAGATAAAGAAAATCGTTAGATCGTAACTTTTTGTATTCCGGACGGCGGACAATATCAATCGACTGAGAATCAAAATAAACAAACGTCAATTTATTCGGGAGTACGCGGCACGATCGAATCTGAATCAAAATCTAATCAGTTTGGAGAGTAAGTCTCCAGATGTTTATTTGAAAAATGTCAAAACGAAAGCTTACAACCTTTAATATTACGTGAAATACTAATACTAATAAGCTGATATTCATTATGTTTTTAAATTGTAACGGCAAAGGTTGAACGGAATGGATTAAAAAAAAACGGATTATTTTTCAAAGCGATTTTTGAAGAAAGTAACGCTGTTGATGTAAACAAATCTTCCGATTTCCGATTGACAAGTCAAAATCGGAATGTATCTTCGTCTTATTTAAATTATTACTATTGCTATGGTCGGGAGTACAATAAATTAAGATCTAACGATTATCTTTATCTTGGTTAGTTTCAAAGTACCTAATCCACCAAATAAAATACCAAAAGTCGTTGAGATCGAACTGATTCGATTCTCGATTGTGTCGGGAGTAAGCCAGCTGGTAACAGAATAATTAATTGTAAAATCAAATGAAAACGCGAAGTCACGCGTAAAATTAAGTTTTTAATTACTTTGTACCGTAATTCTATTCTTGTGGCCGCAGCAATGCGTCGGTTAATATGTTTTTGTTTTAGTTTATTTTATATATATGGAGGTAAGTTTATTTTTAATATTTCACTGTTGTTTACAATTATTCCAGATTTTGTATCACTATATTATCCAGAACATATAATAATAATTAGAGATGTAACGGATATCCGGTAACTATCCGGTATCCGGCCTATCCGGCCTTGTTTTCACTATCCGGCCGGATACCGGATAGTAATACAGTATCCGGCCGGATACCAGATAGTAAAATTTAAAAAAATATTATTTCATAAAGGCAAATCATACTCCAAATAGGTTGTGGTAAAATAAAAATAAATAAAATAAAAAACGTTTTATTTCCAAATGAAACTTACAAAGTTATTTTCGGAAAGTCAACAAGAAAAACAAGCTAGGTAGTTTTATCACTTACGAAGTTCGAAAATGAATCGGATTTGATATCAGCTTCGCTAAGTGACATAATTCGCTTGTATTTAGCGAACCTTATGTCAATATACATTGTATAGTTTACCACCGGCTTAACCCTAACCCACCGAGAAGAACTGGTAGCGGTATAAGCTCGGAGGGGCATATTTTTTATATACCTATAGGTATTCGTAAAAATCTAAAACATTATACAACCTTTTTCATTCTAGAAATGTTTTTTTGTATTTTGTTATCCGCGACAAAAATAGGGAGGAATGTAAAAAAAAATTACAAAAAAAATATAAAAATACATTTCTAGAATGAAAAAAAGTCGCATAATAACATCCCAAAGTTATTATAACCGTTTTTTACACATTTTATTGCACGTGTCAAGTTACATTACAAAAAATATATATTTTCTTCTAGAACAAACACAAGCCCTGCACGTGACCACCGATCTGCCGGACAATGTGGCTGCCCTGCTCAACGTGACGGACCAACAGATGTCGGAGCTGATGAACAGCTCCCGGCGCATCATCAACGGGGAGGAAGTGTTTGATGGTTTCCGGTACATGGTGAGACATATTGATGTATATTACGTCCGAGATAAATTTAACCGAAACGTAAACAAACCAAAACAACAAAATTTTCACATATTCACTTAATAGCTCCCCTCACCAATTTCGGTGTCGGTAGCCGATTTCATTGAAACCAGGCCAGTTACGCAGGAATTATTTTATAGTGTCCAAGTGTGTGCGCAATAAACAAAGACACTCTCTCTTCCTTTTACTCTCATAACCCAGTGGGACGGTAAACCGACACGACTGGCGAGAGAACAGGCGCAGGACCGACTTTTTACATGCCCATCCGACGCATGGATCATCTTTCCTGTCAGATAATCAGGTGATGAGACTGCATTGTCCTAACCAAACTTGAAAACAACATTTTTTGTTGTTCCAACGCGGGAGTCGAACCCACGACCTCCGGGTCGAGAGCGAAGCTCTGAACCACTAGACCACGGAGACGATGATTCACTTATTGTACACACTTATCAACACTTTTATGGGTATATTAATGGATCATACTTCAATATCCAATACATTTTATAATAATTAAACATTATTGCTTATACGACCTCTCGCTCGAATACCAAGGCCCTCAACCACTGCGCTACGGAGGTCTGCCACTTAAACATTTTATGGTATTAACTAGTAACGTATTAAGTTAATTGATTCTAGAGACGGATCTTTAGTATAATGTACTATACAGGTTAAATTTATCAGGGACAAACTATATATAGTGCCAAAGTTCGACGATCTCAGTAGTGCAGTAGTTCAGCGCGTTGGTACTCGAGCGGAAGATCACAGGTTTGAATCCCGCCGATGGAACAAAACGTTTTCAATGTTCCTGGGTCATGGATGTGTATAAAAATTGTGTATAAAATAATAAAAATCTTAAATATGTCTATACCTATAGTATAAAAGTATTAAATATATTTTCGTTGCCTGGTACCTGTAACACAAGTTCTTCGGATAGGTACTTAGCACGGGGCCAGATTGACGTGGTGTGAAGCGTCCATAGATATTATTATTATTATAGTTTAAGCTCCATATCCTGGGTAATGTTTCTCAGCGACATATCACTTTCATCCATCGATGTCTTCAATTATTATTCAATTATTGAAAGAGATATGGACGTTCAAAAACCTGCGACATTTAAAACCGCCAGTCCCAGGCACTACAGTATTCAAAGAGTGATTACTTCGCTCTAATTTTTAATGTTTTGTGTTTGATTGGGATATTGCCAGGTGTACCTGCAGCTCGCTGAGACCAACGCGAAGAAGACCGCGTACTCCAAGTGGGTGTGCGCCGGCGTCATCGTGCACGAGGAGTACATCCTCACCTCCGCCGCGTGCATCGAGGACGCGCAGCACTTCTACGTCATATCCGGGACTTACAGGTCACTAATACCTAACACCCACCCGGGACTAAGGCCTCAGCCTCGAATTTTGCGGGCAGCGGGGCGGGAGCGGCGGCGGTGCGGGAGCGGCAGGATCTTTGGCGTAAAATCAAATGGACCGGTTCTCAAAAACAGCGCCGCTCACGACCCGCTGCTAGCAAAATTCGAGGCTGAGGCCTTACAGGTCACTAATATCTAAATACCCACCCGGGACTTACAGGTAACCAATATCCGAATACCCGCCCGGGACTAACAGGTAACCAATTCCGAATACCCACCCGGGACTTACAGGTAACCAATATCCGAATACTCGCCCGGGACTAACAGGTATTCAATATCCGAATACCCACACGGGACTTACATGGTCCCGTGTGGGACCATGTACGTCCCGTTATTTATTTATTTATTTATTTATAAATAAATAAATAAATAAATAACCAAATGCCCACAGAACAACCGGTCAAGTGCAAGGCGGACTCGCTTCGCCTCACAATAAAAACATTACGTAGCCTACCTAAGTTGTTTCGAAGACTTTCGGAGTTGGGAAGTCCGTAGCTAAGAAGACCATTTATGGCACTTGTGCGGTGCAGATCAATTTCCAGCAATGAACGGTGAAGGAAAACATCGTGAGGAAACTCACAAATGGTTGACCCCCAGACATATTCTTATTTTGACGACGTCCGTATGTTCTAATTCCGCCAAAGATACAAAAAGTGTTCTATGTTCCTTGATGTATCTATTCTAATATTATAAAGCGGAAGAGTTTGTTTACTTGTTTGTTTAAACGCGCTAATCTCAGGAACTACTGGTCCGATTTGAAAAAATCTTTTTTTGTTGGATAGTCCATTTATAGAGGAAGGCTTTAGGCTACATAACATTACGCTGCGACCAATAGGAGCGAAGCGTCAGTGAGAAATGTTGCTAAAAACGGGGAAAATTATTCACATTTGGGGACTTTCGTTGCATGCGCTGCTTAAACGGTTTAAGTTACTCAAAAACCACACGAACGAAGTCGCGGGAACAGCTAGTATTAAATATTATGTTGTGTACATGATTTCAGAATGAATGGCTTGTTAACTCAAATATTAGCTGATCAATTACTTGATTAGCCTTTTTGAAACTGAGAGAGAGTATAAATGATTTATTTTATTGGACAGGTATTCTGACACTGGCTCCGCAAAAAACAACGCGTGCATCAGAAACGGTCGCAAAAAGGCGATCTGGAAATGCGTACCCAAAAGCAAGTATAGCATGTCTGTCTGTCTGTCTGTCTGTCTTTTATCTCCCCTTCCTTGGTGTTTTGATATGTTACTTTCAATACGTTACTTTTCACGCATTGTTCACGACTCGATAATATTTTTTTTTTTCGCTTCTTCAGACCCCCCGTAGACCAATCATAACGCTTTGACGTTGGATTTAGTTGTTTTAACATATCGAGACCTCAATTAATTAATTATTAGGAATAACTTGTTTTGTTTTTAACTGGTAATTGTAATTTATTATCAAAATTGAGTTTCAAAAAACAAACTTTATGTTTTAGTTTTGAATATAAACTTTTTATTTATTTTATTTCATTCATAGGTCGTCCAGAAGACATGTAATTTTGGAATAAGATTGTACCTTTGTAAAAAAAGTATTTTTTAGCAGTTTTTCTTTGTTAACTTGAGATATTGTAAATAAAATATCTTATCGTATTTTCTACTATTCGAGATGAATGGAAGGTGCATAAAAAATCCAGATTACATATTCGACGGTTATGAGATAGTTTAATCTTTGTTATCTTTTCTATTTCTGATGTTCTGCATAATCCCTTACATATTTTTTAATATTTTAATGAATTCTTATTTTGCATTTCACATCTCATCTAGATTACATATTCGACGGGCAGTAGAACGACGTTATACGTTGTAAATGTCAATTTCATCTTAGTCCTACGTCTTTTCTATTTCCCATATTCTCTACAATTATATCGTGTTATTACTGCCTTATTTTCTACTATTTTAATGAAATCTTAATTTTGCATTTCACATCTCATCTAGATTACATATTCGACGGGCAGTAGAACGACGTTATACGTTGTAAAGGACAATTTTATCTTTGTCCTACTTCTTGTCTATTTCCCATATTCTCTGTGTGTGCTATTACTACCTTATCTCTCATATAGTAAAATGAATTGCTGTTCGTTAGTCTCGCTTAAACTCGAGAACGGCTGAACCGATTCGGCTATTTTTGGTCTTGAAATATTCGTGGAAGTCCAGGGAAAGTATAAACGGTTTTTATGCTCAACGAAGTCTATTCGGTCAGCTAATTTTCTACTATTTTAATGAATTCTTATATTTGCATTTCACATCTCATCTAGATTACATTTTCGACGGGCACGAGAACGACGTCATCCGCTGGATGAACAACGACATCGCCGTCGTCCGGGTTGCGGACGGTTTCGACTTCGGACGACGCGTGAAGGGTTGCGAGTTCATCCCCGCACCCATCATGTACAACAACAGCAGCAGGATCTACGAGAGTCCCAACACCATCGCCACCATTGCCGGCTGGGGCACCAGAACCAAGTATAACGAAGTAAGTTGTTTTCACTATAATTCACTCATTCACTGTGTGCCACGATAAATATTAGACTTGTTTGGAATACTATAGGTTACATATTAAGATAACAAACATCCTGCACCTAACTGAATTTATCATACATATTTTACCACTTTTTTTCTGATGTCGCAATGCATTACGCATCCCCCGGGAGGGTCGCAAGGGGTATGTGGGACTTCCGGCTTGCTACGGCCGGTTTACCCACTAAAACCACTTGCAGATTGCCATCAGCCGTTATGTTGGGTAGAGTGCCCTAGGGATCTGTCATAACATAGGCCACTCCTTCCCCGACCGGCCGGTTCACCTCTATAGAGACCGGACTTCCAAATTAAGAGAGCGCTGTCCTCGGCGCCGAGACTGACAAAGCCGGCGTGGTTACCCAGATATTATACAGCTATGCCGATTATATAAGTACTTGATAATATCCTCCAATTAATAACAATAGCTCCCCACTCCGATTTCAGTGATGGTGGCCGGTTTCATTGAGATCACTGGATTTATAGGAGTTAGAGCACCTCTCTTCCTTTGCTCTTATAATCTAGTAAGACAAGTGTTTGACACAGATCAGGAGGACTGACTTTTTACAAGCACATCCGACGTATGGATCATCTCTTTTGTCTGACATACCATAGATGCCATGTTATTTCCCAGTGGCTATCCTATCTGAGCGACCACCGTGCTTAGGTAGACTGATTTTCGAGGTTTAAAAGCTACCCAAGATTACACCATACTAACCTCCGGTTTCCCGAACGCTGTTCAAATGAATGATCAACTAACATGGCATTCAAATCAACAGCCCATATTTAATGCTGATAAGTTAGAAATGGACATATATTTTACTCGTATAATTACATCACGCTCACACTTGTAAGTTTAGGTTAAAATTCCACAGATAAGGTTGATTCATCAAAGACACCGATTATTTGACATACAATTCTAATCAGAGTGTGAGCGTGATGTAATTATAAAATATCTGACTGTTCCTTTCTGTCTTATAATATTCCACCAATCAGCGTTCAATATGTTGTTGATTTAAATGCCATGTGAATGAATGATCAACTAGATCATTCATTTTAATAGCGTTAAAAAAACCGGGGCTAAATACCATAGATGCTACAATAGGTATATATTAATATGTTCCCAGTGGCTTTCCCGTCGCAGCGACAACCAGCAGCGTCTTCTGCAAGCGACTGTGGAGGTGATCAGCAAGAGACGCTGCAAGCAGCGCTGGGGCCCGCGGTATACCAACATCATAGAGAACTACATGATCTGCTCCCGGGACATCGGGCATGCCATGTCCGACATGTGCGAGGTGAGCCTTTAGCCCGTATTAATAAAGAAGTCTCAAACCCAACCTTACTTGAGATCCTAAATACCTAGTTTTTACACACTCTGACACTGGCAAATCACCAAGGAGCCATTCCCAAAAAGAAGAAGAAGAGATAGTTTTATTATGATGGATGTGAGTGAATCCTTAGACATTATTATTCCCTTTTAGAGCAAGTACGTGCAGTGCAAGGACCTGGACTACTCCTCCGAGGAGGTTACGGCGCGGAGGACCATCAAGGTCATCGACCCCGCCCAGCTGACGGTGCACTCCTACCATAACGGCTCCATGGGGCCCACGAGACGACAGAAGGCTGTCGCTAATGGCGGGTTCTGTGAGGTATTTTTTTAAAGGGTATTGGTCCACCTCACATTCCCACCACTGCAACTCTTGTAAGCCAGGATCAACAGCGGTAACCAACCAGGACAAACCCATTGATACGATCTCAGGAATTCTGTGAGGTAGGAAAATAAGCAGCACATCTGTGTGCTTACTGCTAGTTTTTGTTAAGAAGTTAAGGCTACAAATTGTATCTATCAAAACAGCGCCCTGAGTAGCAAATTAGCAATCAATGGTAACTAATTGAAGCTACGTAGAAAATATTAATTTTCACAAATTTATCCAAAATTCACTTACAAGTGAACAACCATAACAAAATATTTCTCTAAACCAGCAGATCTGTGATCGCTTGTGTTGAATAATACCACAGTAACTTTACCAAATATTCTCGTCCAATTTGCTTGTGCTAGAGCCTCGACCGTGTTGTCCCGGAGTCAGAATAGGACCGTCTTCCATCTTCCCCGTGGGTGTTGCAAAAGGCGACATAGAGAATATATGAGGAAATGGCCAGCAGCGTTATCTTTTTTTTTTATGGAAAAAGGGGGCAAACGAGCAGGCAGTTCGTTATCGCAGATATTGTTATCATCTTAAGTCCCGATTTAACCAACGCATGTTAGTGTTTACGGCTTGTTAAATTACCATGCTTTCTCATTCATTGATAGGAATTACGAGAGGAACAACATGATATTTAACGAAGGATTAACTTTAACATTGCTTGGTGAAACACATCCTAAAATTGCGCTCGCCAACCCGTCCGCTAACAATTCTTCTTCATATAGAACGATCACGGCGGTCCCATCGTCTACGGAACTGGTGACAACGCCATGGTGATCGGCATCATCACCGCCTGCCTCACTCACGAGAGAACCAACAAGTGCTATGGACCGTTCCTCTACACCAGCGTCTACAAGAACCGACAGTTCATCAACTGCGCTATATTCAAGGATGTTGAGTAAGTTGAGTTAATATTCTCTTTCTGGATTAGTAACGTTTGGATCATCTTTTGCTTTTACTTACATAGCATTTTCTTTACCATTTTATTCAGATTTTTCATTGGTATTGTGGCGGTACTACTAGCGCCAAAAACAACAAACTGGTACAGTGGGCTTCGGCCTGACCGAGCATACCATCTCGCTCGGTTGGCTCTTGGTCGCCCATTTAATACATTAGTATTAAATCTTAAATCTTTTAATACTGAATAAATAAACTGATAGGAACTCCATCATAAAAATGGGTTACGAGAGCAAAGGCGAAGAGCGTGCTTCGGCCTTTTGTGGATTGCGCTGATACTTGGTCACTATAAAACAACTCCTGCGTAGCTAGTCACTATAAAACAACTCCTGCGTATCTGGTCACTATAAAACAACTCCTGCGTAGCTGGTCACTATAAAACAACTCCTGCGTGGTCTGCTTCCAATAAAACCAGCCACTGTCAATTGGTGTGGGCAGCTATTTTCATTAATATTTATTAATAATTTTGTAGAAAAACCTGCAGACGACAATTCCGTCATGGAGTCACCCAAACTGAAACCATATTCTCCTGGGAGAACCTTACTGATGATGGGTAACACAATTTTTTTTTTCAAATTAAGGTAATTTAAAAAATATATATCAATGTCCTACTCCTCCGGCGAATTTATAATTCAAGGAAGGTTTTCGTTGAAAATAAACTCAGGCGGACTAAAGTTAAACACTGAATGTGTTAGTATTTTTAAGACTTGTGTATAGATTGATAGATAGCCATATCTAATAATAATTACTAATGTTTTAACTTATAGACCAGAAAAGCCAGTATTCGAAGATGATGCAAAAGAGCCACATAAAACCTCAGTACCTTTGGAGGCTGAATTAGAAGACTTATCTGATGGTATTTCAATAGAGCTGCCACATGCTTAATAAATAAACTTTAATACTAAAATTTTATTTTATTCCATATCAACATTAAATAATAGTCAGGGTTCCCCCATACATTGTTTTCACTTGATTAATATCAAGCAAATTTTTCTTGAGTACCATCATTTCGATGAGTCGCCTAAGAATTTCTTGGACGGAACTCTTGTTTGTGGTAGCTAACAGAGTTAGCAAGAATAAAGCATGTGGATTTGGTGATCACGGAGGGCCCCTCGTGGACGGGTACCAAAAAAACGATCTCGTGTCTTGTCTCTTCACATCATAAAGGAGTGTGATCTCTAAGATGAAAGAAATGCTATACAACCTAAGTACTTTGTAAATCTGGTGGCGCATATTACGGTGACCTTAGTCACAGTCACAATTATTATTGGAGGTCTCGTCTCGTCTCATGTCTTGTCTTGTGTTTCGTCTCGTGTCTTTTCCATTTTTGGCCTTTTCTGTAATTTACATTGTTGCACTGTTTGTAATAATAATAATTGTGATTGTAAATGAGAATAAGTCATCGTAATATGCGACAAAATATTTACAAAGATGTAGTTTAGTATTGCAATTCTTTTATTCGGCAGACCACACTCATACAGAAAAGTAAAGAGCAGTTTGTTCGAATTATTTTCCTTTGGTCGAATTGGCATGGAACAGTTCAATATCCTTATATTTGGAGCACGATATGAGAAATCAGTGGATTAGGCGCAAGGCAAGGCGCGCAGAATGTATAACAAAAACTTACATAGACTGTCAAATTCATTTAATTTTTAGCTTCGCCGTTATGGTGATTAATTTCAACTTTAATATTTTTTCAAATCGTTTCATAAAGCTAAAATTACGACTCTAAATTGTTAGTGTAATATTATAAAACAAATATACACCAAAAAAAAAACTAATAACTGTGATGTATACCTACTGGAGAAAAACATAAACTTAAAAGCGATTGCACACAAAAGTGTAAAGAAAATAAACCAAAACATCAAGAGTCTATGAAGTTGAACAGCAAAATAAATTAAGCGTAAAATTAATAATTTGTATTTATACAATCTTGATTAGTTTTCGTCCGTTGGCTAGAAATGACTCTACAGTTGCTCATAATCGCTATTCTATTTATTGGTGAGAATTAAGATTAAAAAGATCACAAAAATTTTATCGATCAGTGATTTAATTAATCACTGATCGAGTAGTTAAAGCAATAAAAGCAAAAGCGAAAGATAATCATACAAACGTAACCAATCTAGAAATAACTAACGATAAAACTGACGAAGGACGGGAAATTAAGAACAAATATTTAGTTGATACAAGAAGGATACTCAACGGAAAGAAAGTAAAACCCGGAACCAGACCATACATGGTAATTAATTAATATGTTGTATATAATATATACATAATATTTATTCCGTAAAGGGTTATTGATAGGTATTTTGATGTGATTATAAGGATTGTATTGGCAAATTTAAATTTGGTACTAAAAATCAAATAGGCATTGAAAGTTTACTCTACACCAATATAATTAAAAAACATATAGGTATATAGTCAAATTGAGAAACCTCCTCCTTTTTTCGAAGTCGGTTAAAAACAGTTTACACCGTAATGGTAAAGGGTTTGTGGGAATAGTAGAGGTACTAAATAAAGGCGACCTGGCGAGGTAGACAGGTCAGACCAAAACCCACCATCGTCCATACATCCACCACATGTACATATTATCAAGGTTAACCATGATGTATTCTACGCAGGTGTACTGTAACTTGACCGAAAAATCGAGTAAAGCAAAGAAAACAAAGGGCTGGCTGTGCGGTTGAGTGATCGTACATGAGGAGTACGTGATAACATCAGCAGTGTGCGTGGAGGACGGTGATAAGTTTTACGAAAGGATGCCAGTTTGCTGCCGAAATTGTACCATATAACAACATCAGTAGGGAGTTAGAGGAAACCCGGACTAGAGGATATTTACTGGGATGGGGCAGTTTGAAGAATTTTAGGGAGGTATGATGACCTTTTTGGGTATTAAATTTGTTGGATTTTAAGGCAATTTCAGGTGAGCCATAACAGCTGTTATTATATCATATGATAACAATGCATTTCCGCTCTTTCTCATGGAATAAGATAAGATCTCTAATGAAAAGTATGTTCTCTAATGGTGGTTTTCTACAAGGCAGATAGTGCATCACACATGGAGTGCATCAGGAACACAGATATACAAGCTCTGAACCAGTTTAGATTCTTGTCTCCCAAAAATTGCTTTGTAACTTCTGGGAGAAATATGATAATTTGTATCACAGTATGGCTTTCTGCGTATATATTTAATACCTATATACCATTGCAATATTTCTAGCAAGTGTACAGAAAACAAAACGACAAATACGAAGACGAGTATCAGTACAAGATCGAGGACGCGGGCGACATCCGAGAAAGAAAAAAGAAAGAAAAGAATGCCGCAACTTAAAAGGAAAATTCTCCGTACCAGTTTCTGCAGGAGGCTTGAGTGGTTTTGATGGACAAACACAAATGTAGTACTGCACAGTGGCCGTCGAAATTCCGTGAAATAATTAAGGAGTAGGTACACTAGGAATATCGAAGATGATATGAGCGCGATTTGTAGTGTAAGACATCTTTAAAGTTTAATATAAGGCCCGGATTTATAAAGAAGTCTCAAACCCAACCTCACTTCAGAACCAATTTGACAGATAAAACAACGTTTCGTTTCACTTTCAAAAGCGAACAACTTTATTATTGTACTAGCTGTGCCCGCGACTTCGTACGCGTGGAAAAGTGATTTAGGGCACATTAGTATTTTTAAATATATTTTTAGTTTATTGGCGCAACAGCTGACAACTTTCGCTAATATGTACTTCCCAGTGTTGATCCGGCAAGATCCAGCAAGTCACGTACCCGGCAAGCCTCTTGGTATGCAGGGTATAATAATAATATAGTACTTACCAGGATGGTAAGTACTATATTCGGAGCTCGGCAAAAGAAGTAGGTCTTAAAAGGCTATGTAGAAAGGCAAAGGTATTCGAAGTTAGGATAATATTATTCGAATGCACCGTATAGACCAAGCCAATTTTTCACATTAATTAGTATTTTTGTATTATTTTTATATTTCATATAATTGTCTGTCTGTCTGGGTGTCAAAACTTTAACACGTGTATATCGAGCTAAAATTCACATCCTTAACCATATCATATCATATCCATTAGCCACATCTACCCAAAGATTCAGCCGTTTATGGCTAATTTTCGTTATTTTCGACACTCCAAAGGGAACCAAAATCTAAAGGTTACTTCTCGGGAACTCATAATCTTTAAATTTAATACGAAGCAACGTCTTAATAGTGCCGACATAGGATAAATTGCGAAACCATAAAAATATTTTCAATTTTTTGGAACATAATACCGTTTTTGTCATTAATGTTTTGAAATAGGTATTAAATTGAAACTTATATTGCAATTACTAAGGTATTTAAAATGAAACTCTCGGTTAGACATGGGCGCAGCGGCGAGTGCCGCCGAGGATCCAGCAGGCTTACTCTCGACAAAAACCGAGAATCGAATCAGTTCGATCTCAACGGTTTTTGGTGTTTTATTTGGTAGATTACTTTGGAACTAATTAGAATAAAGAAAACCGTTAGAACGTAACTTTTTGTACACCCGACCATATCAACCAACAGAGAATAAAAATAAACAAACGTCAATTTATTCGGGAGTATGCGGCACGATCGAATCCGAATCAAAATCGAATCAGGTTGGAGAGTTAGGCCGCAGGTCGGCGCGCCGATCGGTTTTAGTAGCGTTTTTTTAATAACCTACCCTAAATATAATAATAATAATATAAATAAATGAAGTTTAGTTTTAAAGAAAATATATAAAAAAAACAAAGATTTAATTATGTTTGAAGCAGCGCGGTTCCCGCCGCGCTTCATACAAACGTCCAGCAATTTTTTTTAACTGTCATAAGTTTTTTATTTATGAACCGGTTGAGATGAAATAAATGTTAAGTCAAGATTACTACAATATAATATGATTGAACCACATCTAAATCGGATAAGCCGTTTCTGAGATTAGCATGCACAAATGCACCGACAAACGGACAAAAATTCTAAAAGTTATTGTTTTGGGTACTATTGCATAAATAAAAGTCTCCTATGTTAACACCGGCACAGTTAGCACAATTAGCGGCTGTGCGTGGTTAAATTCAAACTACCGGTACTGCCTGTTAGCACATTTTAATAGTATTTTTTACCCAGCAGTGGGGTGAAGTTCCTTTGGTTGACCTTCGCCAAAATTCCTACCTGCCAGCATCTGATACCTACACTACGGACGTAAGACGTCACGCAGCAGCCTGCATCACGCGGCGCCCGGTGGAATCACGGCGAAACGATTTTAATTTTGCTATACCTATTTCCTAAACTATTCATTATATTTGCATGGTACAAAGGGCAAATATAGTCTTCATGGAATGCTTAAGCCAACTAACGTATTAAAAATGATAAGGATTAATACCGAGATGGTATAAATAGCTTTCCAAAAACCGCTTAATTGCCCGCATTTTAGTTTATCGCGAAAGGCTTTCTTTTAATAATACAGTTAATTAAGTTGATTTTATACAATAAATGATAATTTATAGAGATGTAACGGATATCCGGTAACTATCCGGTATCCGGCCTATCCGGCCTTGTTTTCACTATCCGGCCGGATACCGGATAGTGATACAGTATCCGGCCGGATACCGGATAGTAAAATTTTAAAAAATCTTATTATTTTATAAATGCAAATCATACTCCAATAGGTTGTGGACACCGTTTATTTTTATAATCGCACATCAAAAATGTTTGTTTTATTAACAAGTGGCAAATTATGATGAATAAATACCAAATTTTACGCGATAACACTCGAACGCCGGACCCGATCCGATCTCCGGTTACGTGTGGCGACCCGAATGCGCCTGAATATTTTAATAATAATAATAAACATTTATTCCACAAAACACACATTACACTACACAATGAAAAGATACATAAATAAAATAAAAAAAATACAACAGTAAAAAAGAACAACCGCAGACGTAAAAGATACATAATTAAAGAACGTACAGACAAGAATAACACAACGTAATAAGAAAGAGTATTCTTCTTTGAAATGAGAATAGGCAATTCGAGGTCTGCAATTGGTTTGGTAGGCAGTGTAATGCATAAGTTGTCGATTTTCGATCTCGTTCACCGCGCCAATATTCAAATCAAACTTATTATTATAAAGGGTGTAAAAAGAGCAGTCACCATAACTTTGGGATATGATTATACTACCTTTTCTCATTCTAGAAATGTTTTTTTTTTACAAAAATGTCAAAAAATTTTTTTGCTTTATATTGTAATTTTTGCGACAAAAAATAAAAAATGGTGAAAAGTAAAAAAAAAAAAAAAAAATACAAAATGAGGAAAGGTAGTATAATCGTGTCTGAAAGTTATAGTTGCTCTTTTTACACACTGTATATTATCAAAAAGGCCGGATATCCGGCGCTCCGGCCTAGTAGCTTGCCGAATATCCGGTATCCGGTATCCGGCCAAACTACTATCCGTTTCATCTCTAATAATTTATTTCAATTTGTGAAGCAAGTTCAAAAATACAATTTTCATAATAATATAAAAAATATATATTTTTAATAATAATATGACACTGTAGAAACACTTGTCTTCCCAGAAAAAAAATCCTGTTAGTACCTAGCTACTTATTTCATGTTCTAATCTATTTTAGTGCCGCGTTCTATTGCTTCGCGTCACTGTGTAAGCGATCCCCCCGCGCCCCCCGCACGAACCGTTCGACCGCAGGCCGCGCGCGCGGAATTCATCCGACTTGCTTCAAATTTATCGTCACTGCTCGGCTCATATGTATCGTAGCGTTATGTTATATAGCCTATAACCTGTCCAGGAATATGGGCTACAATCGTACCAAGTTTGGTTAAAATCCCTTTAGTAGTTTTTGTTCCATGCGTGCACAGACAGACAGACAGACAGACAGACAAAAATTTTACTAATGGCATTTTTGGCATCAGTATCGATCACCAATCATCCTCCAATATGTATTTTGAAAAAATATTCAATGTACAGAATTGACCCCTCTACAGTTTTATTATAAGTACTAGCTGTGCCCGCGACTTCGTACGCGTGGAAAAGTGATTTAGGACACTTTTATATTTTTAAATATATTTTTAGTTTATTGGCGCAACCGCTGACAACTTTCGCCAATAGGTACTTCCCAGTGTATCCCAGTGTTGACCCCGATCCAGCAAGTCACGTACCCGGCAAGCCTCTTGGTATGCAGGGTATAATAATAATATAGTACCATCCTTTCGGAGCTCGGCAAAAGAAGTAGGCCTTCGAACAATATGTAGAAGTCAGCAAAGGTATTCGTAAGTTAGGATAATATTATTCGAATGCACCGTATAGACCCAGCCAATTTTTCACGTTAATTTAGTAAATTATTTAACTTCGATGTCCGTCTGTCTATCTGTCTGGTTGTCAAAACTTTAACACGTGTAGGTATCAAGCTAATAATCCTATTAAATACTCAGGATCTTCTGTCCCTTCTGGCTTTGAAAAAAACAGACTCCTTAGCCACATCTACCCAAAGATTCAGCCGTTTATCTCTCTAATTTTCGACACTCCAAAGGGAACCAAAACCTAAATTTGATACGAAGCAACGTCTTAATAGTGCCGACATAGGATAAATTGCGAAACCATATTAATACTATAACAATAATTATTTTCAATTTTTTTGAACTTACTACCGTTTTTGTCATAAATATTTTGAGATATTAAATTGAAACATATATTGCAATTATTAAGGTATTTAAAACGAAACTCTCGGTTAGACATTTGCGCAGCGGCACGCCCCGTCGAGGATCCAGCAGGCTTACTCTCGACACAACCGAGAATCGAATCAGTTCGATCTCAACGGATTTGGTGTTTTATTTGGTAGATTACTTTGGAACTAATTAGGATAAAGAAAACCTTTGGAACGTAACTTTTTGTACACCCGACGATATCAATCGACATAGAACAAAAATAAACAAACGTCAATTTATTCGGGAGTATGCGGCACGATCGAATCTGAATCAAAATCGAATCAGTTTGGGGAGTTAGGCCCCAGCTCGGCGCGCCGATCGGTTTTAGTAGCGTTTTTTTATTAACGTACCCTAAGTAGGTATAACAATAATATAAATAAATTAAATTTAGTTTTAAAGAAAATATAAAATAAAAAAAGATTAAATTTGAATGTTTGCAGCGCTTCATACAAACGTCCAGCATTTTTTTTTATTGTCATAAGTTTTTTATTTATGAACCGATTGAGATGAAATAAA
Organism: Celastrina argiolus; assembly: GCA_905187575.2. Classification (NCBI taxonomy): domain Eukaryota; kingdom Metazoa; phylum Arthropoda; class Insecta; order Lepidoptera; family Lycaenidae; genus Celastrina; species Celastrina argiolus. Next base: position 7,187,964 of record LR994598.1, read on the forward strand.
TGTTAAGTCAAGATTACTACAAATATGATTGAACCACATCTAAATCGGATAAGCCGTTTCTGAGATTAGCGTGCACAAATGCACCGACAAACAGACAAAAATAAAATAAAAAATTGTTTTGGGTACTATTGCATAAACAAAAGTCTCCTATAATAACACAGGCACAGTTAGCACATTTTAATAGTATTTTTTACCCAGCAGTCTACACTACACCAGCCCGGCTCGGACGTAAGACGTCACCCAGCAGCCTGCATTACGCGGCGCCCGGTAGAATCACGATTCACGGCGAAACGATTTTAATTTTGCTATATTTCCTAAACTACTCATTATATTTGCATGGTATAAAGGGCAAATATTATAGTCTTCATGGAATGCTTAAGCCAACTAACGTATTAAAAATGATAAGGATTAATACCGTGATGGTATAAATAGATGGTATATATTATACATTACAGAAAATCATTAAAATAAGTGTAATCTATATTTATAATTATTATTAAAAAAAAATTAAAGTACTTATGTAACATTTAGTAAAAAGCACAAAAAGTTCTTCATTTTTAAAACAGAAACGAAACGTTTTTTATCTGTCAAATTGGTTCTCAATGGTTGGGTTTGAAACTTCTTTATTAATACGGGCTTAGGATATCTTCAAAACTTGTATCGGATACACCTATCAAACTTATTTCGACTACCATAGAGTTATTGAATGTACCGTAGGTTCTTGATGGAAATACATTTTATTTAGTAATAATACACTAAATACTTGCACTTTTTTCCCACTTTATTAGTTTTTTCACAAGTTATTTATTAAAATTATACACGACCGGTTTCGACATAGTCATCATCAGGTGTAGGTAGATTTAAATTTTTAAAAATATTGTAAACATTGTGCAGAATTTTTTAGAGTTGCCAGCATCAGGAAAAAAGTGCAAGTATTTAGTGTATTATTACTAAATACCATAGAGTGACAGTGCAGCAAAGCAGCGTCAACCAGAAAATTAAAGAATCGGTTGTGGTTTTGTCTTCTTTTTGATACAGAAGGAGTAATTTACGCTGGCTGAATATAGTATACCTAGACTAGCTGACCCGTGCCCACTTCGTTGAGTATACAAACCGTTTTTCCCTGGACTTCCACTAATATTTCAAGCCTAAAAAAAGGCGAATCGGTTCAGCCATTCTCGAGTTTTAGACAGCAATTCATTTTTATATTTAAGAGATTAATGCTTAACGCCTCCGCGGTCCTTGGAGGTCGTTGGTTCGATTCCCGCGTTGGAACAACAAAAATGTGGTTTCCACGTTTGGTTAAGACAATGCAGGCTGATCACCTGATTGTCTGACAAGAATGATGATCCATGCGCCGGATGGGCGTGTAAAAAGTCGGTCCTGCGCCTGATCTCCCTCCAGTCGTGTCGGTTATCCGTCCCACTGGACTACCAGAGTGAAAGAATAGAGAGTAAGTATAAGTTTAGTTTTTTTGTTTTGTATAAGAAAATATTGTTTTTGTTATTTTATGTTTAAGATTTAATATTTAGTTTTGTTTATTAATATGTGTATTAGAGATGTAACGGATATCCGGTAACTATCCGGTATCCGGCCTATCCGGCCTTGTTTTCACTATCCGGCCGGATACCGGATAGTAATACAGTATCCGGCCGGATACCGGATAGTTAAATTTTAAAAAATCTTATTATTTTATATAGGCAAATCAGACTCCAATAGGTTGTGGACACTGTTTATTTTTATAATCGCACATCAAAAATGTTTGTTTTATTAATTATTAGTTTAATACTCAAAATTAACAAGTGGTAAATTGTGATGAACCAAATTTTACGCGATAACACTCGATCGCCCCCGAGTCGACCCGATCTCCGGTTACGTGCGTCCCTGCGAATGCGCCTGAATATTTCCGATCTCGTTGAACGCGCCAATATTCAAATCAAATGTCTTATTATATATTATCAAAAGGGCCGGATATCCGGCAGCCGGATATCCGGCGCTCCGGCCTAGTAGCTTGCCGAATATCCGGTATCCGGCCAAACTACTATCCGTTTCATCTCTAATGTGTATTGCAATTATTGCCAACAAACTGTTTTGCAGTTTGGCAATTTTTTTTATTGATTATAATTGTATATATATATTGAAATAAATAAAAAATAAAAAAGTGCTTCTGTGTTTGGCACATACTTGGGCACTATAAAATAACTCCTGCATAGCCTGTATTTTTATGAGTTATGTTTTTGATGGGATAATGTATTTGCATCGTAGGAAAAATACGCTCACTGTACAGTTATGTGTACCTACGAGGCGGAAGTTACTTGGCAACCTAACTGAAGATGGCAACCTAACTGAAGTCATTGGCCCCGGTGAACACCCCCACCCTGACTATAGCGCAGTAAGAAGACAAGGGGAGACTGGTGGATTCTGCGAGGTTTGTACTTTTGTTGTCAATCACACAAATATCACATCACACTAATCGAACTTCACACTAATATTAAAAACTAAATAAAAATTAAAAAAAAACCCCCGTCTTAGCGTGTAACATTCCTATCACACCTAACAAACGAGCTGATGACCTTGAAGACCTGAACCGATTTCCACCAAACATAGCTAAGAACACTCTCAACTGATATACCTTTCAAACAAAAAAACCGCATTAAAATCGGATCATCCGTTTGGGAGCTACGATGCCACAGACAGACACATACACATTTACACAGACACGTCAATTTTATAACACCCCAATATTTAAAGAGATATGGACGTTTAAAAACCTAAAAAAAATGGCCAGGCTGTCCGCTATGTTTAAATATCTAGGAAACAGATTTGGCTACAATAAACAACAAAATCAAAAAATAGGAACCTAGCTCAATTCTTTTTTTAGCTAATACAGAAAAAAATATTTAAATCGGTTAAGTTTTGGAGGAGGAAACAGGAATCCCCTAAACGTCGATTTCTGGTACTTTTAATAGGTAATTTCTCTATCGCGCTAGTGCTGGCTTGCTAAGGCACTGATGACAGAAATAGATTTTATAAATACCTATTTTGTATTTCTCTCAACCGTGGTGTTTCCTCTTAACACAGCAAAATGTACGGTCTCCCGCGGGGTTTTCTCTTGCGTACGTTTTTTTTATTATATGGACCCATGTAAAGTGTCCCCTTATTATGGACAATTATTTACGTTTATTTAGTTATTACAATTTCCGGTTTTTTCATTTTATACTCTTGCGTACGTTGTAGAGGTACATCTATTATAGTTATGTATACCTATTGTCTTTATAATAATAACTGGTGTGGTGTAAATAAAAATATAACGTGTGTAAAAAGAATGATCATCTAGTAATGTTGAAATGTAGAATGTAAATGTAGAATGATTTTTTTTTCGACGCATATGAAAACAAATGAGGAAAACTATAGTGAGGAAAAGAAGGTATAATCGTATCTCAAAGTTAGTGATTTTATTAAATCCTGTATAATATTATTATATTATGACCACAGTTTAAAGTTTAAAGGCGAGGAGTAACCGCAACTAGTGCCACTCTTTTTAAAATAAATTTTACAACGACACAAAGATCTTAAAAAAAGTAATCGGTTCAAACTTTAAGTAAATAAGTAGTTAAACTAATTTATTATAGTAATATATAATAGTTAAACTAATGTAGCGGTACTACTAGCGCCACAATCCTGCATCGCGCTATCGAAGTTTTCTAAGTCCGGCGCTATATATATACGACATCTGAAAAACTAGTACAGTGGGCTTCGGCCTGACCGAGCATACCATCTCGCTCGGTCGGAGATCTCCCTTTGGGGCTTCCACTAGTACTCCCACATTGGTGACCCCGACGTGATCTGAACACGCAACCTTCATCATCATCACTCCCCGCCCCTCCGCACCTCGCCAGCCAGCTTCAACCACTTCTGGTACCTCGTCCACTAGCCGCAACGCAGCGCGGCCTGGTCGAACCCTCATCGGCTTCAACGGGCACTCTCACTACAACGACCGGTCAGCAAGCAGAGCACATCTCTCCTGGTTCAGCACGTAGCATCGGCCCGCACGGCAGCACTCCGACTCACTGGAGCCCGTGCAGCAGCAGCACAGTTCCGACTCACTGGGACTCACTGGCACTGGCGACTGAAGCACAAGACGACTTAAGTTTCGACCTCCGGTCTTCGGGGGGGAGTGATGTAGCGGTACTACTAGCGCCACATCCTGCATCGCGCTATCGAAGTTTTCTAAGTTCGGCGCTATATATACGACTTCTGAAAACAAGTACAGTGGGCTTCGGCCTGACCGAGCATACCATCTCGCACGGTCGGAGATCTCCCTTTGGGGCTTCCACTTGTACTCCCACATTGGTGACCCTCGACAGAACACGCCTCCTTCATCATCATCACTCCCCGCCCCTCCGCACCTCGCCAGCCAGCTTCAACCACTTCTGGTACCTCGTCCACTAGCCGCAACGCAGCGCGGCCTGGTCGAACCCTCATCGGCTTCAACGGGCACTCTCACTACACGACCGGTCAGCAAGCAGAGCACATCTCTCCTGGTTCAGCACGTAGCATCGGCCCGCACGGCAGCACTCCGACTCACTGGAGCCCGTGCAGCAGCAGCACAGTTCCGACTCACTGGGACTCACTGGCACTGGCGACTGAAGCACAAGACGACTTAAATTTCGACCTCCGGTCTTCGGGGGGGAGTGATGTAGCGGTACTACTAGCGCCACAATCCTGCATCGCGCTATCGAAGTTTTCTGATACTGAGAGTCTTTTGATGATTTGTTCTTTCAGCTTTGCATACCGGTCTGTAGCTGGAGGATTATATATTATATCTCGTGAGTAATAACTAAAACGGCCGTTTTAGTTATTACTTACGAGATTAAATATATAGGATTTAGAGCTGTAATTAAATGCCAATAAATTAGTTTAATGCACCCACCAATACAATGTCCATGTTGCACCCACCGCACTAACTGTTGGGAGCTCTACTCTTGAAGTGGTTGACGAATATATATACCTAGGGCAGGCTGTCCGATTAGGTAGGTCCAACTTTAAGAGAGAGGTCAGTAGACGGATCCAGCTCGGCTGGGCAGCGTTCGGTAAATTACGCAACGTCTTCTCGTCCAAAATACCTCAGTGCCTTAAGACAAAGGTATACAACCAATGTGTGTTACCAGTGATGACTTACGGTTCTGAGACGTGGTGCTTCACGAAGGATCTTTTCAAAAGGCTCAATGTCGCTCAGCGTGCTATGGAGAGGGCAATGCTCGGTATTTCTCTACGTGATCGAATCAGAAATGAGGAGATCCGTAGAAGAACTAAGGTTGCTGACATTGCCCGTAGGATCAGTCAGCTGAAGTGGCAATGGGCCGGCCACATAGCACGAAGATTGGACGGTCGATGGGGCAAAAAGATCCTAGAGTGGAGGCCACGTACTGGCAAGCGCAGTGTGGGACGGCCACCTACCAGATGGACCGACGACCTGGTGAAAACTGCCGGGTCACGTTGGATGCAGGTGGCAATGGACCGGTCGCACTAGAAATGTATTGGAGAGGCCTATATCCAGCAGTGGACAAAATAAAAGGCTGAAACGACGAAATTAGTTTAACTATTTACTTAGAGTTTGAACCGATTACTTTTTTTAATAAGATCTTTGTGTCGTTGTAAAATTTATTTTAAAAAGAGTGGCACTAGTTGCGGTTACTCCTCGCCTTAAGTAGGTACTTATATTTTTAGTACGACCACGGTGGTCCCCTCGTGGTCAGGTACCGGGGGAAGGATCACATGGTCGGCGTCATCTCGGTGTGCAGGGTGGACACCGGCAGAGCGCTATGCTAGGAACCGTTCCTCTACACCAGTGTCTTCAAGAATAGGCATTTCCTAGCGTGCTTCATACATAAGGATGTTGAGTAAGTACTTTACTGTCTCTCGGGTTCCGGAGTAAGGATGACGCCTCCCCATCAACTATCGTGGGTGTCGAAAAATTAAAAAAAAGACATGTGGCACTCGGGGACTGCCGCGGTAAAGCTATTGCATACTTACTTATTGCATACCAACTTATCCGATACAACCAATGCCACCTAGAGGCAAGTTGTTGAACTAAAGAGACAAGCGTGATATTTCAAAAAAGTCATTAAAAGTTCTGCTATTCATCGATAGATGGCAATAAAAAGTATCCGGTCGGAGTGTGAGGTTATTTTCGTTACGGAATTTCTGGATTCGGTCTCCACGCTCAAGGCCCGCGATAGAAGCTATGCAATAGCTTAAAAAATATACTTTATATTTCCAGTGAAGGCTGCCGTCGAGTGTTCCGCAGTGGTCTCACGCACGAAGAATGGACTGTCGACTGGGACGAGGAATGAGGCGTACACACAGCGGTGTCACGCTGCCGCTGTGTGTAAGTAAACAAAATTGGATTAGGCTCGGATTATGCAACGCAACCCGACTGTAATGTCATGAAATTGCAATCAACTTGCAATTCAGAGATGCAGCTGGGCCGCTTTTAAATAAATCGTTGCACACAATTGCTTGCGATTTAGGGTGTAGCGGCCGGGCCACTCGGATAATTCGAGCCTTACTACCGGTTTCCCGAACACTATTCAAATGAATGATCAACTAACATGGCATTCAAATCAACAACCCATATTAAACGCCGATTGGTGGAATATTATCAAACAGAAAGGGACGGACATATATTTTATAATCACATCACGCTCGCACTTGCAAGATTTGTTAAAACTCAACAGATAAGGTTAATTCACCAACGACACCGATTAGTTGACATACGATTTGAATCAGCGAGCGAGCGTGATGTAATTATAAAATACAGTCTGTTCCTTTCTGTCTGATAATGCTCCACCAATCAGCGTTCAATATGGATCGTTGATTTCAATGCCATGTTAGTTGATCATTCATTTGAATAGCGTTCGGGAAACTGGGGGATAGAATTTTGATTTTGTAACAGCTTAAGGGCGTGTGTCACCAAGCAATGTTAAAGTTAATCATGTTGTTCCTCTCGTAATTCCTATCAATGAATGAGAAGGCGTGGTACACTGCACTGAATGGTTAAAATCGATTCCCCCATAAGTTTTTATGGATGCGCTAGATTTTTTATTATTTTAATCTTATACCTCAGCTACAGGGGAAATCTATGATAAATAAATACTATGATCTAAGCTAAAATAAAAGACATTGGTATAAAAATATAATTTTATTCATGCTACCTCGAGCGGTCACATCACAACTGTTCCAGTATCACTAGACAAAAAGAAAGTGTTAAAAAACGTTTATTAAAAAAAATAAAAAAACGTCATCCATGCGCAAGCAAACCCAAGTCCTGTTAAATCACATACAAATGTTTGTGCAAACGAAAATATTACGCAAAATATATTGCACTAGGTGTTTGTCACTTAAAACCTTCGGTCTGGTAATGCAAGGTCTTGTCAAGACTTTGATTTAGACACATACAAATTGACAATAACATTTTCCAGTCGTCTCGAGACATAATATCATCCGATGATCATTATCATTATTGCTATATTATATTCAACCAACTATATTCTATCTACAAGTCAACTGGAATAACTTAAAAAATACTTTAACCGTTTAAATGACAAACCGACTAGCGTACGCTCATAACAGCAAGTATGAAGCCTCCTCAAGAGCTAAAACTATAAACTTCGAAAAATATAGACTTTCTATATCGTTAATAACATATTACTCTGTATAGGACACGAACGTGCGTTCTCTATACTAAATAAATATATTTTATTTCATTTAATATAGTATATATATTACTTTTTCGAGTCTTATATTAATATAATCTAATACTGAAGAGGAGATGAATTCATACCAACCCTCCATCGATATGTATACTACACATCACTAGTTGGCACAAATACACGAGAAACGGACCCCCAAAAAAAGAAAAAAATAACAATAAATACACTTAGCTCCTAATCAAATCCTTTTGGGAGACCGTTCCCAGCACCACAGAACAATTCTAGAAGTAACAATGGAAGAATCGCTTAACATTCAACGCTAACGTATCTAAGACTAGAGACCGAATATCCTACTAGTGCCGTGCCCGGGTCAACAAAAACCATCGACAAAAAACCGTCGAACATAAATTTCATTCTCTAAACGAGGGACGGCACGGGAAAAAGAACCTTATATCCTAAATAACAAGTATCGGAATGCGACAGTCCGTCTGTCCGAGTGCAGTAAGCAACAATCGCGTGATTAGGAAGTGTTAGTTGTTAGCTTCGCTCCGGCTCGGTTGAATCAGTGGACCTGAAACGTAACGAAACGTTCGTTAAAAACGAAAGTTGAAACAGATTGTCAGTACATACATTATATACATATTAGGAGAGACATTATCCTCACTTAGGATCATTATAATGTATTGAATCTTTAAAAAAAACTGTAATTATTAGCTTTATGTCTAATACATAATTATATGAAACAAAAAATATGTTATATTAATATTTAAATCTAATGTGTGAAAGGGAAGGGAAAGACCAAATGAATAAACCCTATCTGAGGAATTTGAACCAGCATTGCGAGTGCGAGCGTGATGTAATATAAAATATATGTCCCTTCTTTTCTCTCCGATAAATGCTCCACCAATCAGCGTTCAATATGGGTTGTCACTTTTAATGCCATGGTTGTTGATAATACATTTGAATAGCGCTCCAGAAAGTTAGCTCCGCGGCGACAGGCTCAGGAACCTCAAAGACCATTTGCATTGACGATCTTATTACGGAGGTCTAACGATTGTATCGTATCGCAACGGTGTGGAGTTTTACACTTGTGGCTGCGGTGTGCCGACCTATTCGCGCCGAAGCACGTAGCAAGCTCACCTGAGCCTGTCGCCTCCGGCACACAACGGTCTCGGCGTTGATTCCTGACTGTTATATATAGTTCGTCCCTGATAAATTTAAACTAAAGGTAAACAAACCCAAAAACATCGAAATTTTCCCTTATTCACTTATTGTGCACACTTATCAACACTTTCACAGGTATAATAAAGGATTACACTTCATTATCAAATACATTTTATAACAATTAAACAATAATGAATATGTTTAAACATCAAATAAAAATCTTTCACAGAAAAAATACGCCGTTTTGACCCTGCCGATTGTAGAATATAAGCCTATAGTCTACGGATTCATAGCAAACAAAAATCATTGTATTAATATTGGCCAATTGGCATCACTGACTAGTCTTTGGTTGTGTCATAGACGGGTTTGTTTACGTTTGGGTTAAACTTATCTCGGACGTACTATAGTACGAGTAAAACACAATATACGCGACGCGAGCTCCAACGTGCAGCGGGCGCGGCTTGTCCTCTACTTATTTCCATACAGGCTATAATATTAATGAGTGATAATACTTTACGGTGTGCATGGGTCCCGTGTATAGAGTTTACTGTGAAAGCACCAACGTAGAAAGTGGTATTTTTTTTAATTATTGTATGGGAAAATTTATGATGTTGGGCACAAAGTAAAATCAAAATCAAAATATTTTATTTCCATATTAGGTTATTAAATAACACTTATAGAATTGTCCTACACGATGCCTACCACCGGTTCGGAAACTAGCCCGGCGAGAAGAACCGGCGTAAGAAACTCGCGCGAGGCCATCTTTTAGCAAAAAGATTGGAAAATTGTTCTTTTTCTTTTTAAATGTAATATAATATACAATATACATAACAATGTTATGACTTAAATGATCAATGTAATCATTAAACTTATAATAACCTTTTGCACACAAACGTTTAAATTTTTTAAATTTATTTATAGACAGATTTTGAACGTTTTCTGGGATTCTATTGTATAGGCGTGTACATTGACCTTTAAAAGATTTACCCACCTTGCCAAGTCTAATCACTGGTATATCTAATTTGTGCATATTTCTAGTGTTTATACAATGGTTGTCGCTTTTTTTTCTGAAATCATTTATATTCTTTTTTACATACATACATACATACATACATAGTAGATATATATATAACATAGACACGACCTAGTACTAGAAAATGGTATCACCCTAATACCGGTTATGCGACTGACAAAGGGTAAAGACCTTAGAAATTCCGGAAACCGCCATCTAGCGCCACTATTGGAAAATACTAATTAGTGTAATTTCGTTTCGTATCTTCTCCTTTATTAAAGAGTTGAATTTAGCTTAATGTGGTGTTATGCTTAAAAAATGTGCTTATCTTCATTTTAATGTCAATATTTTGTACTTAATTCGGCATATTTACATTTTATAATTTACAAACGTTAATAGTAGTGTATTGCAATTTTTTTGTATTAAAGATAGATTTGTATGGGATGGTAGGCCATGATGTTGGGGCATTTCTTATATAAGCAATTCTTGTTAGTATGAAAGTACTAGCGCTGAAAGACATACTTTTGACTTTCTGTCAAAAGTATGTCTTTCAGCGCTAGTACTTTCATACTCTACATATGAGACACATACACACCCTAAAGTATTATCACTTATTTATTTTACACCACCTTGTACACGTCTGGAACGCGCCCATTTGTGTCACTTATGTGAAGTTTTATAGCTAGGATACACAACGACACCGGACACTAGACACTCAGTGTATATGTCGCAGTCATCTTATTGAATCTGGTTATTTAATTGAATCACTAGGCGGTTATATAATGGCGTCGAACAGCTCGTACAGATAGCAATGTGTTGATATATTTATTGATTAATTTACTTTAATGTTCGTTTTATTAGTACTCATTCGGAAATTTCAAAGTTTAAAACTAAAATATTAAATGGCTGTCCTAGTCTCGGATTCTAATATTTGTTGGTAAAAACAGGATTCAATGAAAGCGCTAGTCATTCAATTAAATAGCGGATTCAATCAGATGACTGCGACATATACATCGAATGTCTACGTGAGTCACTTGCCGCGACACTTAGTTGCAGATGTAGTTGCGATGTCGCTCAGTGTCAGTGTCGCTGCCGTGTAGACAGGACGTGCGCAGTGTCCGATGCAAGTGTCTCGAATTTCGAACCTGTGCGAAATATTGCTAGACCAATATGACAACACGCGCGTGGACTGCAGAGGAAATAAACTCTTTGATAACGTATTATGAAGCGTTACCAGAACTGTGGGAAATATCGAACCCTGATTATAAATATCGAGTAAAAAAGTCAGCAGCAGTCCAATCCAATCTTTAACCCATATGGATCACTTTTTACGACGACGCATTTTAATTGAAACACACATCGCAACAATCGCGGCAGCAGCACGTCGGATTCATAACGAGGGAATGTACAACACTGAGTTGCAGTCAGTGTCGCAACTCTCAATTCGTGTGAACAGCCAATACACTTGAACCGGGACACTAAATGTCTACACCAATGTCGACACAAAAAATTGCTTACCATGTTGGACGCAGTCGACACTAGTATCGACATTTGTGTCGAGTGTCAGCGTCGTCGTGTATCCTAGCCATTAGGCGCCGAAGCACGTAGCGAGCTTACCGCAGCAGTCGGCAGCTCTGCGACGGGCAGCGTGACCTCGGGGGCTGCGACTTCTGGGATTTCAGCTTCGGGTGCTACGACGTCGGCGGTGTCGGCGCCGACCTCCCCGCGCGGTTTGCGCGGCGGCGCGGGCTCCACGGTCAGCAGGCGCGGCTTGTCATCATCGTCGCCCAGGCTGACCTGCTGCAGCGCGCTGATGATGTCGTCCATCTTGAGTGCGACCACTGCGTCGCCTTCGCCCTGCAGTCAACAAAATGCAATATTTTATAACCTAACAAATGAAAATGAAAAATCTTTTATTTCCAAATCGGTTAGTTACTAACACTTTTAGAATTGTCCTACATGATGACCTACCACCGGTTCGGGGACTAACCCGGCGAGAAGAACCGGCGTAAGAAACTCGCTCGGGGCCACCAGCAAAAAGATGGGAAAATTGTTCTTTTTTCCCATTTTTTTGCTAAAAAATTGTCAAGAACTTAGGGAAGCGATGATGAATTTAGGTTTTAATTAGATAAGTACTCTACTTTACACCAATTAGGTTTTGAGTAGGAAATATTATATTCATTTTGGTATTAACCTAAATACTCATCTCAGAAGGGAATATTAATAAAACACACGTTAACCCTTGAGCTCTTGTGAGTTGCGACTGCGTTAAGGAGTTACAAATTATAAGGGCCTTTTTAATTTTTTAAATTTAAAAATATTGATATTTCAGCTAGTTTGTATAAAAGGCAAGGATTAGTTTTAAGTTATTGAATTGGAAATTGGATACCAACAAATACACATCATCTACTAGTGAAGCTGTGGTTTTATTAGTAGCTACATTTTTGGAGGTCTGTTCATCCATACACAATGCATGGCGCATTTAAAGTGTTTACACTAATTTATAACCATATTGCCTACTCTTAAATACAATAGGAACACTGTGTCCCTACAATGAATAATTAAAGCCTTCTTGACTTTAATTATTCATTGTACTATAAAAAATGAATAATTAAAGCCTCTTGACTTTAATTATTCATTGTAGGGACTTTCATTATTCTCTGTCTCATTTATTACCAGGTTGTAATGTGTACCAATGAGAAATTTTTAGATCTCTAGTAAGTTATATAGAATAACGGTGAGGCCTCAGCCTCAAATTTTGCGGGCAGCGCGGGTGCGGTACTCGTTACCCGCTCCCGCGCCGCTGTTTTCGAGAACAGGTCTATTTGATTTTACGCAAAAGATCCTGCCGCTTTAATTATTCATTGTAGGGACACAGTGCTCCCATTGTATTAACTATTCGATCAACCATTCTCATATTTTTTACATAATATTTTCATACCACAGGGTATGTTCCAAGGTTAAAATAACAAATTAAATTCGCCCAATTGAAAAAAAAACTAAGTTCAAAATTAACTTTTGGTTTACTGTACGAAAAAAAATTTTTTTTTCTTATTTAAATTTATTTTCTAGAAAACTCAATTAAAATACTCAAACAAACACTATTTATTTGTTCTTTATTCCATCTGATTACCTTCATTAACAGCTTTCAAAAATTAGATTTTCAAATTTTTATGATTCTTTGAGGACGCATAAATTCGTAACTAGGCAAAAAAAAAAAACATAAGGACGTACATTTATTCAGGTACCATGGAAGTGCAATTGATCCAATTATGAACAAAATCCAAGATCTGACTATTTTTCTTGCCCGCTTGACGTGAAATGCCCCATAAGTCACATACTTTCGATTTCGTGTGTCACTTAGCGAAGCGAATGCAAAATCCCATACAAGTGATAATATCTATGATATCTTGAAACAGGATCTTGCACATTGTTGGCCCCAGACTAGACTATGTATAGTACGTCCGAGATAAGTTTAACCTAAACGTAAACAAACCTGTCTATGACACAACCAAAGACTAGTCAGTGATGCCAATTGGCCAATATTAATAGAATGAATATTGTTTTCTATGAATCCATAGACTATAGGCTTATATTCTACAATCAGCAGTGTCAAAATGGCGCATTTTTTCTGTGAAAGATTTTCATTTGATGTTTAATGTTTAAATGTAATTATTGTTTAATTGTTATAAAATGTATTGGATAATGAAGTGTAATCCTTTAATATACCTGTGAAAGTGTCGATAAGTGTGCACAATAAGTGATTATGCGAATATTTCGATGTTTTCGGTTTGCTGACCTTTAGGTTAAATTTATCAGGGACGAACTATAGTGAGTATGCCGTATAAAGTGTAATGAAAAAATATTTACGTTTATTATGATCGCCTTCTTGGGTGACGGCTTGAAGAAGTGGAGATAGCAGAATCCACGGTGTCCCTGTGGAAAATGAATAATAAAAAATACATTGAGAAACTATACAAGGTGTAAAATTAATGTGATAATACTATAGGGTGTGGTCCCGTTTATAGAGTTTACTCTGAAATCACCAACGCTAAAAGAGATACTTTTTTATTAAATTATTGTATGGGAAAATTTATGACATTGCATTTCTCATACAATCATGAAAGTCAAAAGTAAATCTTTCAGCGCTGATACTTTCACAGTATACTTCACATAGTAGGCACATACACCTTGTATATTAATACTAATACTAGCTTTTTGCCTCATTCGTCGAGGCTTTAAACAGTTTTAGTCGTTATTAAATTCAATTACACCTATCGCGCAACCCGCAACGCGGAACCCGCAACGTTATCCGAATAATAATTGTATGAAAAGCATGACAGCACCAATACAATTGACATTCGATTACGTTACTTTCACTTTTTTTTAAATCGCCTCCGTGGTCAAGTGGTTTAGAGCTTCGCTCTCGACCCGGAGGGTTCGATTCCAGCGTTGGATCAACAAAAAATGTTGTTTTCAAGTTTGGTTAGGACAATGCAGGCTGATCACCTGATTGTCTGACAAGAAAGACAAGAAAGGTGATCCATGCGTCGGATGGGCATGTAAAAAGTCGGTCCTGCGCCTGATCTCTCGCTAGTCGTGTCGGTTTACCGTCCCACTGGGTTATGAGAGTAAAAGGAAGAGAGAGTGCTTCTGTGTATTGCGCACACACTTGGGCACTATAAAATAACTCCTGCGTAGCTGGCCTGGTTTCAATGAAATCGGCTACCGACACCGAAATCGGTGAGGGGAGCTATTATTATTTCACGGACCTTACGCAGCATTTTGTTTATGAGATAGATAGAATACATTAGCAACTTGTACCCTACCTTCCACACCATCATTTGCGGCTTGACGCCGCGCTCGATCAGCACATTCTTGAGTTCGCGAACACGCGTGTTGGGGCTTATGTTCGAGATCTGGAAAAGTTAAATTACTAATATAAAACTACCATTTATCCTTTTAAATGTTCGACTCGAATTCGACAACTTCCCCAACGTCGACAAATAAAGCATTTTCTCCTTTGTTGCTGGGGCCTTACTCTCCAAATTGATTTGATTTCGATTCGGATACGATCATGCCGCAAACTTCCTAATAAATTGACATTTGTTTATTTTGATTCTCAGTCGATTGATATGGTCGGGAGTACAAAAAGTTACGATCTAATAATTTTCTTTATCCTGATTAGTTTCAAAGTAATTCACCAAATAAAGTACGAAAAACCACTGATATCGAACGGATTCGGTTCTCGATTCTGTCGGGAGTAAGCCCCCTGTTACGGTGGTTATTCCCGATTTCCGTTCGACTCGAATTCGACAACTTCCCGAGCGTCGACCAATAAAGCGGTATCTCCGGGAATGGTGAACAACCTCGCAGTGTCACGCAATAATTTATCTTGACAGCAAAGTCTATGGGTTTGTTACCGGTTGGTCCGGTGTTTCTTCTCCTTTCTCTTTGAGGCTGTTACGGTGGTTATTGCCGATTTCCGTCCGACTCGAATTCGACAACTTCCCAAGCTTCGACAAATAAAGCGGTCTCACCGGGAATGATGAAATTCCCGCAATAAATTACCTTGACAGTGAAGTCGATGGGCGCCGGCTTGTACCGCTTGGTCCGGCGCCTCTCCTCCTTGCCCTCCTTGCCCTCTTCCTTGCCCTCTTTGGCCGCCTTGTGGCTGTTGCGGCGGCGCGGCGTGCGGCGGCCCTTCGGCTTCCCTTCCTCGCCTTCCGTGGTGTTGCCACCCTGAAATGTTACAATTTTTAGGGCATATTGTTCGTTTTTAGTGCTCCGTGCCTCAAAACGTCTGTATGTCTTGTCAAGACCCGTTCACTCAGGAACGCGTAAAGGTTAAGCTGAGAATCATATCAAGTCTTGAAGTGAAAAAATCAGACTTCTTAGCCAAAGCATGATACGGACGTTTATCTCACAAATTTTCGGCATTAAGGCGAGGAATAACCGCTACTAGCGCCACTCTTTTTGAAATAAATTTTACAATCACACAAAGATCTTATTAAAAAAAGTAATCGGTTCAAACTTTAAGTAAATAGTTAAACTAATTTCGAAGATCTTTGTGTCATTGTAAAATTTATTTTAAAAAGAGTGGCGCTAGTAGCGGTTATTCCTCGCCTTAATGACTCTCGCAATGTAATCAAAACCTAAAGGAGAACCTAAGATATACTTCCTAGGACTCAAAATCTTGTAATTTAATATGAAGCAACATTACAAATTACAGATAATGGCAAAATTACGAAAACCGTAAATTTTTACTTGCATACTACATAATATCTTAATTTTTTTAAAGTTACTGCCGTTTTCCTCATTAATGCTTAAGAGGTTAATCAAATACTCAGGACTATGATACTTAATTCAAGATGTAACAAAATCCAAATACTATGTCAACAGGTTTGCGAAGCCGAATCGCACATCAACAATCTTTTGGTAATGAGGACAAAGGAAATATACACCCGGAAATATGCAGATCCATTTCCGCAGACAACTTAGCACAACCAAGCGTGGCGAGTATACGCAACTACCCCCCACGGAATACTTTGGGGGAGGTGTACGTACAGCAGTGGGCGTCACGGCTGAAACGACGACGTAGCCGAGAGATATACTCACGTCTCCCTCGCTCTGACTCTTTTGGCTGCGCGTGCGCGCGCGGCGGTTTCGTGCCGGCGGGCGCGCCTCGATGTCAGTGTCTTCCTCTTTCAGCGTACACGCTCGACCAGCGCTGGAACACAAAATTACATTTGTATACTTTAATAATAATATATCTTATAATATATATATGGACGCTTCACACCACACGTCAATCTGGCCCCGTGCTAAGGTATCCGATGAACTTGCGTTACAGGTACCAGACGACGGAAATATATTTACTACTTTTATACTATACACATATTTGAGATTTTTATTATATTAATACACAAATTGAATACACATCCATGACCCAGGAACTTTGAAAACTTTTTGTTCCCTCGGCGAGATTCAAACCCGCGACCTCTTTCGAGCACCAACACGCTCAACCACTGCGTTGCCGAGGTCGTCTTATTTAGTAGTTTAATGTACAGCTCTAGTTTCATTGAAAGCAGGTGAACTGCACAGAATTTTTCAAAATTCACCCCTTTGCCTCACAGAGTGAATTTTTCCCCTAAGAAACGGGGTAAATTTCTTACAGCAACTCCACGTCATATCAAAGTGCGGTAAGTACAAAAGAGTTTTTGAAAATTCACCCAGTCAGTTTAAATTTTATACACTCAGGGGGTAATTGGAGATGAAATAACTTACAGCATCTCCACATCACGCAGCGCCGCGAGCGCCGGCATCTGCTGCAGCTGGCGGCTGGAGAGCAGGTGCCAGATCACGCCGGCCGGTCGCTGGCTCATGCGCTGGGTTTCTATCACCTGTAAAAACAACTTACAGCATCTCCACATCACGCAGCGCCGCGAGCGCCGGCATCTGCTGCAGCCGGCGGCTGGAGAGCAGGTGCCAGATCACGCCGGCCGGTCGCTGGCTCATGCGCTGGGTTTCTATCACCTGTAAAAACAACTTACAGCATCTCCACATCACGCAGCGCCGCGAGCGCCGGCATCTGCTGCAGCCGGCGGCTGGAGAGCAGGTGCCAGATCACGCCGGCCGGTCGCTGGCTCATGCGCTGGGTTTCTATCACCTGTAAAAACAACTTACAGCATCTCCACATCACGCAGCGCCGCGAGCGCTGGCATCTGCTGCAGCCGGCGGCTGGAGAGCAGGTGCCAGATCACGCCGGCCGGTCGCTGGCTCATGCGCTGGGTTTCTATCTCCTGTAAAAACAACTTACAGCATCTCCACATCACGCAGCGCCGCGAGCGCCGGCATCTGCTGCAGCCGGCGGCTGGAGAGCAGGTGCCAGATCACGCCGGCCGGTCGCTGGCTCATGCGCTGGGTTTCTATCACCTGTAAAAACAACTTACAGCATCTCCACATCACGCAGCGCCGCGAGCGCCGGCATCTGCTGCAGCCGGCGGCTGGAGAGCAGGTGCCAGATCACGCCGGCCGGTCGCTGGCTCATGCGCTGGGTTTCTATCACCTGTAAAAGAAAAAATGATAAACAAATAGCTAAGCGAAAATTTCGTTGTGAATTTAGTCATTGTTATTTTTTATGGAATATTGGGAAATGAGCAGACATATTGCCATTAAAAAAATTATGTTAGGGCATTTCTCATACAAAAATTAAAGTCAAAAGTAAGTCTTTCAGCGCTGATACTTTCACAGTAAACTCTACATAAGAGTCACATACACACCTAAAGTTATATTATCACTCATTTAGAATCGACATTTTAATGGAAAAATTGTATCATATATTTGCTTTAACAGCTTCTCTCGGTGCGGTGCGCTCTACCAGCTATCGTTTTACTATCCGAGGCATTTCAATTTACATTAAATGAGAAATTCTGCAGGTATTTTTTTTTCGAGAGAGTACTAATGGCATATAAGTAGTTTTAGTTCTGTCAGGCTATAACTAGCCGGGTGGCTAGTTGTTTGGCATACCTGTGTGGGTGTGACGATCAGATCAACAGGCACATCGTGAGGTCCAAACATCTCTGCTGGGAGGGTCTCGAACACCTGTACACAAATACATACAATATTATCAATGCCTAATAATTGGCGGAGTTATCGCGTAACAAACATAGAAAAAAAAAGCATACGGGTCGAATTGAGAACCTCCTCCTTTTTTTGAAGTCGGTTGAAAATGGGTGTTGGTGAAAGCCACAGAGGTAATATACATTGTGTAAAAAGAGCAGTCACTATAACTTTGAGATACGATTAATACTACCTTTCCTCATTTGGGAAAAGTTTTTTTTTTGTCAAAAACTAAAAAAAATATGTTTTTTCTTTTTACCATTTCTTATTTTTTTGCCGCAAAAATAAAGCCGAATTTTTAACGTATTTAAACATCAAATGAAAACCATCACAGTAAAAATAAGCTATTTTGACACTGCCGACTGTAGAATGTAGTCTATAGTCTATGGATTCATGTAGCCAACAATAATCCGTGCGTTAATATTGGCCAATTAGCATCACTGACTTATCTATGGTTGTGTCATAAACGGCTTTGCGTTTGGGTTACATTTATCTCGGACGTACTATACATATAGTAAGTCTCACCTGACAGTCGTGTACGGTGGTAGCGATGATTGTGGTGGGTTTGATCGCCTTCAAATGGCCGATGAGCCCAAACTCCAGGTCGGCATAACCTAAAACAAAATGGCATTGAAACATACCCCCTGATATAATACTGCGATCTGTGACAGGTATTTTCAAGATCAAGACACCGATGACATACGATTTGAATCAACCTTATCTGAGAAATTCTAACCATAGCCTTGCAAGTGCGAGCGTGATGTAATTATAAAACATATGTCCCTTCCTTTCGCTCAGATAATGTTCCACCAATCAGTGTTCAATATGGGTTTCTAATGTTAATGCCATGTTAGTTGATCATACATTTGAATAGTGTACGGTGTTTGGTGTCCGTACAGGAGTAAAAGTTAAGCTCAATTGGTTTATTGAATACTTAACTTAAATACTAAAATCGTTAATGGTTAAATGGTTAAGAGAGCACGCGAACAGATTGGCTACTTAACGCGAACTCGTTAAATATTGGAAATTATAATAACGCGTGGCAACGTGCTGACAGTACGAAACATGATGTACGGTACAGTCCCTACAAATTGCGTTCCATAAACTGGGGGTTATTCTGGGTTTACTTAACCCAAACTGGCACAAGTGGGATGATGTCCAACTCACATAAAGCTATGCTTCTGAATACTCATCAAAATAGTAACAATAATGTATATATCACCTTTTCCTTTGTCGATGCGATATCCCTCCTTGGACACAGCCACAGAGCCCATGATCACCAGATCCAAAGAGACCGGCTCTTCGATACCTGAAAACAGACTCATATTTGAGGGGAATAAAACCAAAATCCGCTATAATGCTTCTGGACCAAATTTGAGTAAGTACCACCGTTGGAAACCTCGTAAAAATTGCTTTGAAATGCTTGGCTAGTTTCGTACCAAAACCCGCTAAAACATACAGAAATCTGCCCACCAAAAATAGATTCAAAATCAAACAGTGCATACCAGTATCAAAATCCGATAAAGCTTAAACGATTTTTTGTATCCTGTGATATTTTTGAAAAGTGCGTTTTAGTTGGTTTTTATACTATACCCCCTCATTTACTTCTTAACATGTATAAGGTTTTACTAATTTTTGTTCACATGATTTATTGCTTATGTAATAGTGGATAAGCTACTATGCCATATATTGTTCGAGGTTAGCTTAAATAAATACAGAAAATTTAGTCACAATTTCCTGCTTTAATAGCTCCCTCACCGATTTCGGTGTCGGTAGCCGATTTCATTGAAACCAGGCCCAGCTACGCAGGAGTTGTTTTATAGTGCCCAAGTGTGTGCGCAATACACAAAGCCACTCTCTCATCTTATTACTCTCATAACCCAGTGGGACGGTAAACCGACACGACTGGCGAGAGAACAGGCGCAGGACCGACTTTTTGCATGCCCACCAGGTGATCAGCCTGCATTGTCCTAACCAAACTTGAAAACAACATTTTTTGTTGTTCCAAGGTGGGAATCGAACCCACGACCTCCGGGTCGAGAGCGAAGCTCTGAACCACTAGACCACGGAGCTGCTATGTAAAGTCGTTAAGAGAATAAAAAATATACAATATATTATATTCTAGCAATATCCCGCGAAAAAATTATAACCACAACCTGCTAGCAGATGAGTGAGTGTACACATAGGCATGCGTTTGATGCACCACCCTCCTTCGCACTGCTTATGCGTACACTCGCAAGCAAAAACGTGAAAACACCGGGCAGGCCTTACTCTCCATACAGATTCGATTTTGATTCAGATTCGATCGTGCCACGTACTCCGGAATAAATTGACGTTTGTTTATTTTGATTCTCAGTCGATTGATTCGGTCGGGAGTACAAAAAGTTACGATCTAACGATTTGCGTTATCCTCATTAGTTTCAAAGTAATTGTCTAAATATATTAAAAGTCTTGACTAGATATATTTTGTTATTTAACTACAGTAACGTAATTTTTTTGCAATCTTATAATCAGTAAAAGTTCGAACTGCACTTTTTTTTTAAATAAGTATTATAACTATTTGTATATTGTTCTCATGTAAGAGGATATTGTTTATGAGAATAAATTCTCTAAACCTTAATCCACCAAATAAAACACCTAAAGCCGTTGAGATCGAACTGAATCGATTCTCGATTGTTACGGGAGCAAGCCTGCGGTTTCTTGTCACGGTATTCTCACCCCACAGGAGTTCAACCCACCTGGGAACCCCCCGGTACAGCAAACACTCACCCACACATACGCCGCTCGTCTCCATGCCGTTCCTGGACACGGCCTTCCTCACAGCACCCGAAGTCTTCTCCCCCTCCAATACCAAACGGCTGAGGTAGCCATTTTGACCTCTGGGCACTGGGACGTACAATGTCTTGTCCTGTTCCAGAACGAGTGACCTGCAAGTAATAGAATAAATTGACGTTTATTTTGATTTTCTGATGATTCATATGGTCAGGGGATAATACTCTCCAAACTGATTCAATTTTGATTCGAATTCGATCGTGGCGCGTACTCCCAAATAAGTTAACGTTTGTTTATTTTGATTCTCAGTCGATTGTAATGGTCGGGAGTACAAAAAGTTACGACCTAACGATTTTCTTTATCCTGGTTTATTTAAAAAAATATATCGACCAAATAAAATACCAAAACTAGTTGAGATCGAACTGATTCAATTCTCGATTGTGTCGGAAGTACAAAAAGTTACGATCTAACGATTTTCTTTATCCTGGTTAGTTTCAAAGCAATCCACCAATTAAAACACCAAAGGCCGTTGAGATCGAACTGATTCTCGATTGTGTCGGGAGTATATAGAGTAGCCTGCAGTTTGTAACAACACTGTTTTACTTTATAACCGGTCAGATCTTAACTTTATCTTAGGTGATGTCAGGTCAAGTTTAGTTTACATCTAGTCTTCATCGGCGCATCATAATCATCATCATCATGTACGTTAAAAAGACATATTATTACTTAGATTAGATTTAACTAATTCTAATCTAAATAGGAATGGACTATTTCTATGTTGTTTCTATTTGATTTGTTGGTTGAGCGCGTTGGTGCTCGAACGAAAGGTCGCGGGTTCGAATCCCGCCGAGGGAACAAAAAGTTATCAATGTTCCTGGGTCATGGACGTGTATTAAATTTGTGTATAATATAATAAAAATCTTAAATATGTGTATAGTATAAAAGTATTAAATATATTTCCGTTGTCTGGTACCTGTAACATAAGTTCTTCGGATACTTAGCACAGGGCCAGATTGACGTGGTGTGAAGCGGACATAGATATTATTATTATTATTATGTATTTTTCCTCTAACATACAAAATAATGTAGGCACTGTATACATACACTACGCGTTATCATTAAAATTAATTTTCTATATAGGTAGCCCTACAGCCTAGCCAACTCTAATCATAGGCTATTAAATAGGCTATTATTCTAAGTTGTAACAGACATTATAGTAAGTTATAAAGTATAGCTGTGCCCGCGACTTTGTTCGCGTGGTTGTCGGAAACACTAACGCGATTATCTTTTGATTGCTCACGTTGGTTTTTGTTATTATTAAAAAGGAATAATTCTTTTATACAAATTTTTTGAGTAACTTTAACCGTTTATGCAGCGCACGGGCACGCAACGAATGTACGTAAGTGCAACATTTCTCACTGACGCTTTGCTCCTATTGGTCGCAGCGTAATGTTATATACATATAGCCTAAAACCTTCCCCTATAAATGGACTTTCCAACAAAAAATATTTTTTCTAATCGGACCAGTAGTTCCTGAGATTAGCGTTTAAACAAACAAACAAACAAACACACTTTAGTATAGATTTTATGTTACTGCTATCAGGACTTGGCACCAATTTAGATTTAACTTTTTATATATTTAAACTTGGCTCTCATTTCACATTAATGTTTTTGTTGGGACAGTAAATAATCTAGAACCAGTGCGTGCCAGTTTAATTAAAACAATAATTTTGTATTATACGCACTTACACAACTGGACGGGTCTGATGTAAGTAGACGGAAAGATTACTTTCCAATACGGTTGCTAGTTGCTACCGCGTTTGCTTTCTATGGCTTATTGGAGTTTTATCAAAGCGAGTCTTGATAATAAGCAGGAACATTTTAAAGCCCCGTAAAGTAATCGAATGTCAACATCTGCTGTCCTTATCATAAATAACGCAGTTGCTTTCGAGTAAATCGCAATCAAAGTTTTTTCTATATTACGTTGTCTCTATAAAACCAATAAGAATATTCTAAATATGTTTGTTCTGTTTAGTGCTTTTCAATGTGGACTTTGCATGTCTGATAATATATACAGGGTGTAAAAAGAGCAGTCACTATAACTTCTTGGGGTAATAACCAGGCAAGAGATATATCCATTGGTACTAGTCATTTGCTTTTAATCCAGTTTTAAAAATTTAAAAATTTTCAATAGGCAATGTACAACGTGCACAACACAGCGATCAACTGATTACGCTGAGAGGTCAATAGCACGCGTAAGGCGTTCATTACGTACTAGGGCAAAGCTTATAAAATTTAAGAATTTAATGCAGAACGTTGTTCCAAACAGTTTCAGCCTTGCGACTAAAATAATAAATTGCAAAAAAATTTTTTTTTCAAAAAATTAATAATGAAAAAAAAACATTTCTAGAATCAGTCAGGGTCCTAATCCTATCCCAAAGTTATAGTGACTGCTCCTTTTACACCCTGTAGAGTTTACTGTGAAAGTACCAACGCTGAAAGAGGTACTTTTGAAAAAAATATGGTATAGGAAAATTTATGATGTTGGGGATTATCATTTAATTTACATCTCGTATATTATAAAAGTCAGGATGCATACAGTTAATAATTATTAGCAGCCTGTAAGTTTCACCACCTTATACCCAGTGTGTGCAATCATTAACAAAACATATTTCTAAACGCCCAGTTTCGCAACTATGATAAAGGAGACATCAGTATTAGGCGGTATGAGTAATCCGCATTTTTGCTCCCGAAATACCTCGGGCGTTGACCCCGCACGCGAATAGCCAGCACGTCATGGCCCCAGCGCCACTGCCAACTGTCCAGCCCCATTGAGATTTGGGGGAAAACGCTGGGGTTCTCGAGAACCGAGTCTTGATACTGGCGCATTGATTGATGCAGGATTGTGGCGGTACTACTAGCGCCACAATCCTGCATCGCGCTATCGAAGTTTTTTAAGTCCGGCGCTATATACCTATACGACATCTGAAAACTAGTACAGTGGACTTCGGCCAGAGGGCTTACTCCCGACACAATCGAGAATCAGTTCAATCTCAACGGCTTCTCGTATTTTATTTGGTGGATTACTATGAAACTAACCAGAATAATGAAAATCGTTAGATCGTAACTTTTTGTACTCCCGACCATATCAATCGACTGAGAATCAAAATAAACAAACGTGAATTTATTCGGGATATAATATCATCATACAATCAATATCAAATCAGTTTGGACAGTAAGGCCCCTGACCGAGCATACCATCTCGCTCGGTCGGAGATCTCCCTTCGGGGCTTCCACTCGTACTCCCACAGTTGACTATATCCGTGGGGGGACAGAATAGCAGCTCCCCATCAACAATCGTAACCGTGGGTGTCGTAAAAGACGACAGGGGGAATATATAAATGGGCAGCAGCGGTAATGACATAATATTATATATTCCCGTGGTGCTTTCCCTTGATTTTTTGGCCTTTTGTGTCATTACAATTTTGTACTGTCTCCCACTTGTTTGGGGAGGGAAACTGGAATACTTCCTACTCCTCCTTTTTTCTTCTGATTAATTTCGTTGTGGGACAGACAGATTTGCTTGTCCCTCGGGCACCCCTGAGATCATATCAAAGGGTTTGTCGTGGTTGGTTACCGCTGTTGATCCTGGCTTACATACAGGAGTTGCAGTGGTAGGAATAGGCCAATGTCCGTTTAAAAAAAGGCAGCTGTTTATCTGAAAACTGCGCTCGCCAACCTGCCTGTCAAGCTTGGCGATTATAGGCAACTACACCTCTACACCTCATCGAACACTTTGGCATAAGTCCAGTAGTGGACGTGAACTGAAATGATGATTATGATGAGTTTTCTATTAGAATCGCAATATCGGTTAGATTGTCAGAATCGAATGAAGAAGAATGAAGGCGCTCAGGCTTTAGCCAAATGCTCATTATTATCAGTAACGAAGTTCGAAAATAGAAATGTATGGGATTTGACATACGCTTCTTCTTCTTCTTCCTTTAAATGGGTCCGAGGTGATTCGCCAATGTCAGAGTGGTTGACGAAAACTCTGCTTTTTATAAAGGTAAGTGATATAAGAAATATCATGCCTGCATTCATGCCTATATTTTTTTTAAAGTTACATATACATGCAGCCTACCAAACTGCGTAGTAGTTTTGTAGTTTTTCGGAATCTCTACTTTGGGAGAAAATTTTGAGCATCGATATTAAAACTCTGGGTCTACTACAATAGAGTTCTATTTTGAGTGCTTGAGAACAACATCCTAAAGTTGCTGACTTGAAAGTTTGAAACTCACCTATCATGACACCGACTTCAAAAAGAACATTAATTGTAAATACATTATAAAAGTAATCATTTTTTGCTTTTTATGAAGTCGAATTTTTTAAACGTAGTTTATTTTTTATTTTTTTGTGTCTCTAAGTCAATGTTAACTACAGTAGGATAAATCCGTTTGGTAGCTACGATGCTACAGAGTACATACAGACTGACAGACACCATATTTATAATTTCCACCTCCTTTTTGTGTCGAGTGTCAATTATAAATGCGAAAGTAAAATAAATACTCGTGAATTAGCCGTACCGAAACTACATAATATACATATATACATCTACTCGTGGACCAAGCGAGGTAGAATCTTCGTGCGCCAAGGTGATGGGAAACCGGTGTTTTCAATAAGAACCGAAGCAGACCTAGCGCGGGTTTTTAACGTTGGAAATGTTAGCTAAACTTTATAATATCGGTCTTCTCAAGTGTGCCTTGTTTCTTTTGTTTTTCACTTTAACATATTATTATACTTCTAATCCTATTTCAATGTATCGACAAAAATCTCACTATTATATTTACTACGCTATTATTATATCTATAGTATATACATACTGCAAACGTAAATTATCACAATTGTATTGGTTTACAGTAGCATATCCTTTGTTAATATTAAACAAGACAATATTATATTATGTCTGTGATTGTACAGTGTACCTGGATAGATTCATTCAAAGTTTCTGTCTAATACGAGTAAGTTTAATTGATACTATCTGCATTACATTTTGTTTTTATATAGGACGTTATCGAAAAGTGTATCATTGCACTTATTACTGTAGTTTAATGTACATATTTTACATATTATTCATTCCAATTATGCTAACTTTAAAGCTTGTTTTAACTACGATAGATTATGTACTAGATTTTAAGCTACTACTGTACGTTCTGAGAACAATATCCAACAAACACAAAATATTATTAATTTCCGCAGTGCAGCGACACGATTACCATAATATAATTTTTATACCAACTTATTTATGTATTAGTACATACATTATATATTTTACCCTATTCAATTTAAGGTGGCTAATGCCGGTAATTTATCAAGAGTATTTATTATTTTTTATTACATTACTAGGATTATACTTCATTTTATATCAAAATGCTTAAAATCAAGAAAGTTAAAGTTGGTTTTTTAAATCCCGGCTCCTTAGGATCTCGGCATGAGGAATTTTTAGTAGCCATGAATAGACATAATTGCGATTTAGTCGCTATTAATGAAACTTGGTTGAGAGCCGGAGAGGATGGCCGCGCACCCAAGGTCCCTGGCTATCGACTGTTACACAAGCCCCGGCAAGACGGCGTGCGCTCGCGCGGTGGTGGCGTAGGCTTTTTCATAAGAAAGGGTTTATCTACACAAACACACACGCGCTACTCGTCACCACCTAACGTTGAGCAAATGTGGCTGTCGATGAAGGCTAACGGCAAAGTTATTTATATTGGTACAGCATACCGTCCGCCCTGGCTGTCTATAAATCTGTTTTTAGATGCCCTCACTGACACTATCACTACCTTACCTGCTTATGACATTATATATTTAACTGGAGACTTCAATATTAACTGTCTGAACCAAGACAACAATAATTACAAATTGTTAAATGAATTTCTGTCCATTCACCGGTTGCGTCAATGTACCTCGCAAGCAACGCATTTTACATCTAATACCGAAACGCTCATCGACCTAGTATGTACTAATGCTGACCTGGACCGAGTATCTATCGACTATATAGCCGACCTCAGTAGTCACGCGTTCCTTACGTTTTACATAGACATTCCCAAGATAAAACCTGTGGTGACAAAAATCAATTATAGACCTATTAAAGATATTGACATGAAGGACCTTGACGATATTATTAATTCTATTGACTGGCATTATATAATTAATTTGACAGACGTTAACGACATGACACAACATTTTAGCGAAACTGTCCTAGTGATATTTGACTTGTTAGCTCCCATTAAGACATTAACTGTTAAAGAACGACAGTATCCGTGGATTACCTACAACATTAGACTTATGATGAAACTACGCGACGATGCTTATAGACGAGCTCGTAAGACCAAAAATATTGCGCACTTCAACTATTACAAAGATCTTAAGAACGAGGTATCTCGTGCCATAAATAGAGAGAAAGTAGCTTATTTTGATACTTATATTAATTCAAAAGTTGACTCGCCAAAACAAATGTGGAATCACCTAAAACATAATTTAAATATGAATAAAGATAAATCAGATTTTACTCTACCAAAACATCTTTGTGACCCATCCCTCATAAACAACTTTTTTCTTGACGTCCCTGGAAGCAACGAAGTGCCGCAATCTGCATTCACTTACTACGAGACTAACACGTTCGGTGCTTCCAAGTTTAATTTCTCTACCGTAAGCGAAAATGAGGTTTTCAAAATTCTTAAGTCGCTACATTCTAATGCTTTGGGTATTGACGGCATATCGCTGGACATGTTGTTGCTTTTGGTTAGCCGTTCTGATTTGACTCTTAAGACTTTGACACAAGTAATAAACACATCTCTCATAACTAACACCTTTCCCCGAGTATGGCACCGTGCAATTGTAAAACCGATTCCTAAAAAAGACAGTGTGACCGACTTTAAAGACCTTCGGCCTATAAGCATACTACCGTCAATGTCTAAAATACTCGAAAGAGTGGTTTGTGCACAAGTCAGTAAATTTTTAGAAAATAATAACATTTTACCATCAGCTCAATCTGGCTTTCGTAAAAATCACAGCACGTCCACTGCACTCCTTGATGTTGTTGATAACATACTTACCTCTCAAGATGCAGGCGAAGGAACTATCCTGGTTTTACTCGACTACTCGCGCGCGTTTGATACCATAAATATACCCTTATTACTATCTAAACTAAAATATTATGGTTTCGATGATAGTGTAATATCCTGGTTCTCTACTTACCTTACAGATCGATCACAAGTCGTTGAAATACGAAATAGCGAGGGTGTATCTGCTCGGTCGGAACCATGTAGTGTAAATAGAGGTGTCCCACAGGGATCAGTTATTGGGCCTTTAATTTTTATTTTATACTCTGCAGATATCATTCAGCATATCCTTCACTGTAAATATCATATTTATGCTGACGATATACAATTGTATATATCTTTTAAGCCAGGCAACTTAACAAAGGCTTTGGGCTGGATAAATGATGATCTAAGGCGCATATCTGAATGGTCCGAAACAAACGCATTAGTATTAAACCCATCTAAAACTAAATTCATGATTCTAGGCTCAAAAAATCAGGTGTTCAAAATTAGTAATGTTCAGTTTACGGTCCATATAAAAGGCGAAGAAATTGAAAGAGTCCGTGAGTCAAAGAATTTAGGAGTTGTTATGGACGAAAATTTACAATTTGAGAAACACATAATAAAACTAGTTAGTAATTGTTTTTACAGATTAAAACTATTATATAAAATTAGAAACTTTTTGCCAAAAAAAATTGCGTGTAACCGTATGTGAATCCATCATTCTTTCTAAATTAAATTATGCAGATGTAGTAACTGGTCAATGTATGCTATCAAGATCAAAGAAATTAATTCAAAAAGTACAAAATGCATGTGCCAGATACTGCTTGTCCATCCCTCCTCGAACTCATGTATCTCCGTATATAAATAGCGAGCGATGGCTGAACATGGACGGCAGACGCCAGCTACATTTTGCCACCCTTCTCTTTGGGGTCGTTAGGTTGAAAAGTCCCCCCTACCTTTTCAGTAAGCTCCAGTGGGCTGGAGACAAACAGCTATCTATGACCACTAGGGGCTCGAGTTTTTTATTAATCTCTCAACCACACCACTCTGCTGCGTTTAGAGGAAGCTTTAGACACATGGCTAGCAAGGTCTGGAATAATCTGCTACCGCCGCTTCGTGCTCTAAATTTTCTTAATAATTTTAAACTCAAATTTAAAAATTATCTTTTACAACAACAAAATATATAATAGCTACGTACATATTATGTCTCAAAATACTTTTTATGTATATGTAGTATGATACTTTTGTTTTATTTACATACTTTATTATTATTATTTATTATATATTAGTTATACATATACATAATGTATAAATATAATATATATATATATATATATTTTCAAGCAATAAATTATACAAATTTTATATCCTTTATCCAAATACACTTTTTTTTTTATTGAACCCAAATATAACTCGAACTATATATTTAACATTGTAGTCAAATTATCACTTTCCTTCAACAATTATTATTAAGATTTTACTAGTTTTTATAATACTGTCCTATGCATAGTTTAAAGTGTTTTAATTGTTTTCTACAGTTTCATTGTATTACGGGGATAGGGGATCACGGAAGACCAGGGATAGCGGCAACAGTCGCTGTCATAACCTGAGGGATCTCCTTTTCCTTTTTTTGTTGGGCATTGCACTGCCATAATATACATATATGTATTTTATATAAATAGAAAATAATATTTTATTTAACTACTGTTAAATTATTATAAGAATATTTTTGTTTTTTTTTCGGAATGTTTTTCTTATGCTTTCTTTTTTAGTTTATTTTATTCTGTTTTTTCTTATAAGTACTATTGTTTTTTTTTGTCTTATTGTATATGGTTGTGTAATGTTACAGAGAAAAGGAATAAACGATTATTATTATTATTATTATTATTATACATCATCCATGTAAAAAATGTACCGTCAAAATATATGTATCACCTCT
This sequence comes from Celastrina argiolus, assembly GCA_905187575.2. NCBI lineage: Eukaryota > Metazoa > Arthropoda > Insecta > Lepidoptera > Lycaenidae > Celastrina > Celastrina argiolus. The sequence continues at coordinate 7,218,288 of LR994598.1, forward strand.
GGACATTGTTGAAAATCTATACTAATATTATAAAGCGGAAGAGTTTGTTTGTTTAAACGCGCTAATCACAGGAACTACTGGTCCTTGTTGAAAAATTCTTTTTTTTGTTGGATAGTCCATTTATAGAGGAAGGCTTTAGGCTATATAACATTACGCTGCGACCAATAGGAGCGAAGCGTCAGTGAGAAATGTTGCAAAAACGGGGAAAATTATTCATATTTGGGTACTTTCGTTGCGTGCGCTGCATAAACGGATTAAGTTACTCAAAAAACACGCGAACGAAGTCGCGGGAACAGCTAGTATGTTCATAAAATAAAAACTACCAGGCCAAACCTTTGACGCCTCCGTGGTCTAGTGGGTCAGAGCTTGGCTCTTGACTCGGAGGTCACGGGTTTGAATCCCGCCGAGGGAACAAAAAGTTTTAAAATGTTCCTGAGTCACGGATGTGTATTAAATTTGTGTATTAATATAATAAAAATCTTAAATATGTGTATAGTATTAAAGTATTAAATATATATTTCCGTTGTCTGATACCTGTAACACAAGTTCTTCGGATACTTAGCATGGGGCCAGATTGACGTGGTGTGAAGCGTCCATAGATATTAAAATTTTTAGGGGACCAAATGGCAGAATTGAGAACCTCCTCCTTTTTTGTAAGTCGGTTAAAACACCATGGTTTTGGGATACAGGGTAATTTAATTTTGAAATTTTATATTTTACGTTATTATCTGTATGCACGCATACAATTATTGTTTGTACAGATGTGTTGAGGAATGTACGATCGAAAATTCTAGAATTTAGTTTGAACTTGTGAAAAATGAATTCAAACTCTAGATAGTATTTAAGTAAATGTGATCGCTAAAATGACCTTCTGTTTAAAGGACGTTGAAGTATGTTTAAGCAAACATTTCAACTAAGGATGCCCAGCCACGACCGACTTTTTAAGCACCGACAATAATCGGGCAGATTTTTCCTTCGTATTATAACTGACCGACTTCTTAAAAGGTGGCACTCGTGCGAGTTTCTTACGCCGGTTCTTCTCGCCGGGTTAGGGTTCCAAACCGGTGGTAACTGGTAACTGTAAGTGTAATTTATTTCCAAAATTGACCTTCAAAAAACAAACTTTATGTTTTAATTTTGAATAAAGCTTTTTTATTTTTTTTTTCTTGTATGTCGTGTGAGCTGCAATTTGCAATAAGTATGTTCTATTTGGGTGCCCACATATGGCCTACCTTTTAACCGACTTCCAAAAAAGGAGCAGGTTCTCAATTCGGACGGTTTTTTTTATTTTATTTTCACAAAAATTTTTACAAATCAACTCTTGTCGGTACATTTTTTATGTCGATGATTTGGGAGTTTTTCAATTTCGCATTTATAATTGACTCTCGACACAAAAAGAAGGTGGATTTTATAAATATGATGTCTGTCAGTATGTCTGTAGCATCGTAGCTACAAAACGGATTTATCTATTACTTTGACTTTACACTATTGACACTAAAAAGTAAAAAATAAAATAAAAATAAACTACATGACGTTTAAAAAAACCGACTTCAACAAATAAAAACCATAAAATAATACTTTTATAATGTATTCTTAAACGTTGTTTATTTATTATTTTTATGCACCGATAATGGACCTATGTACAACGTTAAATGTTGTTTTCAGGTTTGGTTAGGACAATGCAGGCTGATCACCTGATTGTGTGACAAGAAAGATGATCCATGCGTCGGATGGGCATGTAAAAAAGTCGGTCCTGCGCCTGATCTCTCGCCAGTCGTGTCGGTTTACCGTCCCACTGGGTTATGAGAGTAAAAGGAAGAGAGAGTGCTTCTGTGTATTGCGCACACCCTTGGGCACTATAAAATAACTCCTGCGTAGCTGGCCTGGTTTCAATGAAATCGGCTACCGACACCGAAATCGGTGAGGGAAGCTATTATATTATATGTACAACGGCTAATGTGGCAAGACGGCTTTTAGCTAAATCATATTTTTGTTTTGTTGTATAAAATGTGGCTAATGCTACATTAGGTAATTTGCTCTGTGTTCCAGGACCTAATAGTAAACGAAAAAAACGTTTTTTTCATTCAGATTTGCGTTTCTTTAGCACTGTTTAGGGTCGTTTTGAACTGTTTTCATAGGCACTGTCAGCTGTCAATGTCAGCGTTATGAATGATCTAAACGTTTAGAGCGTCTCCTGGAACAGGCCCTTAGAGTGAGGTAACTGACTATGGTATATTTTATACTACCTATATGTGGAGGCTTGTAATTAGCGATATGTTTATCATAGTTGTATACTTTAGTACTATGTAATTAGTCTGTAAGTCTTTATAATAATAAATATCCATACTAATATTATAAAGCGGAAGAGTTTGTTAGTTTGTTGGTTTAAACGCGCTAATCTCAGGAACTACAGGTCCGATTTGAAAAATTCTTTTTTTGTTGGATAGTCCATTTATAGAGGAAGGCTTTAGGCTATATAACATTAAGCTGCGACCAAAAGGAACGAAACATCAGTGAGAAATGTTGCAAAAACGGGGAAAATCATTCACATTTGAGGACTTTCGTTGCGTGCGCTGCATAAACGGTTAAAGTTACTCAAAAACCACGCGAACGAAGTCGCGGGAACGGCTAGTAAGTTCTATTTTACACCTACAAAAGTCGTTCACCGACTATCGCTCGCGGGCACCCTAATTGTGAAAGTGCTATGTATAGGTCGCTCTTAGATCATACTAGCCGTAGATAGGCAAGTGACGTCATCGCAATAGATGCAACATAGTGTAGCATACAAAGGCTAATGAGTCGCCTACTAATATAGTAGATATTATAATTGAATCGAGAAAATCGTAAATATCCAAACTTATAGCTAATCCTAGCCACAAAGTAGATATACAGTGTGTAGCAGTCACTATAACTTTGAGATACGATTACCATTTCTTATTTTTTTGTCGCAAAAATAATAATAAAGCCAAAAAAAATTTTTTTTTTTAATTTTTTTTGTAAAAAGAAATGAAAAAAAAAATACATTTCTAGAATGAGAAATATTAATATCCCAAAGTTATAGTGACTGCTCTTTTTACACCAGTTATAACAGAGACACGACCTAGTACTAGAAAATGGTATCACCCTAAATACTGGCAATGCGACCGGCAAAGGGTGAAGTCCAGGCACATTCTGGAAACCGCCATCTAGCGCCACTATTGGAAAATACTAATTACTAATTTCGTTTCGTATCTTAATTAAGGAGTTGAATTTAGTTAAATGTGATGTTATGGTTAAAAAATATGCTTATCTTTATTTTAATGTAAATATTTGTACTTAATTCGGCATATTATCATTTTATAATTTACAAACGTTAACAGTAGTGACATCTAGTGCATTTTTTTTGTATTAAAGATAGATTGTATGGGATGGTAGGCCATGTTCTAGCCAAAAACCAATGCTGAGACCAATAGGAGAATCTGTAAAGCTAGAAAGGTCAAGTCGGCAGAATCACTTAATTTATAACGGGTGTAAAATGAACAGTCACTATGACTTTGGGATATGATTATACTACATTTTCTAATTTTAGAAATGTAATTTTTGAAGTTTTTTTGGTCTTGCTACGAAAAAATAAGATTAGGTAAAAATTTTTTTTTTGTTTTTGAAAAAAAAAAAACATTTCCAAAATAAGGAAACGTACTCTGGCACATCATACCTTACAAACTCCTGCGGCTTATCCGGGTTCACCTTCACAGTCTTGGCGTTTTTGAACACGTCCAGGTCGGCCAGCTTCTGCGCCGCCTCGTTCGCCCCCTTGAAGTTTGGCACCCTGTTGTACACCGGGCGGGGAAACATGGCCAGCGAGTTGTTCTCCAGGTGCCGCCATACCTTCACCCGGTAGGAGTGCTTGTTGGGCTCCTGCGCGACCGGGGCTGGGGACAAGAGACAGCTATTTAATCAGAGGTGTCGTATTATCGATACGCCATCGATCGAAAATCGCCTCCGTGGTCTAGTGGTTCAGAGCTTCGCTCTCGACCCGGAGGTCGTGGGTTCGATTCCCGCGTTGGAACAACAAAAAAATTTTGTTTTCAAGTTTGGCTAAGACAATGCAGGCTGATCACCTGATTGTCTGACAAGAAAGATGATCCATGCGTCAGATGGGCATGTAAAAAGTCGGTCCTGCGCCTGATCTCTTGCCAGTCGTGTCGGTTTACCGTCCCACCGGGTTATGAGGGTAAAAGGAAGAGAGAGTGTCATTGTGTATTGCGCACACACTTGGGCACTATAAAATAACTCCTGCGTAGCTGGCCTGGTTTCAATGAAATCGGCTACCGACACCGAAATCGGTGAGGGGAGCTATTATTACTATCGATACCAGGGCCCAAATTCTCAGGCCTCGAACTTAGTTTCGAATATGAGTATATCTCGCTCGCACGCACGCTAAATCTCATTTGCATGAGTCCCGCTCATACCATACAGACCGATAGTAAAAACTAAGATCGAGGCCTGAGAATTAGAGCCCAGCAGGCTTACTTCCGACACAATGGAGTATCAAATAAGTTCGATCTCAACAGCTTTGGTATTTTACTTTGTGGATTACTTTGAAACTAACCAGGATAAAGAAAATCGTTGCACCGTAACTTTTTGCATTCCCGACCATATCAATCGTCTAGAGAATCAAAATAAACAAGGATTCAGATACGATCATGCCGCGTACTTCCTAATAAATTGACATTTGTTTATTTTGATTCTCAATCGATTGATATGGTCGGGAGTACAAAAAGCTACGATCTAACAATTTTCTTTATCCTGATTAGTTTCAAAGAAATCCACAAAGTAAAATACCAAAAGCTGTTGAGATCGAACTTATTTGATACTCGATTGTGTTCTCGATTGTGTCGGGAATAAGCCCGCAGTCCGCTGTTTTGGACTGTTTGGAGCAGGGCTTGAAAGCGGTACAGATATAAAGGTATTATACCGGTACTAAATTACGATATCGCTATAATTTAAAGGTTTGGTCAAAACGGTTGAAATTCACCATTGCAGTATCGCAAAATAACGGTATATACCTTTATTATTTTACGGTATGGTTATACCTCATTATCATTATATTTTATCACTACCGTAACCGAAATCATTTCGGTACCGAAAAATTTTCAGAGCAACACGGCAACGTCGCACGCACTGACGCGGTGCGGCGTTGTCAATTCGGAACTTTACAGTTTACATGTTTGCACAATACGGGATTAGTGGTATTCGTTGCAATTTGCTATTCCTTGATCTTTCAACTTTCATTCGCTCGCTAATTTCGTTGCAGTTTACACGTCGTGTTACGTTGCTAACTTATTTATAATAGCTTAAGAACGCAGTTTACGCATACTTTACGTATGATAAAGAAACTAAATATTCCAAATGTTTAATTCCTGGTTGTGAAACAAATGTTAAGGTTGTAGTCGTCTACTAACTAACGTAGATAGTATTTTATGAGCGCGCAATCAAAATTCATCAACTCGAAATCGCTGCGAGAGCCGATATCGACTCACACAGACGCAAAACAACACGCATGTGTGGGTTAACGCTAGGTCGAGCGTGCAAGTAATATTGATACTTTAATCCTAATGAATTACCTATAGTTAAATATATTTAATATTACCTACCATTTCAATACTTCTATAAAATTAAATGGTATTTAAGTTATAAAATACAAATTATACATACTCGACATGCTAGTAATCGCCCGCGGCTCAGTCCGCGTTACTGTCGAACCGTCGGGAACAACTTTCGCGCGATGATTGTGTGAAAAGAGTTTCATGGTGGTTGGTTCAGTAGATGAGACGTGAAGAAATAACAAACACACGAACAAACAAACCAACTTTCACATTTATAATTTAGGATAAGTAAGTAATGAGAATGAAAAATTCAACAACCTAATTTTTATAAAAATATACCAAGTTATTTATTTTCATCTTTGATGTCCAGAAATGTTTGTCCCTAAATATTTTACTGACCCACTTCCGAATACCCACTAAAATGTACTAAAATACTAATTTTAGTGGGTAGTCGGGATGGACATGCTTTTTTCAGTGACAAAAATGTTGTCACTGAAAAATTGTTTCCTGTCACAACTATTAGGTAGCCAGGCACAAACAGGTAAGCTATACTAGCATTTTGCAACCGTCTGATTATTGAATGAAAATTAAATAAAATTAAAGATTATTTTATTAAAAACACGGTAGTTTAGGATTACCTGCGAAATTTGAAAAATAAAATATTGGTGAAACTTGTGTGCGACTGAGAGGTCCCAACCAACCATCCCCTGCAATAGAACAGGACAGAGCATAGCAGCAGTTTGAAGTCTGACCATTTCAAGAAAGACAGTGCGCATGCTATATTTTGTTATTGGAAATGAAAAGGATAACCCATATAAAAAAAACTTGTAAAAAGTGCCAATCCTTTCCAAAATAATATTGATTGTGATCACTATAAGATGTTGTTAGACCGACCGACTAACCCCTACTTGGCATAACATGTATCTCACAAGTTTTTACTGTAGAAGAACTAAGTAGCGAGACTTGGCAATTTTTACAAGATATGTTTTTGATGGGATCTCAGTTCTTTTTGTAGAAGATTTACTAAACGCGTGTTTTTGTGAAAAGGGCAAATATAGCTTTGTAATCCTATACATATATATGACATTACAAAGTTAATTATGCAGTTAGTTAGTCTAGATAATTCTACAGATATATTTTTTGAGGTTTTTCCTTTATTTATACACTAAACACTACTTGTATTCCAAATTTGAAGCTTCTATGTCTGTTAGAAGTGCCTAATACTTTTGATGATCGGTCAGTGAGTGATTGAGTCAGTGACAAAACTAAGAAGTTTGACAAGTTATAATTATTTAACTTCTGTTTCAAATTGAATAACATTTGAAATATACTATGTTTATACAATGCTTTCCTAGTAACTAAAAATGCAGGCTTCTTTTAATCCACAACAAAGTTATAGGGAGTTGAAAGTGGCCTTAACTGCTTTGAGAAATTGATGGTACGGCCATGCTCAAGTTGACAGAAGCACTGCCATGCCCCCAGATACTCGGTTATATTGATGACAGTTACATTAAAGCAGACATACACACAGGGGCTGATGATGATTAGTATAATTTTTAAATATATAAACCACACCACCTTTTAACTAAAGAAAACCGCATCAAAATTCGTCGATCATTTAGGAACTGCGATATAACAAACAGACACACAGGGGCTGATGATGATTAGTATAATTTTTAAATATATAAACCACATCAGCTTTCAACAAAAAAAATTGACATCAAAATCTTTTGATTAATTTAGGGGCTGTGATATTACAGACAGACACACAGGGGCTGATGATGATTAGTATTATTTTTAAATATATAAACCACATCAGCTTTCAACAAAAGAAATTGACATCAAAATCTTTTGATTAATTTAGGGGCTGTGATATTACAGACAGACACACAGGGGCTGATGATGATTAGTATTGTTTTATATATATAAACCACATCAGCTTTCAACTAAAGAAATTGACATCAAAATTTTTGATTAATTTAGGGGCTGTGATATTACAGACAGACACACAGGGGCTGATGATGATTAGTATAATTTTTAAATATATAAACCACACCAGCTTTCTGCTAAAGAAAACCGCATCAAAATCTGTAATGCATTTAGGAGCTACGATATGAGAGACAGACACACAGGGGCTGATGATGATTATTATATAAATTTTATATTTTATAAATAAACTTTGAACACATTACACACCTTTTTTGTGGTAACCTCTTAATGTTTTTTTTTTTCTATATAATAATTATGAACTTTGTAATCGACATAATATAATCTCTATAAATTTTCCCCATTTCTCATAAAAATATTAATGCTCGTCAAAGCGTCAATTCTGCTTAGTCGCACTACATGTCTATGAGCGGACCAGGTCGGTGAACCTTTATACGTTGACAGTCCAGCGCAGAGCGACACGTCCTCCCCTCACGAATTCTCAGCGGGTACTAAATAGATCGCGATTTACATGACGCGTGCGCTTGGTTGAAAACAAGTAATTTTGAAAAAATTGAATAATGGGATAAACATCGGATTTTAATTAAAAAAAAATAGTGTCAAGTTACCAACAGTATGATTATTAATTATAAAAATAATATCATCGAAGAAATTTAGTTTTTTCAGTAGAAATACTGCACTGAAAAACGTAAATTATGACATTTTTAAAAGATTTTTTATGCAGTTAACAATACATATATATTTTTAATTTTTTATCAACTTTTCATTTAAGGACTTTATAATCTCTTTTATGAAAATAGAAATTAAACTATATTAAAACGATTTAATTGTTATTTTCTTTATCAAAGTGAGCTAAAATCGGCATTTTTGCGATTCGGCGTTCCGAAATCTTTAAATTTACTCAAATGTACTACTTAAAACTTTAATTTTATAAAACTATTCCAAAAATAAAGAGTTTATCTTTATATATTTCTAATTGTTTTATTTAATTTTGTTATTTTATGCATGTCAGGGGCAGACAAAAACAGCGAAAAACTGAAACATCGTCGTAAATTGAATGCACGCTCTTAACGCACCAATAAAACATAATTAAACATTATAAAACATAATTGCTATGCACTATGAATTTTTTAAAATAAGTAGGTACTAGGTAGTTATATAGGTAATTTAATGGTATCCTTATCTTAACTGTTTCCCAAGTTTTATAACTAAAACTGTCAAAATAAAAACTATTTAGTAATTTACTATTAACTATTTACTAAAAACTATTTAGCAATTTACTATTAACTAAGTACCTACGCAGTACGCTGCGTTACAGGCAGGGCACGACTGTCAGTAATTTTTAACACTCAAGATTCTACGACCAAAGCAATCGGCGTGACAAAGCAATCGGCGTGACTCTGGCGGGCAGCAGGGCGGGCACCTACTAATAAAACCGTTATTTTACAAATTTTGGTATCTGAAAAAATTTTGATACCATAATTTTGCGGTACCAAAATAATAGCGGTACCGTTATATAAGGTTACCATAATTTTAAGGTATGACGTCATACCGTTAACCGTTTTTACCGATATTTTTCGGTTATTCAAGCCCTGGTTTGGAGAGTACGACCCCTGTCCCGTTCTGACACTGAATGAAAGAATGGGATAGAATGGAATCCCTGTTGAAATTTTTTAGGCTGGGGATTTTCAACATTTTTCAACTCGTCTGTTTGTCGTAACTCCCAAATCTATTTTCTTTGTTTCCTTGCTAGCTAGATATAATAATTCATCATCGTCCTTGAAAATTGTAAAAACTCGTACAAACTACAAAGTCGGGGTAATTAAAAGTGTACATACTTTGTTAACTATAATAAGGCCGCCTTTACACCTGTAAGTTTTGCTTACGTAAGTCACTTCCATAAGCGACTTATAATAAATTTTCAAGTGTAAACACTTATTGGAAGTGACTTATTGTAATTTCTCACAGCTTTCGTAAATTGAAAAATTACAGGTTTAAATAGGTTCGAGTTTGTTTACGGAAGCGACTCACAGCTTATCAAACTAAATTGATAAGTTGAGAAATTACGCGTGTCAACAATGTCCGGTCGAAAACAAAAACAAATTAAAAGCTGGTCACTGGACGGGGTAGAAACCTTAATTACTGCCTTTGAGGCACGCCTCATACGATGGGAGTGCAAAAAAAAATTTTATTTCTACCTTTTTCAAAAGACATTCAAAAGTCGTAGAACTCATTCTTATAAAATTGAAAAATTGGTCTCGGTCTTCCAGTCTTAACAGTCCTTAATAAAGATTAAAAAAAAACTCCTTCAAAAGATTTTGAAACGCACCTTTAGCCATTCATTCTTCTTTCTAGCCATGGTTTTATCCAGCATTTTCTTTTTTACCCGACTTCGGCGAAGCCAAAAGGAAGGGTAATGATTTTGGCAGTCTATGTATGTATGTATGTTCCCTCGTAGTGGCTAAACTACTGGTCCGATTAAATGAGGTATCAATCGATTGGTAATGATGCCGCGAGTTACATAGGCTATAAAATTTTTTGAAAAATTTGGGATTTTGAAAATTTAACCTCAAAAACTATCTCCAAAAAAACTAAATTAAGATAATTGTCTCGTATTTGGTATCAAAAGCGAGGTCTTGGCAAGCACAATACGAATATGTATTTAAATATTTTATTAAATCTTACACTTTATAGTTAAATTCAAAATAAATGCTTTAAATGCGGTCGTACAAGTAGTATCTAGGAGTTGTTTAGTTACTTATCTACTATGTAATGTTAATTTAATGAAAATATAATGTTATATTTGACGTGGAAACAGAAAAATATAAAATAAAATAAAAGTCAAAAAGACTATAACACGACTTCGCAAAAAGGGGTCTAAAAAGGCTAAAACAAGAAAATAATTCAATTTGAAATCCAGATATGCATAGTTACAAAAATGGTCAAGGAGCCGTGGTCGTCTATAAAATATCTATAAAATTAACATTAGAATCGTCAGCTGTTGCAATATTCAATCCCAATAGCGGGTGCGACCACGGCTCTATCTTGACCATTTTTGTACCTATGCATATCTGGATTTCAAATTGAATTATTTTCTTGTTTTAGCCTTTTTAACTTTTATTTTATTTTTGTTTTCGATTATTGTATAAAATTATGTAGGTATGCAGCAGCTGCTTGAACATGGCGACTGTGGGAAGGCATTTTAATTACTGATTTGGGAAGCTAATGTAAATGGGGATGTAATAACTTATGCAAGTTTAAACTTACACAACTTTCGTTAGCATTATTTACGTAAGCATTTACTGCAAATGTAAATGCAACCGTAAGAAACTTATGTAAATATTACGTAAGTAACTTACAGGTGTAAAGGCGGCCTAAGGCCGCCTTTACACCTGTAAGTTTTGCTTACGTAAGTCACTTCCATAAGCGACTTATGATAAATTTTCAAGTGTAAACACATATTGGAAGTGACTTATTGTAATTTCTCACAGCTTACGTAAATTGAAAAATTACAGGTCTAAATAGGTTCGAGTTTGTTTACGGAAGCGACTCACAGCTTATCAAACTAAATTGATAAGTTGAGAAATTACCCGTGTCAACAATGTCCGGTCCAAAACAAAAACAAATTAAAAGCTGGTCACTGGACGAGGTAGAAACCTTGATTACTGCCTTTGAGGCACGCCTCATACGATGGGAGTGCAAAATATTTTGGATTTTGAAAATTTTGAATTTTGAAAATTTTACCTCAAAAATTATCTCCAAAAAAAAACTAAATTAAGATAATTGTCTCGTATTTGATATCAAACGGGTCTTGGCAAGCACAATACGAATATGTATTTAAATATTTTATTAAATCTTACATTTTATAGTTAAATTCAAAATAAATGTTTTAAATGCGGTTGTACAAGTAGTATCTTGGAGTTGTTTAGTTACTTATCTAGGTACTATGTAATGGTTAATTTAATGAAAATATAATGGTATATTTGACGTGGAAACCGAAAAATATAAAATAAAATAATAAAAGTTAGAAAGACTATAACCCGACTTCGCTAAAAGGGGTCTAAAAAGGCTAAAACAAGAAAATAATTCAATTTGAAATCCAGATATGCATAGGTACAAAAAATGGTCAAGGTGGTCGTACCCGCAATATTCAATCCCAATAGCGGGTACAACCACGGCTCTACCTTGACCATTTTTGTACCTATGCATATCTGGATTTCAAATTGAATTATTTTCTTGTTTTAGCCTTTTTAGACCCATTTTTGAGAAGTCGGGTTATAATCTTTTTAACTTTTTTTTTTTTTGTTTTCGATTATTGGATAAAATTATTATGTATGCAGCAGCTGCTTGAACATGGCGACTGTGAGAAGGCATTTTAATTACTGATTTGGGAAGCTAATGTAAATGGGGATGTAATAACTTATGCAAGTTTAAACTTACACAACTTTCGTAAGCATTATTTACGTAAGCATTTACTGCAAATGTAAATGCAACCGTAAGAAACTTATGTAAATATTACGTAAGTAACTTACAGGTGTAAAGGCGGCCTAATACTAATAATGGTTACTCTAACAATTATTATTACACTTTATCATTTCCTAAATCTGATCCCTAATACATTTTAGTTAGCCCTTGACACAATTCGAATATAGAATACAACAAGACACAATATCTATAGAAATTCTACAAGAATTGTATGATTCAAATACCTATACAGTGTGTAAAAAGAACAGTTACTATAACTTTGAGATACGATTATACTACCTTTCCTCATTTTGGAAATGTATTTTTTTTCAAAAACAAAAAAATATTGTCGCAAGAATAACGAAAAAGCAAAAAATATTTTTTTTATTTCGTAATAAAAAAAAACATTTTCTAAAATGAGAAAAGGTAGTAAAATCATATCCCAAAGTGTGACCGTTCTTTTTACACCCGTTATAAATATTGTTTTTCTAATGTTGTTTAGTTGTGTGCCAAGTGCCAAGTGCCAAGCTGCCAACATATTAAAAAGTCATAGACATTGAATGAATAGGTGGTCAGGGCATTCACACTAAAACACAAGAATTTAAAAATTTGTATAAATACATACAGAAAATCGGTTCAGATTTTGTATTTTCAACCCGTTATAAGTGTCTGTGTAAATGTGTATGTGTATGTCTGTAGCATCGTATCTCAAAAACGGATGATCCGATTTTAATGCGGTTTTTTTTTTGTTTGAAAGGTATATCAGTCGAGATTGTTCTTAGCTGTTTGGTAGAAATCGGTTGAGGTCTTCAAGGTCATCAGGTCGTTTGTTAGGTGTGATAGGAATGTTACACGCTAAGTCCCAAATTCACCAACGCTGGTTAGTGTTAAAGGCTTGTTAAAATACCATGCTTTTTCATTCACAACAGGTAATAGGTACGAGAGGGATAACATGATATTTAATGAAGGATTAACTTTAAAATGGTGAAATTGACACTGTAAAATTAAAATTTAGTTTGTGTTTATCGTGTACGTTGAAATTAAATGAATGAAATAAAAATATACTTTATTGCGCACAATCAAAAGTTACACATACACAGAATAAAATAAATCAAACAACACAGAAACACGACAGTACACAAAGGCGGCCTTATTACTATAATAGCAATTTCTTCCAGACAACCTTTGAAAGATAAGTTCCAACGCGGGAATCGAACCCACGACCTCCGAGTCGAGAGCTAGGCTCTAACCCACTAGACCACGGTGGCGTCCAGTTATTATAATAGTAAGTACCTATATCAAATCGCGAACATATATTTGATAATTTATATTCTTCATGGTCTTCAATTTTACATATAAACTAGCGTATTCGACCTTCTGAAAGTAAATACTTTCTGAAGCGTAACGTGTGCGCTAATATACACCTTATATATTTACAGTTAACAGCTATAATCCTATCGATTACATTGGAATTTCATAAGCGTTAGTTTTTACTACTGAAAATGGTTGTTAGCGTCAAGTAACTGTATTTTATATTTATTACTAACTGATACGTTGCTACTGTAACGCTTAGTGCCAAGTTAACGCCATCTTAAAATACCATGCCATCTCATTCATTGACAGGAAATATGAGAGGGATAACATGATATTTAACATGGCGTTAACTTTAACATTGCTTGGTGAAACACGCCCTTAAGATGATAATATTTCGGTAATGGTGGCCGGTTTCATTGAAACCAGTCCAGTTACGCAGGAGTTATTTTATAGTGCCCAAGTGTGTGCGCAATACACATTCTCTCTTCCTTCACTCTCGTAGCCTAGTGGGACGGATAACCGACACGACTGGCGGGAGATCAGGCGCAGGACCGAGTTTTACATGCCCATCCGACGCATGGATCATCTTTCTTGTCAGACAATCAGGTGATCAGCCTGCGATGCGATCGAACCCATGGCCTCCGGGTCGAGAGCGAAGCTCTGAACTACTAGACCACAGAGGCGTATAATATGTTAAAGTTAATCCTTCATTAAATATTAAGTTAGAAAGGGTTCGTATTTCCTGTCGATCAATTAGAAGGCATGGTATTTTAACAAATTGTTAACACAAACAAGCTTTGGTGAAATCGGGACTTATACCCTACTTTAAACAACTACTCTTTAAGGCCTGTATTAATAAAGAAGTCTCCAACATGTAGGTATCAATGGAAATACCTACCTATTTTCTTTTAAACTACCTATATGCATATTTTTATTATGCAAGACATCCATTATACAGCAACTTTTTGTGCCTTTGCCGGGATTCGAACCCGTTGTGTACTTGCCATTGAGCTGCAGAGGTCGTTTCACATCAGTTAGGATGTTGCGATTACTATATCCCGCCAAATTGTTATCACATTACCCTGCACTTGCATGAAGGTCACAGACAGTTAAACGACAATAACAAACATAATATTATCGTAAAATTGATATTAATATCTACATACCTAATTAGTGGATACTAATTTTGAACCGTTACGAATCGGAACATCCGATTCAACATGTCCGATTCTGAGGGCGTGTTTCACCAAGCAATATTGAAGTTAATCCTTCGTTAAATATCATGTTGTCCCTCTCGTAATTCCTATCAATGAATGAGAAGGCATGTTATTTTAACACGCCGTTAACACTAACATGCGTTGGTGAAATCGGAACTAAATGTAAAGAAAATTTAAATTCGATCGAATGTATTAAAGTAAAAAAAGATTGAAAAACTATAACCCGACTTCGCAAAAAATGGGTCTAAAAAGGCTGAAACACGAAAATAATTAAATTTGAAATCCAGAAATGCATAGGTACAAAATTTATTTTGAATTTAACAATAAAATATAATAATTAATAAAAAATATAAATATATATTCGTATTGTGCTTGCCAAGACCTATCTTTTGATTCCAAACACGAGACAATTGTCTTAATTTAATTTTTACCCGACTTCGGCGAAGCCAAAAGGAAGGGTAATGATTTTGGCAGTCTATGTATGTACGTTTGTATGTATGTATGTATGTTCCCTCGTAGCGGTTAAACTACCGATCCGATTTTAATAAATAAGGTGTCAATCGATTCGTAGTGGCCCCGCGAGTAACATAGGCTATATAATTTTTCGAAAAATTTTGAATTTTGAATTTGTTTATAATTGGATATCGTTTTTGAGGTATTATTATACCTCAAAAACGATATCCAAAAAAATTTAAATTAAGATAATTGTATCGTGTTTGGTATCAAAAGATAGGTCTCAGCAAGCACATTACAAATATGTATTTAAAATTTTAATTAATCATTATATTTAATTGTTAAATTCAAAATAAACGTTTAAAATACGGTCGTACAAATAGTATCTAGGAGTTGTTTAGTTACTTACTATGCGTTCATTTAACGTTAGTTTAGTAAAAATATAATGTTATAAAATATGTGGAGACATAAAAATGTAAAATAAAATAAAAGATTAAAAAACTATAACCCGACTTCGCAAGAAAGGGCTTTAAAAAGGCTGAAACAAGAAAATAATTCAATTTGAAATCCAGATATGCATAGGTACAGATATGGTCAAGGTAGAGCCGTGGTCGTACCCGCTAA
The DNA here is from genome assembly GCA_905187575.2 of Celastrina argiolus. Classification (NCBI taxonomy): domain Eukaryota; kingdom Metazoa; phylum Arthropoda; class Insecta; order Lepidoptera; family Lycaenidae; genus Celastrina; species Celastrina argiolus. Next base: position 7,233,895 of record LR994598.1, read on the forward strand.
ACAAATCTATAATATTATATTCGTCTGTTGTTGAAATATACAATCTCAATAACGGGTACGACCACGGTTCTACCTTGACCATATCTGTACCTATGCATATCTGGATTTCAAATTGAATTATTTTCTTGTTTCAGCCTTTTTAGAGCCCTTTCTTGCGAAGTCGGGTTATAGTTTTTTAATCTTTTATTTTATTTTACATTTTTATGTCTCCACATATTTTATAACATTATATTTTTACTCGCGGCATTAATACGAATCGATTGACACCTCAGTCATCAAAATCAGACCAGTAGTTTAGCCGCTACGAGGGAACATACACTGCCAAAATCATTACCCTTCCTTTTGGCTTCGCCGAAGTCGGGTAAAAATGAACGGAAATACCGTTGTTTGACACCTACATTGTGTGTAGTGTCAAACTCATGTTTTTTTTTTTTCAGTTCGTTCATGATGAACAGGCTAAGTCAAACTCATGTATTCCGAGAACTTAACATGAGACCAGGACCAGATTGACGTGGTTTAAAATATAGATAATATAGGTTACACATTTTTGCAACATTGTTCTTATAAAACATCTGTTTAAACAAGCTTGGAATAATAATATTATGTGTACTAATATTTATGTACTGTTCAGCTTGAAAATATTGCTATATTTATTGTATGTATTATAGAATCTAGTAATTATAAATATTATAATTTGCACGAATCATTACTTACATTGATGTACCAAATAGATAGAAAGATTACCCAATATCATATGACTAAGATTTAACCTTTTACTAAATATAATGATGACATAATTAGCGAGCACAGCCTTCAACTTGTATATGAAGTATACATGAATCACACAGCTTTTGCCTCGAGCACCGAATAAGTAACTAGTTTCGCAGACCAGTGTCCAAGGCTGGTTCTCTGTCAGAGGGAAGCACTAGCCTATACAGTCCTAGCTAGTTTAGGTTGGAATTTGGATGAGTGCCTTCAAAAGGTAGGGTCTAAGTGAAGCCTACATGATCGGAGTTATGGAAACCCTACGCCACTCTCACCTCCCTCAAGAACACTATATTTCCGGGATAAAATCTTTGGATGTGTGACTTTGACATTAAATTGGACAAAGTCATATATTTATTCGTTCCTCGGTGGACATTCTTCTTGTGACTGAAGAGTCAGCTCTAATGTACAATATTCAAAAACATTGAGTGGATTTTTACTAACTTCTATATGATGGACACAATCCATTTTTATAATATTATATTTCTCATGTCAGTGACAAATGTCTTATAATAGGAATAAGTCTTTAAACTCAAGCATAAAATGTATGTACAATCCAGAGCCAAAACTACATAATATCATGAAAGTCTGATGGCAGATTTACTTAACGAACATTGTTCGCAGAGTCAACATCCTGAGGATGCTCCGGGGTCGGAGCGAAACGCGCGTCGAGTTGCACCTGCATGGTGGTGGGACTTTGCACGATCGTGTTAACATTATTGCTTGTGTGGTGGTGGTGTTTTCATGTTTTTTGCTTGCGAGTGTACACATAAGCAGTGTGGGAGGAGGGAGGTGCATCAAACGCATGCCTATGCGTACACTCACTCATCTGCTTGCAGGTTGTGGTTATAATTGTTTCGCGGGATATTGCTAGGTATAATATATTTAAATTGTAGGCAGATTTTGCGTGGGAGTCACAAACATACTAAAATACATCTATATGTATAATAGGATTTGTTAAAATTATAAATACAACTTCAGCAAACTCTGCCTAGCACAAACCAAATTATGCAAGTTATTTTCCAGAAAAGACAATTAAATAAAATTTATGCTAAATTCTGTGTAATAATTGGACAATATAATAATTTAATTTCACATTCATACATTAGTACAACTAGAAACATCTGTTGCCTGGGATTTTTTAGTGTCGATGTAGAGACTTGGTGGCAAATGTAGCAGCAGGTTTAGGAGTCCTGTGTACTCACACACACTTGTGTATTGCGCACACACTTGGACACAAGTCTTGCAATGGAACAGGCCAATTCACTGAAATTTATTGGAGAGCTATTTTTTTATTGTTTGCCATCTCTTGCAAATCTGCTGCAAATAAATGTTTTAATGTATTTTATTGGAATTTGTTATTGGTAAGGTTTAGTCAGACTTTCATATCAAATGATCATAGCAGCATTGCTTGATAGTAAACATTTTCTTAAGGCTCCCTGTACACTAGGCATCCACAAAACATGTTATTTGTGGCTAAGAGTGCCCTCTACAATGCCGCAGCCTACCTACCTATTTTGTAATCAGACTAATACTGTAAAGTGTATAATGTATTGATTAGTGAAGTAATATTATTATTCCATTATTTTTTTCAATATTGACATGTTATCACATGCAATCCTTAAGTTTTGTAGTAGAAATATAAAATAAGAAATAAAATCTATTCTATAGTGTAGGGACATATTTTTTCAGTCTACCTACATAACTATCTTGTTTAACCATTAGATTTACATTAAACTATAATAAGAATACATAATTTAATGTATGATTAGTTCTACCCTTGTTTTAGTAAAAATAATCATAATGACAACCTTAATTTAGTACCATTTTTAATATTCCAATTTATGTTTTAGGAAGTACTCACTAATTGTAAAATATTTCTACAATTATTAGCGACTACTTCCAAATATTAGAACTACCTACTAGCCTTTTGTAGAGGTAAAAAAATAGAAAGAAACTTTACATACATTAATACCTTCATCCTAAATTTAATTGAACAAGCGCTGGCTGCTGTCCTTCAATATAAATTATAGTTGTAGGTAGACAGAAGATACGATACTAACATTTTTTTTGCGTAAAAAACTACACGGCCGCGCTAGTTAGGAATCGAAAGCGGCGAATATAATTTAATTGCTTAATAAATCACTAGCATTTTTTCAATATGTATAGAGGAATGCGAGTCATTCTTCACACTCTAGTTAAAATGCTAACAGTACAAACGAGGAAACCACCCAAATAGTAAATTGAAACACGAATCGTAGTGAAACTTTGTTACTACCAACTTTATAATCGTATCTAGAACTTCGCAGTTCGTTCTCAAACATTTTACTCACATTTGACATTTTGTGGGTACTAATAAAAAATTGTAAACCAAATTTACGACGTAAATGGTATCGGGAAACGCCAAAAAATGGCTTAACGTAGGTTTTCACAAAGTTATAACGTAGAAAACAGTTAAATTTAACAATTATTACGGTATTTTCATGTCTTACCTGTATCTGCGGGCGCCGCTGTTTCCTCTCCGTTCTGCATTTTGGATTTAGCGCAAATGAAAGATGGTTAATAAATAGTCTTCGAATAGGAAACGAAATTGAATCATTAAAATTAAATGTAAATTAAGAATCCTTGTTCGCACGACAGAACCGTCACACACAAAAATAGAACATGAATAAAAAAACAATGCAAATGCAAATTATTGCAATTTGCAACACAGCCAACTTCAATGCGCACTATAATGATACCAGTCGTAAAAATCTTACATTCTGAAGGAAGATTCTTATTATTGATCTAATCCCAAAGGAATAAAAATCCTGCTTATTACATTCGACTCCATTATTTACGATTTGGTAATGTGTGTTATTACTTAATATTTACGTGTGCGGTACAATAACTGTGATAATCAATAACCGTGTATAGTGCGTCTAAGTGATGAATATAATGACAGCGCTGTCATTGCATTCATGGCGATCTATCTTTTCTTAGATCGGTACCTAATTAAAACACACCGTTTACGCTTCTTTAGAAGTGGATTTGTATATATCTGATTAATTACAGCTACATCAACTGTAATAACTGTATACTTAATAATATTATTATAATATTTTTAATGGATTAGTAAGTAATTATTTACTAACACTGTTAGGTACACTAATGACAACCACTAACTCGGTAGAATATTTTATCTCGCAGCAGCAATTCGACATGCGTAAATTGGACCGCTTTCTGCAAATATGATCCAGCCCACAGAAACCTCGTTTCGAGATAATAGAGTTTAAAGTTTATTCCGGTTTACGTAGTAACTAATTCTTAATCTGTGATTCCGGTATTTCTCTGGTTTTGTGATGCTAAATGTTGTATTTTTAATTTTATGATATTCTAAGTGTACTAAAGTAATGTTTATGCATGTATTTAATAAACAAAATTTAATAGTTTAATAGATATTCAAGAAAATATGTGCGTGAATCATTATTACAAAATAAATTTTGTATGAAATTAGCTGAATAAGGTGCAAAATTAAAACTGCAAAAATGATCCAAAGTATGACAAAAAATACAGACACAAACTGTGTCACCCTACTCCTCCTCTAAATCAAAGTCAGGTTCTTCACAATAACCATCTATATCGTCTATTATTGCATCGTCTCCCTTCAGTTTTTTATAGAAACCAATGCAATCATTTGGTATAAGATGGAATAACGATTTCAAATCATTTAACTTCTTTTTGTTAATCCGTTTTCCTGAAGGCCATAATGCTTGCAAATCTTTTTCTACTACAGCCAAAGCAACACCTTTTTTCTTTTTAATACTCAATTCTTTGTAATCCTCATTAAAGGAAGTTCTCATGAACAAAGAATGTGGACTCTTTTTTGTGATTAAAATTTCTTTTGTCTTTAGCCAGTTTACTTTGCTCTTATCATTAAATGTTTTTCTATTGACTATGTTCTTCTCTAGGGCCTGTTCTAGGAGACGCTCTGAACGTTCAGATCATTCATAACGCTGACATTGACAGCTGACAGTGTCTGTGAAAACAGTTCAAAACGATAGGATCGTTTTGAACAGTGCTAAAGAAACGCAAATCTGAACGAAAAAAACGTTATTTTCGTTTACTATTTTCTTTAGCACTGTTTAGGATCGTTTTGAACTGTTTTCACAGGCACTGTCAGCTGTCAATGTCAGCGTTATGAATGATCTGAACGTTCAGAGCGTCTCATAGAACACAGGGTTAGAATTTGAGATCCAAAAAAATCACTACTTTCCATTTTATGCACCTTTAAAGGGTTTTTGTTTTTGCAGTTTTTCATAATGGCAATATAGTCCCACTGAGTATATCTTTTCATATATTGCTTGAGTCGAGTCTCTATTTTTGCGAAATCGTTGTCATTCGGAAGGAAAGTGTGTCCTGATTCCAAGTACCGGAAACTGATTGTCTCTAGAGTGGGGTGGCTACTTAATAAAGCCTTTAAAATCAAAACGATTTTTATATTCCTATTATGACCTCCGCAACAGTCACTCCACAAGATCAAATTTTTCACTGTAGGGGGTAGCACGCTCTTAATATATTTTCTCAAACATGAACCCACTTCTTGGGCCCCTCTACCAGCCTCACTTTCAGCCCAAACGAAACAATTCCCAACATCTTTAGAAGCCGAGTGTATACCGCAGTTGTACACCCATAATTGCCGTTTGTAGAAAACGATATTGGTCGGTATTCTAGGTAACGGCAATGTTTTCTCCAAATCGTATGTCAGACATTCAGTTTCTACACAAGTTTTAGCCTGTTCAAAATCTTCGTTCATCTTCTTCCTTAAATCTTCGGCAATTTTATGGTGTTCTTCTTTTTGTCTTTAGGCACTTGCTCTTTGAGTTGAGGTAGTAGAATTTTTCAGTGCCATTGTATACAGATCACATTTGTTACAAGTGTCTTTTTTAAGGCTCTTGCACCTCAAATTGAATTTTTGTACAAAAACTTTTCTAACAGTCAGTCAGGCCGGACATTTTTCATCTTTACCAAATACTTTTTCAAATTCTATTTTGAATAGGTAGTTCGTATATTTTTGGTACCGTCATTTCTGGCTGCAGATATAAAGTATCGCAGTTCTTTTCTCTACGATAATGTGACTCGTATTTTGGCAACCTTTTCATGTGGTCTGATTTATTATTTATGTAGGTAGTCGAATGTAATTAAGAATAGAGTTAAAATGATTCAAGGTTACTGGAACATTTAAGCAAAATGATTTTCGTAATATTTCCCATATTGTATAAAAAGCATGAATGTTCCAGGTAGTTTGAATCATTATAGCAAAAAAAAATTTACACATATCAGGGAATCAAGAAAATGCAAAAATGTTTCTAATAGCTTGAAACATTCATGCATTATAAAAAATGATGTTTGCCTTATCAGTTGTGGGTTGGATCATACGGATTTTCGTCAATATTTAACCTAAATTTCTGAGTCTTTGATATGTCAAAATATACCTTATTTGGAGTCCATACGTCACAAAATATCGAAAATGTCGAGTTTGTGGGTTGGATCATTTTTGCAGAAAGCGGTCCAATTGTACAATAAAATTGTGTACCTACAATATCGCTTTCAAGTGTATCGTTTGACAGCAATATTGTAGGTACACAATTGTACAATTAACGCCTGTCGAATTTTTGTTGCGAGATACAAAATCAGCCTGCTGGTTTCGGAATCTGCATTTAATTACCCTCAAATTAATAACTATGTAGTAAGTTACTACTAGTAACCGATCATTCTATTTTCAAATGCTTTGTCATCGACGCAGACGGGGATATAGGTATTATATTATTATAAATTATTATTATATTAGTTTATCTATATAGTGCAGCTACTCGAAGGGATTTGGGGTTTTTAAACTAAAGATGGTCACCGAAGGGGTCGAGGTTATAGGTGTACGTTGCCTAAGGATGGGACTATATTATTATTATTATTATCCTCCCTATCACCGTCCAGAGAATTCTGAGCACTGAAAATAAAAATCCGTGATTAATACGTTATAGTTGAAAATCGAACACAAGAACCTAATTGTCAAATTCGACAATGACATTTGATTCAGCGCTCGTGTGTTCGACTTTAAACTCAATTGTATTCCATCAGAATTCTTTTTTCAGTGATAATTTAAGAATCGCACTAAACAACATGCGGACTGATTATGTATCTCGCAACAGCAACCCAACAGGCGTAAAACACGTAGTGATTATATTCTCTTTGGCGTAAAATGTGGATTATTGCTGTCAAACATAATTTTTGTATTGTACTTATCACCACATATTTTGTACATTGTGTAAATTAAAAAAAAATCATGATTTTTTTAAAATCATATTGATAGGATCATCGAACAGGTTGTTGGACCAATGGACTTACCCCAGCTTGGTATCACATGGATATCACAACTTTTTACGGCAAAAGATCTTAGTAGCGAGACTTGGCACTTTTTACAAGTTATGGTATTTAATTATCAACATAACATAATGGTATTTAATTTTCAACATGGCGTTAGTTTTTTTTTTGGTTAATGATACACTGATTTATTGAATTTAATAATACACTGTATTCATTATTGAAGAACCATATTATGTCCAGACACAGGTCCAATTAAATGCGGGTTTCCTTTACCTATTGTTTACACTTTCAACCTTCGTGCTGAGTGCGAATTTTCGTCACCACTGGACATGAACTATTTATCTATAATGTGTATGGCATCTAATGGGTTGGCTATTAGCTTTTTCACATTGAGTAACGATATAAATTTGCACTCAGCACACATTAGTGCAACCGGGTTTAGCAGTTGACAAAAATGTAGTACAGGGTACAAAGTCTAAAAAAAAACTTCAGTTATTAAAACTAAACAACGAAATTAAATTTATTTATATAATACTAATTGTACATATTCCATTTAAAAAAGCTGTTTGGATTATCAGCATGGAGGCATCAACGTTCAGGAATTATTGCGGGATCATTATGAGTCGTCAGGGTTATCAGAAGTATGCGTCCGGAATTTCCGAGAAGGCCTCATTTCTACCAAATAATAATTCACATGCGACTAGAGAACGACTATGGTTTACGTTGGGGAGACGTGATGTAATAGTAATATGCGTGAAAATGCAGAATTTTGTATACGATGAGTTCATCGAAGCAGGATTATTAAAGGATATTTCGGAGATGCAGGACTTTCAGAACAACGATTCTTTTTCAGATTACGTATATCATCTTATATATGGAAAAAGTCATAGAATTCATTTATGCAATAGGATAAGGAACGTGCTATCGACATCGCAAGAACGCTATCGATGGTGTGGAGCAGAGAACGAATCATTGACCAATCCAAATATAATAAAGACAGCAATCGAAATTAACGGAATGTCGCTTAAGCATGCATATTTTAATAGTAATGCGGAGTTATTAGGCCAATGTTTGAAATATCGATATGAACCATTATTTCAGGAAATGCGAATGGAGATTGAAGCGCTCTCATCAGAGGGACAGAAAAAACTCTTCTCATGCATGATGGGATTTGCATCGCCTTACGTACCAATAGTCTATGTTGGAAGTTCACCAGGAGAAGGATGGATAAGAGCTCTGAATATGCTAAATTATAGTAGTGAAGTCACATCTATAGATCCAAGACCATTACAAATACCATTAGGATGCTCTTTGAATATAACCCACCATCAGAGAGCCATATTAAGCAGCGATGAACTATTAGAAATATGTGAGAATATGAGATTCTTTGATCTCATATGGGATGTCCGTGGAGATACCGAATCTGAAAACTATGAAGATAGACTATATGAAATTTCAGAAGAAATCTCAATACTGAACGATATCCTAAGCAACGTTGTCCTGAGGCAAAAGATCAAGCGAATGCAAATCAAAATAAATACACGTAGTGTGGATAAATATCTGCTACCCGATAACGTTAGACTGTATATGCAGCCTTTTTGCAGTTCAAGGAAAATTTTTGAATTGAGAGCGGTAGCGCGTTTTGATGAAATCACGACATTGATTCATATCTCCTCAAATTTGACAAGGACTTTACATCAAAGGGTCGTGGAGAGTAGCAGTTCTGAAGAAGATCTGGACTTAATGGCCAACTGTCTAGGAATGCGACTCGCGAGATATAATTTCCTACACATGAAATCGCTCTACAACGCTGAAATTGATATCGCTTTATTTTGCATTAATTGGAATACGACCGAAGCAATCATAGAATACTTAAATAGAAACAATGAAGAATCGATACAGACCATATGTAGCTTCTTTACTAAACCGATGCTGAGCAGGGAAGAGTATATTTTTCCTGAAGATTATCTACTAAATATAGACCACTATTTTGTTGTAGATTCGAGATGCTTCATTAAAGCTAAAATTGAATGTTTATATTTCATTGTTCCGAGAATGTCATGGAAAATGTACACCAATGAGTTTTTAACTTCCGAAACATATACAATAAAAGCATGTGAGAAAACAATTCTTAGAAATGATCGAATGAGTCAATACAACGAGATGCGGCATGATACATGCCTAGAATCGGGAGCTATATTTCCTAAATTCCCAAAGCCATTCTCCTACGCCGACAAGCTTGTATCTCCCTCAGGGCATATGCTACGCATGATGCTCGCAGTATCATCAGGTATGGCTAGTTCTTTCATGATGTATGGTAAAATAATTGCCAACTTTAAAAGCGCATCTCCCACTTATGTGAACCACTGTCATTGGCGAGAGGATGATCCCTTAATTCTGAAAGGGAGAATGATTTATGAAAATTTGGATCGTTTTAAAACGATAGCATCGGATATAGAAGATAAAAGTAACGTCGTCTGGCATAGTGTAGAAGAATGGATCTTAGGCATTAAATGTGCTGTAAAAATGGAAGAACGTCTAGCACCATTAAGCCTAGTCTTCGAACGAAAACTACTATCGTGCATAAAAACCAAGAAGAAAGGAAGTGAAGTATATACGTTTCTGCAGCGAGCACGGATCAATACAAACGCACGACTTCAACTCACTAGAGAAGATTCCAGAAAAACAGGAATATCCTCGACTCTATCACTCACTGAAAGATTAAAACTATTATTCACACATCGGGAAACCAAGCTTATAGAAGAAAAACTTCGATAGCGCGATGCAGGATGTGGCGCTAGTAGTACCGCTACATCACTCCCCCCCGAAGACCGGAGGTCGAAACTTAAGTCGTCTTGTGCTTCAGTCGCCACTGCCAGTGAGTCCCAGTGAGTCGGAACTGTGCTGCTGCTGCACGGGCTCCAGTGAGTCGGAGTGCTGCCGTGCGGGCCGATGCTACGTGCTGAACCAGGAGAGATGTGCTCTGCTTGCTGACCGGTCGTGTAGTGAGAGTGCCCGTTGAAGCCGATGAGGGTTCGACCAGGCCGCGCTGCGTTGCGGCTAGTGGACGAAGTACCCGAAGTGGCTGAAGCTGGCTGGCGAGGTGCGGAGGGGCGGGGAGTGATGATGATGAAGGAGGCGTGTTCTGTCGAGGGTCACCAATGTGGGAGTACGAGTGGAAACCCCAAAGGGAGATCTCCGACCGAGCGAGATGGTATGCTCGGTCAGGCCGAAGCCCACTGTACTAGTTTTCAGATGTCGTATATATAGCGCCGGACTTAGAAAACTACGATATCGCGTTGCAGGATGTGGCGCTAGTAGTACCGCTACAATTGTTATTTCTATTTGAACCTCCGACAAAAACAGAGGGGTATTACATAATATAATGTTTCATATGTCTGTATGTCTATCTAACTGTGACATTGTTGATCAATAGGTGTAATACATTTTTTTGTATATATTTCCTACAGTTCATCATCATCAGCTCGCATACTGCTCGACAATGACACAAAAAATTTTGCATGTCGCAAAATTTTTAGTCGAGAAAATTGAGTTTAAACTGTCACTTATACATTTTATGACTTATCGTACGTATTAATTACATTGATTGATTCTAAAGATGGTTAGTTTACATTAAAGTGCCGGAGCGCTCTCTTAATTTGATGGAAATCTGGTCCCTATAGAGGTGAACCGGGCGGTTAAGGGAGGAGTGGCCTGTGTTTTGACAGATCCAGGGCACTCCACCCAAGATAACGGGTGATGGCAATCCGGAAGTGGTTTTAGTGGGTAAACCAGCCGTAGCGAGCCGGGAGTCCCACATACCCCTCGGGGTCCCGGGGGGATGCGTAAAGCATTTCTCTTGCGAAATGAAAAAAGAAAAAGATTAAAGTACTTAATACATTACTATCTGTATCTATATATACTTTATAATATAAGTATATATATATACCTATATGTATATACAAATATTATAAAGCATAAGAGTTTGTTTAAATGCGCTAATCTCAGCAACTACTCTTCCGATTGGAAAAAATTTTTTATGTTGGATAGTCCATTTATAAAGGAAGGCTTTAGGACATATAACATTACGCTGCGACCAATAGGAGCGAAGCGTCAGTGAGAAATGTTGCAAAAACGTGGAAGATTATTCACATTTGAGGACTTTCGTTGTTGTTAAGTCACTCAAAAACCACGCGAACAAAGTCTAAACCACATCTATATCCTAAAATGTTTAAGTGACAGTTTAAACACAATTTTCTCGACTAAAATATCGGCTTCTTCCATTCATGTCTTCAATTGTTATAAATTTCTAATAGTTTAAATTATTGCTATCGTATTGTCTGAGACATGTGAAGCGGTGTCAGCATCAATTCGAAAGCGGCGTCCTTCAAATTAGCGCCTCTCAAGTTCGCTTCGTGAAGATCACTGCCCGATAGATCGCAGCACTGGAAAAAAAAATTAGCTTACAAAACACAAAAAAAATATTACCAAGATAATAATATTGTAATCCGAAAGACCGGAGAATATACACGGCACTCAAGATAGAACTCTAGGCTGCTACAATAGAGCTTAAAATCGAATATTGAGCTTGAAATAAAATAATGTCAAACCACATTTAAAAAAAAACAAACACATAAAAGTACTGATTTATAATTTCAGTCAGTAAAATGACATTTCTGTGTCACATCACCTCTCTTTTTTGCATTGTCAGTTACCAGAGACAGAATGATTTTTGCCTGTCATTTTACTAACCGAGATTAAAAAACAGTAATAATAATTATAATGACTCTGTTGTCAGCAACTTCTTATGAATAAAATCTCAAGAGATTATAGCATAAGTTAAGCAAATTATTTGTACTCATTTAATTTCGAGAAATAAACAGATTTTTTATTTTATTTTTTTATAAAAAAGAGACAAACAAATAATATTATAAATTAAAATACATTTTTTTATTACCTCTAAATCCGCGCCAGCCAATTCCGCACACCTCAACACACAGTTCTGTAAGTTTGCATTCTTTAGGGAGGCCAGCCTTAAGTTCACACTTGACATATTACTGCATTCCAAGTTAGCACCTGAAAAATATTCATATGAACACATTTAAAATAAATACATTACTTTGTTACATTACTTTGAGACTCATTTGTATATTGGTAAAATTATTACATTACTTTGGGACATCAAATTCTTACTGTGTTATGGACATGGACATTTGTTGTGCGTGAACACGGTTTTGATGCAGCATATTCTTTGATTCTTTAGCTATCCCGTGGTGTAATTAAAATTTGGATGGTAATAATAGATAGTAGCTGTAAAAGTAAACTCTTAGGCCTAATTCTGTTATCGTTAAATTATTTATTATGCCTCAATAAAGCAATTAAAGACTATATAATAAATTAAATAATAATATTCAAGTGAAATTATGAAAATCGTAATATTACATTGACAAGTTACCTTTTAGATTGACTCCTTCTAAAACTGTTTTGGTCCGAGTAGGATCTTCCATATTACAGCCTTTTAAAATAGCACCTGCAATTTTAACATAGAGTATCTATTGAGTAAAAATATTTTACGAGAGTTAGCATTGTAGTCAAATTCCACCTTATTTATTTATATATTTTTAAGTTCTATTTCATATTACATAATATTAGGATCCTGACCACCAAGATACACCTAATTTGGGGTCTAATGCAGGATTTAATGGCTAACATTACATGTTTTTTTAGTAATAATAGTTACACAGAGTTATTGGTAATTTGCTGTATTCCTATCAGGAGGTGATAAAAGATTATTTGCTACTACTAATTTTAACCCCCATAGTATGTATTATACAAAACTAAGCCATTTATATCAAATTATCACCCCATATATCATGAAGATATAATGTAACAACATTCTAGTGTATTCTAAGTAATAAAAAATATCTTACCTTCCATATTAGCACATAAAGCTTTAATACCAAGCAGCTGTGCACCCTCGAGGTTGGCAGATGAGAGGTCCGCCCTCTCCAGGCAACAGAAGGACAAGTTTGCATGACTTAAGTTGCATCCAGCCAAACAAGCATACTGAAATGTATACATAATAACATATTTATTAGTATAGAAATTTACTGTTAAATAAAACAATAACAAGAAAATTAATAACTAGGCAAGCAAGTTTTATCTATGGTATATCTTTTATTTAATATGAAGGCTAATTATTGTTAATACATTGTAGTTAAAACTTCAATGTGTAGTATGGCTCCAGTCTTAATAAATTTTGACCCACTTGCACACTTTTATGTGTGTGTCAATGCCGCAGCTTTACTTGAGACTGTATGCTACAGTGAATAAAGCATTTTAATTAGGAGATCCTTAAGCTAAAATTTCAGGCAGATGGCAAGAAAATAGGAAGATTAAAAAAGCTAATATGTCACTGAAAAGATTGTAATTACCTTAAAATTAATGTATCGTAAATCTAACCTATTTAAGTCAGCACCCGCTAAGTTTACACCCTGAAATCTCAATTCCTCTTTTGTGGACGTCATAATAATTGAGCGAATCACATCATTCCTTGTAAGAGGGTGATTATTGTCTATGTGTTTTGTAGATTCCTCTATTAATTGTTTCAATTGTGCTATCATAGAGTCTACACCTGAAAAGTTAAGTTAATAATAATAATAATTATTATTATTATTAAAAGTTAAGTTATTTTTATCATTACCAATATTATAAAGCAGAAGAGTTTGTTTGTTAAAACGGACAAATCTCAGGAAAAACTGATTAGAAATTTCTTTTAAAACTTTTTTGTTTGATAGTCCATTTATAGAGGAAGGCTTTAGGCTATATAACATTACGCTGCAAACCAAAATTTACATTTTGGGGCTTTTGTTGCGTGCACAGGTTTATGCTGTGGTTTAAGTCATTCAAAAACCATGCAAACAAAGTCGCGGGCACAGCTAGTATTTAATAAAATGAATAAAAATTACTTGTAAACCGTGTAAATCTACAGAGATATTTATGAAAGTCTAAGAAAAATCCCAACCACCGGTTTACTGAGATTTTGACATTGTTTCTTACTACTACATTCTACTGGACTTATTGAAATAAGTTACAGTGAAACTTGGTTAAGTGGGACCTGGATAAGTGAGAAACCTCCCTAACTGGAACTCATGTTGAGGTCCCAACACTTTGGCACTGAATTACCTCTATTAGTGGGACGAGGTAAGCCTCTATAACTGGGATTTGTTCTTTCGATTTATCATCATAGTTACCTCTATAACTGAGACAGCGAGTAAATTTTATATGCATAAACCTCTGTAACTGAGATAACATTGTTTGTTTACTCATTCTTATTCTACCCACAAATTCCACACGTAATTCCAAGTATGTAAGTACAAATTTTGATTACATTTGTATGATTACCTTTATGTACTTTTGTTTTAATTAAAACTCATTTACATACATAACACGTTATTTTATTTAATGATCGCACCTGTATAACTGAAATAACCTGTATTCTCACCTCTATTAATGGAACCCTCTGTAAATGAGACAGATATTTATTTATACCTGTATATCAGAGACACTGGGTAAGTGAAATACCTCTATAAGTGAAACAACATTGCAGGTCCCTTGATGTCTCACTTAACCAGGTTTCACTGTATTACATTTGAATTATTAGGTAGAAGGTACTTTTATGTTATGCTTTGCAATCATATATATAGTATGAAATGAAAAAAAATAATATTCTAAATATGTAACTGATTGAATGTATTTGTAATTGGCGGCGATTCTCAGTCCTCGAACTTAGTATAACCCGCTCGCACGCGCGGTAAACCTCATTTGCATGAGCGGGACAGACCGATAGTGAAAACTAAGTTCGAGGCCAGAGAATTAGGGCCCTGTTGGTTCTTGATGGAAATTCACCTGATGATGATTTAATCGAAACCGATTGTGTTATTGTAAAAACTTATTAAAACGTAATAAAAAGTTGTTTGTTATTATTGTGATTCTAAATATTATGAACTTACCATAAAATATGGCTTCCTCTAGAACACCTTTAGGATTTATATTTTTATCTAATATAACTTCACCGTGCCTCAAATAATTTAATATTGGTTCAAAGTACTCTGGACTTCTATCAATAAGGTATGCTCCTTTCGAGTCTGTTGGACTTGGATTTAAAAAAACATCATTATCAAACATTCGCGCCAACATAGACTGCGGCTCTTTTGCTACAAGTGTAGACCGGGACGTCACAAAATATTTACCGCCAACATTAAGCATTATCCAGTCGGAAATAGTACGTTCTTTTTCGTTAGACATACTAAAAACTTTCATTCCATTTTCGAGTGTTTCGCAACATTTGGATTGCGTATCACAATTTTTCAAGCCTTCTGTCGACAGATAAATCTTGTCGTTTTCTTTTATAACTCTCACTTCGTCTATTTCACAGCCGTTCTCTAAATAAATCTTAAGATCTTCATCAGGCCAGTCATACAGTGTTGCTATCTGTTTTTTAAAGTCTTCAATCGTATCTTCCACAACCATAACTTTGCCATTTTTTTCACTTGTATCTTTGTAAACAAATACGCGTTTCATACTATAATAATCTTATTTTAAAATATTGTTATCTAATAATTACAAACTATTTAGATTAAAAACAGACTTTGCAATTTGCAAATTGCAATATTTTGACAGAAAAATGCAGCAAAATATTGCAAATGCCGTCAATGTCAACTGCCATTGTCATTTGTCAATTTTTTTTTTAATTTTATTGCAAAGAATAATTAACTTTATTTTTTGTTTGTAAAAAAAATTATATAACTTTTATAAATGACTCCTCGGGATATTACCCTCTCCTGGAACGCCGTACTGGACGTGAGATGGATGGATTTGCGGGTCGCAAAACGATGCGTCCGCACCCCGTCCTACACCGCAAGGGTAAGAATATGTCGTCTATTCTAGCATTAATGTCCTGATCTCGAGACCGGATTATTCACTAAAATCATCTGTGGTTGGAATAAAATGTCGTGCCCCAACCCCCGGTCCTGTTTAAGGACACCCAACGACTTGCAGACGACTACATCGCAAGGGACCGGAATTCCAATTAAAATTGTACTCCAGCAAAGTAATCCACCTACTTACTCGGCTCCATTTTTCCACGCTAGACAAGGGTACGCTTCTGTACGTGTTACAATGACAGAGCGGGACAGAGAATACTATAAATTTACATTGAAAATATATTAATTTTTAATTAATATTATCGCCAGGCCTTATATTTCTCGAACATGCAGCACACCATTCCACCACACACGACAGCAAGTGTCCTTGCCCAAGCGTAGAGCTTATTGGTCCCACACCTTTAAAGTGAAATGGGGCGTCTTTAGCACTACATTATGAAAAATCCCCGAAAAGTGTCAACCTCTTTCCACTAATGAGAAAAAAACCTAACCTAACATATTGTTTACAGGCAATTCCAGACTCTAACATTCATACCTTGGGATCAACAATGTTATGTTAAACTAACGCAACCCAACTTAACCATTGATTAGGTTAACCTAAGTTATATAATATCTACCTAATTAACAGACAAAAAAAAACCTATTGTAACCTAAGTAAGGGCCAGTAACCTATTTAAAGATTTGGCGCCTTATATTAGGCCTTGGGTTCAATCTTGTTTAGTAAGGGTTTTCTTATCTGGCATGGGTCATATTACACTCCCAAGATATCCTGAGGGTACGTTGGATTCTTGGCGTTGATGTAGGTTTACCCGCTTTACACTTCGATCAACAGCAGCGGCCTTAGGGGCCACCCCCTAAGGCCGCTGTAGCGAACAGGACGTACGCCCGGAGCCTCGCTCTTGCAGGGGCCTCGTGCCTCGCGTCAAGCAAAGGACAAAGGTCCATACATTTCCATAGGAGAAAGTTCCTCGCAAATACCTGCCGCCCGGAGACTCGCACTGGGTAAAGCCGTCGCTGTCGATCAATATATTATATTATGAGAACAAAAAGCCCGTCTCGGCGAGTATCAGCTCACCTCTTTTCTCAGGCCTCGAACTTAGTACCGAATATTAGTATATCCCGCTCGCACGCGCGGTAAATCTCATTTGCATGAGCGGGACAGACCGATAGTAAAAACTACGTTCGAGGCCTGAGAATTAGGGCCCTGAGCGTCGATTCTCAGGCCTCGAGCTTAGTAATTCCGAATATTAGTATATCCCGCTCGCACGCGCGGTAAATCTCATTTGCATGAGCGGGACAGACCGACAGTAAAAACTAAGTTCGAGGCCTTTCTCAGGCCCTGAGGGGCCTGATATCAAACTTAACATCCACGCGGATCCGTTTTGCGGCGCATTCGTGCCGATGCTCTCTCTCGTGTTTCCCGGCAGTTATGTGTGTCGTGTCAGTTTATAGCGCACATCACAGGAGCTATTTACGACAGCCATCTGTGATTTTATGTGATCGATGTTGTTTGTTTATGCACTAGTTCACTTCCTAGCTTTATGGGCTTTCACACTGAACTGCGACGTCGCTTTGTAAAACGAGCGATTCGTAATAACTCACATTCATACAAAAAATACAGAATTTAAGTATTTGTGTTTTTTTGGATGCATGGAGGAAATTTATACAATATATATCCATAACATATGAAATCATCTTGGCAGGAAAAGAAAATTTTATTTTCAAAAAATTTGAAGAATTTGGAGCTCTGAATAAAAAACCCTGCGTTAATAAAATAGAACTGTTCTCAGCGCTCAGGATTTTCCCCGGCCGGATGTCGAATTTATTAAATTTTTATCACGACCCTAAAGTATTACAATTTTTAGTTACCTTACTTTTCAAAAGATGTTCGTCGTCAAAGAAGCGATACTACGAACTTATTGTAATATTTAATAAATGAATGATTAAAATCTCAATTGATGAGTACATTTTGCGTAAAGGTTGACTGGTAGATAATGCCTTAAGGCATTATTTATTTATTTATTTATTTTCCAAATTAAATTACAAAATAAAGAGCGAGCTCGGTGTCCCATAAACCCGTGGGGTTTGTCCGTACACCGGCGCATCTATTATCAAATGCTCAAAAATAGACAATAAGTACTTCAAATCCTATTAACTACCTACTTGACTTATAATTACATATGAATATTGAAAAAAAAGGACAATTGTACAAAATTAGGTACTTATATAATACAATACAATACAATAAAACTTTCATTGTGGTAAGCGATATTATATAGCGATGCACATCGCACAGCGAGTGCGCCGCTCGAACACTTATAGGTAACAACAAAAAACAGGTTTGCAACATAATACGTTATCGCACGAGTACAGGCACAGGGGACTTTGGATGGGAGGTTTGATATTTTTATAAAATATTGGAGTATAAGTTAGGAACGATATTAGGCAATTATTTATTTAATTAATTGTGGAAATGTGTTTTTAATTTACTTTTTATGTTTTTATGATTAATACTTTGTTTTAAATCTAAGGGTAATGTATTTAATAGTGTGGGTACCAAATATTCAAGTGATTGTTTTCCGTATAGGTTTTTGAATTTAGGAACAGTGCACTTTGCACTGGTTACGCTACGCGTTGTGATACGGTGTGTTGTCGGTATTTGAACATCCAAATTAAAAAAGTTTTCCTTGAGTATTGTATATTTTATTAAATCTTGTATGGGCATGATTTTACATAACGAGAATGCTTCATGGTAGTTATTTTTATTTTTAAGATATTTTTTCATTCTATACGGTATTATTGTTTTTATTATTCTCAATTGGAGCTGATATATGGAGTTAAGATGTGTTTTGCATGTCCTACCGTAGCTGCTCAGACCATATAATAGAATAGATTCTACTAGGGTTGTGTAAAGTAGGTGACGTGTGGGGTATGGAATGTAATGCTTAATTAAGGTAAATTTTGCTAGCAACGCGCGCATTCTATCGCACACGAAGTTTATATGCGAGGTCCACTTGAAGCGGTCGTCTATCACAAGCCCTAAGTATTTATATGTACTAACTACTTCGACATTGCTGCAGTTACACGGACGCGAGTTCAAATGTAGACATGCATGTTCATGAGCAACTAGCTTAGGTATTATACTACTCCTGTTTTGACTTGAGCTCACATACATAAGCTTCGTCTTGCTGTTATTAACCACGAGCCCAGCGTCGTGCGACCATTTAGCTAACAGTGTGAAATCTTCTTGCAAGTGTGAAAGGGCTTCGTCTATATCATCGTTGGCTGAAATAAGACACGTGTCGTCAGCAAATTGAAATAGTTCACAGTTTTTCAACAATTTACCAATGTCATTTACGTATTTAATGAAGTGGCACGGTCCTATCACCGAACCCTGTGCTGTTCCTTCTGTCACATTTACTTCAGTGCTTAATACGTCACTAACCTTTACCACGTATGTCCTGTTATTTAGATAATTTTGACACCACTTTAGTAACGGGCCTCGTATGCCGCTTTCCTCTAGCTTATTTATCAATATGTTTTTTTATCATTTATTAAGTCCGCCTATGTACAAATGTGCATGATGCTTAAATAAATAAAATAAATAATAATTGAAGAGTTTTCGGGTAGTTACAAAAAAAAAGTCAAACATAAACGACTACTCTTCCGTCCTATCGTTGCTAAAAGTATCCGCTGACAACGATAATATTCATAATGAACTGTTTTTTACAATTTATTCGCGTAAATATATGATTTCAATAACAATTAAGAGGAAATGATGACAAAGATGTATGGGTAAGCCCATACATCTTCATCTGACTCTGCACTATGTTTCTGCACACTGGCTGTAATGAATATTATATTAAATTATATAATATTCATTACAGCCAGTGTTGTAAGTTAAAATATTATGTTAATTGGAATAATGCTATATTGATAATAATTAAAAGATATGTTATACCTAATATACAAATGTATTGCAGTATTTAGAAATTGACAAATAATAAAATTGTACCTTTTGACGTCAAAAAGCGTTGTAAAACCTATTTTGAATAAATGAACTGAATTGAATTGAATTGAATTGAAACACCACGAATTTTTTACCATACAAAAATAGAGGTCTAGGGGATTTCTATTTCCTCCCTGGATAATACCTCTAGAGTAACTATTTTTTTCCTGAATATTTATGGATATTGTTTGTACGTTCCTATTTTTTCCTTTTTTTAATAAATTAATTATTTAAAGAGATATGGACGTTTAAAAACCTAAAAAAAATGGCCAGACTCTCCGCTATGTTTAAATATCTAGGAAACAGATTTGGCTACAATAAACAACAAAATCAAAAAATAGGAACCTAGCTCAATTCTTTTTTTAGCTAATACAGAAAAAAATATTTGAACCGGTTAAGTTTTGGAGGAGGAAACAGGAATCCCCTAAACGTCGATTTCTGGTACTTTTAATAGGTAATTTCAGTCCAAGTTGCAGTTGTCTCTATCGCGCTAGTGCTGGCTAGCTAAGGCACTGCGAGACAGAAATAGATTTTATAAATACCTATTTTGTATTTCTCTCAACCGTGGTGTTTCCTCTTAAATCATGAATCACGACCATTCGCAATTTTCTGCTTTGCGTTATAGCGGGTGTAAAAAGAGCAGTCACTATAACTTTGGGATATGATTATACTACCTTTTCTAATTCTAGAAATGTATTGTGTGTAATTATTTTTGCATTTTCGTTATTCATGCGTCAAAAAATACGAAATAGTAATAGGTAAAAAAAAATATGTTGTACTAAAAAAACCTACATTTCCAAAATGAGGAAACGTAGTATAACTTTGTAATACGATTGTATTACAAAGAGTGTTCTTTTTATACACTGTAGAGTGTAGAATCGCGTCGATTTGCACTAGTGTGAAAACTTTATATCACTAGTGACACGACTGTATAAATCGTATAAATGTTAGAATATACGATTGTTTTACTTGAAAGATAAATGATGTTAAACCAAGTTTAAACTATAAACTGTTCCGTGTGTAGATTTATTTGACACTAGATGCTATTCTACTTCGTACGCACAAAATGATCATGATGAAGGAACCGTACATTTTGCAGCAATAAAATGTAGCCTATGTCATTCCCCGTGGTCTCTTCTGTATCTGTACCAAATATCATAAGAATCGGTTAAGTAGTTTCGGAGACTATTAAATACGAACTAACAACCAAATCTTTTCCCTTCATAATATTAGAATAGATAAATGAGTACAGACAACAC
Source organism: Celastrina argiolus (assembly GCA_905187575.2). NCBI lineage: Eukaryota > Metazoa > Arthropoda > Insecta > Lepidoptera > Lycaenidae > Celastrina > Celastrina argiolus. The sequence goes on from LR994598.1 coordinate 7,255,236, forward strand.
AATATTTTATCTACTCAACTACAGTATCTCACAGGAACGCTGCACATTTTCAAGGAATAAAACTAGCTAAGAAAATCACTGTGCGCAGCTTAATCGGTTCAGGGGCTAAAGCTTGAATAGGTAACATACAGATAAACACACTTTCTCATTTACCATATAAGTATACATACAAGGTGTAAAATAAATTAGTGATAATACTTTAGGTCGTGTATGTGCCTCCTTTGTAGAGTTTACTGTGAAAGTACCAGCGTTGAGAAAAAAAACTTTTAGAATTTCATGTTTCTATGAGATATGCCTTTTTTTTTATTTCGCAAGGGAAATGCATTAGGCATCCCCCCGGGAGGGCCCCGAGGGGTATGTGGGACTCCCGGCTCGCTACGGCCGGTTTACCTACTAAAACCACTTGCGGATTGCCATCAGCCGTTAAATGGAAGGCGTGCCCTGGATCTGGCAAACACAGGCCACGCCCCCCCGACCGTCTATGAGAATTGAGAAATGCCTCGTCGTCGTCGATTCAGCCTTTTAAAGTCCTCTCCAACACATTTCCAGTGCAACCGGTCCATTGCCACCTGCATCCAACGTGACCCGGCAGTTAGAGAAATGCCTAACCTAACGTAACCCAACATTTTAAATTTACCCATAGAATAATAATAATAATAATAAAAAAAGTATTTCTTTCAGCGCTGGTATTTTTACAGTAAACTCTAGATAAGTGTGTAAGCTGGTACATATACACACCCAGCCTCTATATCTATGCCTCACACCACGTTAGTCTGGCCCCGTAAGTATCCGAAGAACTTGTGTCACAGGTATCAGACAGCGAAAATATTTTTATCCTATACACATATTTAAGTTTTATTAGATTACTAGCTGACTCGTGCCCATTTCGTTGAGCATACAAACCGTTTAAACCTTCCCTGGACTTACACGAATATTTCAAGACCAAAAATAACCGAATCGGTTCAGCCGTTCGCAAGTTTTAGCGAGACTAACGAACAGCAATTAATTTTTATATATAAGAAGAAAAGAGAAAGCTACACAAATTTAATACACATCCATGAGCTAGGAATACAGAAAACTTTTCCTTCGGCAGGATTCGAACCTGTGACCTCCAGTCCACGCGTTTCGCTCAAGCATTAACAGTTGTCGCGCCCAACCACTACGCTTCAGAGGTAGTATACGTTGAATAGGTAACAGACAGACAAATACACATTCTCCTTTACGATATTTAAAGCATAAATTGTGACCTAGCATTATGCTTAGCATCCGACCGTATGCTCGTAATTATTACATTGAAATACGCGTAACGTAAGCAGATTGGCGTGGCGACGCGTAACTGCTCACTTCGCCAATTAGTGTTGCTAATTATCAACTAATCTAAAATATTCCTAGCAGAAGTCTGGTCACTACGATGCATTACAACATTGCAACGTTGTATTAATAGGGCCTCTACGCTGCTGATATATCTACGAACTACTATCGCTACGTTGCAGTGCCTCTACGGCTACGCCTACATAGTACGATGGTTTCAAAAGGAGGAAACACAATGCCTATTTTGTCATACAGAAATGAGGGATATAAAACCAAAATCCGCTATAATGCTTCTGGACCTTGAATCTTTTGAGTTAGTAGCACCGTTGGAAACCTCGTAAAAATTGCTTTAAAATGCTGAGTTGGTTTCGTACCAAAACCCGCTAGAACATACAGAAATCTACCCACCAAAAATAGATTCAAAATCAAAAGCCGAAAAGCCTCTATAAGCCGAATATAGTGTGAAGTGATTGACGCGTAGAGCATTTTTTGGTTTGGCACCTTTATAAATTACTTACCTCTATAATAACGCGACCAATCGCGATTAAAAATAAAGGTCACAAAACATGAGTTTCAATCCTGGTCAGGTGTTAGGTCAACGACCAGTGCGTTCGTGTGTATACCAGGAGCCCGCGAGCCCCAGCATAGTAAGATTCACTCCTTGTGGTCATTTTAGACCTTTGTATTTTTCATCACGTTATTTTAGGTATTTTATGAGGTGTGAAAACAAAAAATGCTCTACGCATCATTCTCTTCACACTTCAATCGGCTTAATATATTATGAACCATGGGACGCACTGTATACTATACGTATCTGACAACAGTTTTAATCCTTTTAGATATCTTGGGAGTTTAAAGTTCTATTTTAGAGTTCTACGGTATTCGTATCATTCGAATTTAGAATTAGTTTCATTTAGGGTGCCGTGGTAGGTGCATTTTTGTATCTGTGCATTTCTGGATTTTTATGTGAATTATTTTCAACCGAATTCAAAAAAAGGAGGAGGTTCTCAATTCGACTCGTATGTTTTTTTTTTCTATGTTTGTTACGCGATATCTCCGCCAATTATGAACCGATTTAAACAAATCTTTTTTCGGCGTATAGATAATACCTCAAGGGTGGTCCCATTTTAATTTAATAATAAAAAAAACAACCCCCAAGGGTGGAAAATTGGGGATGAACTTTTTATACGCAATATCTCCGCCGATTATAAACCAATTTGAACGATTATTTTTTTGTTGAATAGGTATTATCAAAAGGGTGGTTTCATGCGAATTTGAAGAAAATATTTCACCCCCAAGGGTAGAACTTTAGGGGTGTACCCTTATGACATGAATGATGAACCGATTTGAACAATTCTTTTTGTGTTCACGCATTTGAAGTCGGTTTAAATTTTTTTTTAAAGTTAATATTATTATCTTGTTTAAGACTTTGTAGACATCTTATTTGTGCGGGTTTTTTAAACATTATTATGACTGGTCATCATTGTTTACATACATTATTCTCTCTCGTGGTTCTTAGTTTATGAAAAACGAGTTTTTACAAAGTAGATAGTTTATTAGTGTCTAATATAACTTGTTGTAATTTTTTTATGAATATAAATATAAATTCTTTATGTTTATATTCATAAAAATATGAAATGTCTATTAGAGAAACTTGTATTTATAGGAAAAGACATGATTGGAATATATAATATAAGCGATCAAAGTCAAAGTTTATGTCTGTATGAAGTTTATGTCAAATCCCATATTATATACTCGTATATATTGTTTTCAAACTTCGCAAGCGATAAAAAACGATAGCAACTTGAACCCTGTTTATTTTCGACAAAAATGCCACCAGTAGTTCAGTAGGCGACACATCCAGAAATAAATGTTTGTCTGTAACGTGCGACTGTGGACACATAATATAATGTGTTTATATATGTTTGTATGATTCACGACAATTTATTACTCGTATGTTGACACTTCAGGGAATGACTGTATGCCTGTGACGGTGAGGTGATATCTTGGAAACGTCCACGCATCTTTGGATGTTGAGGAAATCTTTTTAGGATATTACTAACACTTTTCTATTTGTCTGTCTCCAGGCTGCATCTGTAGATTCGCTATTAGTTAAACAGATGATTTACAAATGATGTATTTTTGTTGTTGCTAAAAAATCCCGAGTGTACCCGAGCGAGGTTCAACATCTATTGTACCACTTTTAGAGCAAATCAATGATTAATTGATTGATTGAGGAAGACACAGTCAGTTGATCTACGCAGTTGTATCACTGTATTTTGAAAGCATTTATTCAACTTGCCGTAAATATAAGTGTGCGACAAATCTTGATAGTTAAATTAGATCCACTTTCTGTCGTTAGATTAGGTTGAAATTTAGTATAACGTAACTTCGGTGACAATGCAATTATGTGATAACATGAACCTTCCTACTCTATCTTGAGGCCAGCTTCACGGCTACCTGGCCATAGGAACTCTTGAAATAAACAAGATAAAACCGTCGAGTTTGGACTCGTTTGAATGGTCTGCACAAGCATTCAGAGCATTTAAAAGCTTGTTTTTTGATATATTCATTTTTTATTACACTTCTACTCGCACGGTCGATCGGTGTTAAGAGCACACTATTTTTTTATTTTAATAGTGTCACCATCGAGAACAGAAGAGAAAGATGTTAGGACACTTGATACGGCACGACATCTTTATCAGAGGAGTAATTGAAGGAAAGATAGAAGGTAGAAGAAAACGTGGAAGGCCGAGAACAACTTTTATGGACCTGGGGCCTTACTCTCCAAACTGATTCGATTTTGATTTAAATTCGATCGTGCCGCGCACTACCGAATTGACGTTTGTCTATTTTTATTCTCAGGCGATTGATATGGTTAGGAGTATAAAAAGTTACGCTCTAACGATTTTCTTTATCCTGGTTTGTTTCAAAGTAATAGACCAAATAAAATACCAAAAGCCGTTGTGATCGAACTGATTCGATTCTCGATTGTATCGGAAGTAAGCCTGTAAGTGAAGTAGAAAGTGATTGTCGTGTCGTATCAGGAGGTCAAGAGAAGGGCGGAGTGCAGAGAGGAATAGAGAAAACTCCACCGACAAGAGCGAAGCTCTTAAGTAAGAAGAAGAAAGTGTCACTTTCTAGCTAAAATCGTTGAGCGTGCAAACAGTTCTACAAGACATAATTCTACTGGTGGAGGGGGTAACAAAGAGAAATAAAGATTCATCTAAATTCCAAACTCGGAAATAATTTATTTCCGATAACAATGAGAACTCTTAAACTATAATAATGAAGTTGTTCCAGTGGAAATTAGCACTCAATAGAAATCTCGGGAGTCATAAAATCAATTTAGACAAAAGCTTCCGATGGGATAAGACTGTAAGGCTCTATCACACAGATACGATATTTAATATCTACAATCGACATCTAAGTTTATAAAAACATTGATTACACAAAGTAAATAGTAATAATACTGCCTCCCACACCGATTTCGGTGACGGTGGCCGGTTTCACTGTAACCAGACCAGCTACGCAGGAGTTATTTTACAGTGCCCAAGTGTGTGCGCAATACATATAATCACTCTCTCTTTCTTCACTCTCGTAGCCCAGTGGGACGCATAACCGACACGACTGGCGGGAGATCAGGCGCAGGACCGACTTTTTACATACCCATCCGACGCATGGATCATCTTTCTTGTCAGACAATTAGGTGATCAGTGTGTGTCCTAACCAAACTTGAAAACAACATTTTTGTGTCGTGCGGGAATCGAACCCACGACCTCCAAGTGAGAGCTAGGCTCTGAACCACTAGATCATGGAGCCGTCACACAAAGTATTTTGTTGCTTTTAATGTTGCTTACCTTACTGTTCTAACGTATACGATAAAGATAGCCACATTGAATGGCTTATTCGTTTATTCACCGTGAATGCTTTAGAGCTTTGCTGACGACCGGAGGAAGATAAAATAAGAGAAGAAATAAAATAAAAATATTCTACCTATCTGTGTTGTCCGTCCTAGAATGTATGGTTTGAACAAATAAACTACCGACATCCTTGTCCCCTATTATTCGTAATAATATTATGATGAATCAGCATCACGATTTCTGAGAAAATTATTATGTTACTGTATTATCTACTACTTCAAACCATTATTTTTTCATTTATCTCCGACGAGCTCGAAGGAGCAACATTCAGAGTTCCTGCAAAACGAATATGTGTAACAGAAGCCTAATCTTAATTAACAGATCAAAATCACGTAACATACGGCAAAACCTATTGGCGAGTGTCCAGTTCATAATCAGAAGTGCTCTGGCGCCGGTCCTTCGAAATTTAGATAACTAATGACAGTATAAACGGGGGTTTATTTTTAAAACCTGGCCAGTCATATTTTAGTGTTGCGTGCGCGTACATGTATTTTGGACACGCGCGAAAATTCAATCTGCAAAAAAACCCAAAACGAAAAAAAAAGTTAATAAAAAATGGAAGTGCAGGAACCGCCTAGTTACCCTCCGCCCCCACCGCCGAAAAACAAGCCAAAAATCACCCTTCGCATCCCCAGCCCTGCGCCAACTAAAGGGCCGAATACAGCCTCCACCATCCAATGGGCCCCTCCCAAGTACTACCCGAAGGGGGCTCAGACCCCAGCCTCCCATATCTCAGACCCGCATTTCAACCCCTTCCTCTACATGTACCACAATAAGGCTTCGGATTTCGTCTTCAAGCAGTTCGAGGGGTTCAAGGACTTTACCATACACACAGCTAGGAGTGGTTTGAGTGCTGGTGAAAAGACCGCTTTCTGGTTCTACAATAAGCTGAGACTGCTGTCGAAAAAGTGGTTCACCCATTTCTTTTTGACCCTGTGTTTGGTGGTGTACAGTGTAGCCGGCGCTACGATGTTCATGGCTTTGGAGGGTGAGTGGTCAAAATATTTATTATTTCTGTACCCGATGTTTTTTATTGTCGGAATCAAGTGCTGGAGCTATAGGACTAATTATTTATTGACTATTGCACCTTGGATGGCCAGTGGCCTCCTGCAGTGCTACTTCTACTTGTATTGTCTTTTGTTATTTATTAATATTAAATTACATTGTTAAAATATAATTTGTAATATTATTATTTTGCTCAAGTACTGTCCCGCGCTTTTGCTACTTTTGCCGGTATTTCTCGGCAAGTTCATTTCCGAACAAAGTTTTTATTTTTATATTATAATATTTTTACATAAAAAAAACTCTGCTTATAGCAGTATCTTCCACACAACCTAATATTATATAGGCTATGATATTAATGAGTGATAATACTTTAGGGTATAAAGTGTTCACTGTGAAAGTACCGGCGCAGAAACAGATAAGTACTTTAAAAAAAAATTGTATGGGAAAATTTATGAAATTGTCTGTACTATTTATACCCGTTATAGTTAAAATAGATATGTGTGTGTGTTGATAAATAAATAAAGTATGTTGTAATATTATGCTGGAAAAACGTGACTAGACTTTGATCGAACAAGACAGACATATTAAAAAACTTTAATGATGAACACACAACACGTGTTTAAAATGAAAACCTTCAAAAAACTTTATCAATACGATAAAGTTTTTTGTGTGTTGTGGACATTATTGTGTTAGATTTTTGGGAACCGATTGTAATGAAACTTGAGAAGATGGGAGTCCCGAGAAATAACATAGAATCGCACAAAATGTACGGTTCCCGAGGTATAGACTGCGTGAAGTCTCGGTCAACATCTAGTATGTTAAATACAGGTTGTAAGAACTTTGAGATATGATTATATTACTTTCTTTCGTTGTAGAAATTGATGTTTTTAATTTTATTAGTCAAGGTTTTTACTTTTTACAACGTATATTTTTTAGTCGCAAGAATAACAAAAAAACTAAATATTTTCGTCCGAAAGTTTATCGAAAAAAAAACATTATTTTAATGTGTAAATGTAGTATTATCATATTCCAAAGTTATAGTCACAGACCACAGTGACTGCTCATTTTACACCCTGTACAAAGTATATGTATATAGCATGTTATTCATAGGAGTGACTATTATTCAAGCACTCACGACTTTGTGACGGTTTAGTAAATATGTATGTCTGTAGGTTATAGTAGGGGAGCCCATAATGCAAAATGTGTAGTTACTCGAGCGTTGCTGAGACTTAGTATTTTTGGTGATAAGATGTTAAGAAGAAAAAAACATATGATAGTTTTTTATTTGAGTAGTGGAATGAGCGGAAACAACCCTATTTAAACTTTGAAATAACAAAATTGTGATGAAATAGTATTTTAATATAGTTTATTTATCGTTAGATCGACAAGACTGACAAGAGTATTAGGCTGAGTCCAATATAAATTATTTGAGAAACTCAATTATTTAAAAATATAAAGTTTCTTTTTAAATTTTACATAAGTCCCTATGAGCTTACCTGACTTTTAAATTATCAGTGCTTTCGGTTGGAGCTTCTTTAATACCTACTTAACATCTCCAAGCTTAATCTGACGTATCGAATTAAATTTTTGATACTTTTTAAAAGTTTTTTTAACCCCGCCAATCAAATTTTAAAAAATCATGCCTAGATTACCAGAAGCATGTGGGACACATATACTATCTTAATCTGACGCGCTCGAGTTACTACAAAAATCCCCTCTTCGGCTCCCCTTTTATTACATTTCAATACAGTATAATAATTCAGAATTATATAACAACATGTATTAGATGTTTCCCACTACTTCGTATGCGCAAAGTGAAATTCCACGTTCATTTTGTCGCGGTATTAAACTAAAAAAAAAACCGCAACTTAGCGTGTAACATTCCTATCACAGCTAACAAACGACCTGATGACCTTGAAGAATGGTGGAAATCGCAACCAAACATAGATAAGAATACTCTCGACTGATATACCTTTCAAAAAAAAAAACCGCATTAAAATCGGATCATCCGTTTGGGAGCTACGATGCCACAGACAGACACATACACATTTGCACAGACACGTCAAACTCGGGGGTTAAAACAGCATATGTGTTAATACAGCAATCTACTATCATGTATATATTTTTTATTTCATTTATTTCTATGGACGCTTCACACCACGTCAATCTGGCCCCGTGCTAAGTATCCGATGGACTTGAGTTACAGGTACCAGACAACGGAAATATATTTAATACTTTTATACTGCCAGTGTACGTAACTACCTATACTTAGGGGAGGCTTGAAAAATGATAACAGAACTACGCTTGCCAACACGCCTGCCAAACGTGGCCAGTATACGTAAAGTTACCTATACTTTGGGGGGAGGCTTGAAAAATAAGAACCTCGTTTTTTAAGTCGGTTATAATATCCAGCATACTAAGCACCTGATAGTGCTTGACGTAGTCTTCATCGTATGTAAAGAGGAAGGAAAATATTATGCATAACTCTCTCGAGGCATAATAAGAAGGAAAACATTTCAGACGGCGTCTCGTATTTTACATGAACCTTAGAAGCATAATATAGCAAGTGGTTAAGAGCCCTCGACTCAGAGGTTGGGGGATCGATTTCTGATTTTTCGAACGCTTTTTGTTGGAGAATAAAAAAATTAAGCAAAAAAATTACTATTAAAAGTTGAGCCCGAGTTGTTTAAAATAATAAATATAATATTAATATGGTACATACTTACAAGGTGTAAAATAAATGAGTGATAATACTTTAGGGTGAGATATACTGTGAAAGTACCAGCGCTGAAAGTTACCTTTGTCTTTCATGATTGTATGAAGAATGAGAATAGAAATCCACACTATAACTGATTATGATTAAACATGATTATACTACCTTTTCTCATTCTAATATAATTTTTTTTTATAAAAAAATAGTAATAAGTTTTTGTTTTTTCGTTATTCTTGCGACAAAAAAAACTTTTTTTTAGTTACTGACGAAAAACAAGGACCATCATTATCGAAGCATCAGTGCGAGTGCGAATTTTGTTACTACTCGACGTGAAGTCGTTAAATGTTATATTTAATAAATGCCCCTAATTCAAGATTGCATCGCTATTATCACTTACGAAGTTCGAAAAATAAATGTATTTGATTTGACATAAGCTTCGCAAAGTGACATACGAATTCTCTTGTCATTTAGCGACCCCATGTCGAAATCCATACATTTTTGTTTTTGAACTCCGTAAGTGTTATTAGCAATGGAATCTTAATTATGAGCCTTACTCTCCAAACTAATTCGATTTTGATTTAGATTCGATCGTACCGCATACTCCCGAATAAATTGATTTTATTTTCTCTCTCTCTCTCTTTTTAGATTCTCAGTCGATTGATATGGTTGGGAGTACAAAAAGTTACCATCTAACGATTTTCTTTATCCTGGTTAGTTTCAAAGTAATCCACTAAATAAAATACCAAAAGCCGTTGAGATTGAACTGATTCGATTCTCGATTGTGTTAGGAGTAAGCCTGCTGAGCTATTTCAACTTTTACATTAAAATCGTCGAATATTATGAAAATTATGACAGGGCCTACCATTGACCATCGAATACGTAGTTGTCAATTGTCCCTGCTAACTCCGGGTACGAGATATCAGTAAATGCTTAACCATGTTCTTATTTCCGAGTAGCTATTATTCGTACTATCAGGTTGTACAGCTGTATACGACCAATGTTGATATTGTGATAAACGTGATTAGAATGGTACCAAACATACTTTTGTTGGTAGTAATATGCCCAACCAATCTGGCATATATAATTGTATGCCAGATTAGTATAACACGACCAATGGTATCCCGAAATCTAAATTTTCAATTTTTTTATTTATAATTAATTTAAAAAAATGTTTTCTGAATGTCCTGTTAAGTGTAAGGACAACAAGATTTATCAGTAAAGGTCCCCTTACTGATAAAACGTGTTGTAGTATTAGGGCGTATCTCACCAAGTAATGTTAAAGTTAAGCCTTCGTTAAAAATCATGTTATTCCTTTCGTAATACCTATCATCATCACACACCACACACCATACAGATGCCACACACACACACAGTACTATTCGATTAATAAAATGTATTTTAAATTTAAGTTTACAGCATGTAAAATCCAGACGGAAAGGTACTGTTAACCCTTACTACAGGTTTACCAACCTACCAAGGGTAACAGAGCTTCACCCATAATGTAACTCTAGGTTGTATTTTGAAATTGTATGAAATATTATTTGTATCTACTTCTTTGTACAATCAACTTTGGCAGCATTAAAACTTTTTTTTAATGAACGTATGCACCAGCTCGTTTCTGCTATGTGCGAATTTTAAGGTGCTAAAGTTACCGAAGATTGTACTCAATGTACTTTTTAAACGCGTATAGTGAATTTCTCTATTATGCTAGGGTAAATACGGGGAAATACTATTGAGGGACGAAAAAACGCGACGCTTCGCTCTTGTGTGCGTTGAGTCTAACGGGAAGCCTCAGTGCATCGCCTTAACGCGGCTCACCCTTGTCCGTCGGATGTGGGAAAATGTGTTGGAAATATTCAGGATTTTCAGGTGTTATATTCACTATATTCAGCTTGTCTACCACAAAATAAACAAAGTGAATCTGATATTCTAGCTATTTCTAGGTACTTTATTTTAGCTTCGTGAATAATTTCGTGGAATAAATATGATTTTAGAAACAGGGAAAGAGTTTGCTAATGGTCTCAGATACCATGCCGGTATGACTACTTCTATACAGGGTGTAAAAAGAACAGTCATAACAACTTTGGGATATGATTATCTTTTCTACCCAACGCCAACGGTATGCATACGTTCACTGTAGACTGCAAAAGTAATTAATCTATACTAATATTATAAAGAGGTAACGTTTGATTGTTTGTTTGTTTGTTTGTTTGTTTGTTTGTTTGTTTGAATGGAATAGGCTCTGAAACCACTGAACCAATATGAAAAATTCTTTCACCGTTGGAAAGCTACATTCCTAGCGCTGAACATAGGCTATATTATATGTTTAAAAAAAGTAGGGTTCCTTACTAAAACCCCAAAAATGTAGCCCAAAGTGTAAAAAAACGACCTCCAAAATTTCTTACATCGTGTGCGCTTCGACAACGGCTTGACCAATTTCGCAAATTTTTTTACGGTATGTTCGTTATTGTTACGAAAAGGTTATTATGAAAGAAAATGTTGAAAAAAATAAGCAGAAAATTAGAAAAAAGAAGAAAATACGTGATGGTCACGCGGGGTTTGAACCTGGGCTCGATCGATTCACGTCGTTGGCAGTTTATATGACACGGCTGTCATGGCAACGTCATTATTTACAAATGGAAAATAAAAATTATGAAATGCTATAAATACCGTTTTTATATCAGCTTAAACTATTTGGGTTAAAAAAATTATTAGGATTAACAAAAACATGAATCCAAATAGTTTCAACTGATATAAATACGGTATGTATAGCATTTCCTAATTTTTGTTTTCCATTTGTAAACAACGCTGTTACCATGGCGACCGGTAGACGTTATATAGACGTTTGGCTGCGTTTCCATTGACGCGGGGCGAGGCGGACAGGAGCTTGCGGTACCCGAATTGACCAATCACTATGCTCGAAATCTCTGCTCCACTCCGCTTGGGAACCACTAAGTTCCTATGCGCCCCGCTCCGCGTCAGTGAAAACGCCAAGATTGGAGAAGTTTTCCAAATCTATACATCTATACAAACAAATAAAATTGAAGTGTCAGTAAGTATGTAACTTTCAATTAGCAACGTTTTTCTAAATACATATGACATTTTAAACGATATCTTCTGCTTTTTTTTGCATTGGCAACGATATTTACTGAAAACGAAAATGTAATTTAAAAAAAAATGTCTTTCAGCGTCTCTCTTTGCTCCGGCTAATCTCTGGAACGGCTGGACCGATTTTAACGAGACTTTCACTGGTAGATAGCTAAAGTTATAAGGATTAATTTAGGCTACTTTTCATCATCATCATCGTCATCAAACTCATGATCACCGAATTGGCTGGACCGACTGTGACATTCACCGGGCTTAGCTTATGTTAGTAGGAGTAATCTATACATCTATATGTATAAAAGTAAGTCGTGTTAGTTAAATTATTTATAACTCAAGAACGGCTTTATCGATATGGCTGAAAATTGGTGAGGAAGTAGCTTAGAGCAAGTAGACGGACATAGGATACTATTTATTCCATATTATGTCAGCGTTGCGGGTTCTGTGTTTGGGTTTCGCGTTGTGGGTTCCGCGTTGCGGGTTCCGGGTTTCCGTGTTGCGGGTTCCGGGTTCCGCGTTGCGGGTTTTGGGTTCCCATGCTGCTGGTTCCGCGTTGCGGGTTTCAGGTTCCCATGCTGCGGGTTCCGCGTTGCGAGTTCCAGGTTCCCGCGTTGCGGGTTCCGGGTTCCCGCGTTGCGGGTTCCGGGTTCCCGCGTTGCGGGTTCCGGGTTCCCGCGTTGCGGGTTCCGGGTTCCCGCGTTGCGGGTTCCGGGTTCCCGCGTTGCGGGTTCCGGGTTCCCGCGTTGCGGGTTCCGGGTTCCCGCGTTGCGGGTTCAGGGTTCCCGCGTTGCGGGTTCAGGGTTCCCGCGTTGCGGGTTCAGGGTTCCCGCGTTGCGGGTTCAGGGTTCCCGCGTTGCGGGTTCAGGGTTCCCGCGTTGCGGGTTCCGCGTTGCGGGTTCAGGGTTCTCACGTTGCGGGTTCCGCGTTGCGGGTTCCACGTTGCGGGTTCCGCGTTGCGGGTTCCACGTTGCGGGTTTCGGGTTCCCGCGTTGCGGGTTCAGGGTTCCCGCGTTGCGGCTTCCGGGTTCCCGCGTTGCGGGTTCCGGGTTCCCGCGTTGCGGGTTCCGGGTTCCCGCGTTTGGGGTTCCGAGTTCCGCGTTGCGGGTTCCGGGTTCCCGCGTTGCGAGTTCCGGGTTCCCGCGTTGCGGGTTCAGGGTTCCCGCGTTGCGGGTTCAGGGTTCCCGCGTTGCGGGTTCAGGGTTCTCACGTTGCGGGTTCCGCGTTGCGGGTTCCGCGTTGCGGGTTCCGCGTTGCGGGTTCCGCGTTGCGGGTTTCAAGTTCCCGCGTTGCGGGTTCAAGGTTCCCGCGTTGCGGGTCCCGGGTTCCCGCGTTGCGGGTTCCGGGTTCCCGCGTTGCGGTTTCCGGGTTCCCGCGTTGCGGGTTCCGGGTTCCCGCGTTTCGGGTTTCGGGTTCCCGCGTTGCGGGTTCTACGTTGTTTTTTTTTTAGTTGAATTTCATCATAAACTCTGTTTATGCTCAACGAAGTGGGCAAGGGTCAGCTAGTATTTATTATAATTTTTTTGTTGCAAGAATAACGAAAAAGCAAACATTTTTTTTCATAAATGTAAAAAAAATTACCTTTCTAGAATGAGAAAAGGTTGGTCATATTATATAAATAATAATAATCATATCCAAAAGTTATAGTGATTGTTCCTTTTACACCAGTTATAAGGGTAAGAGGTCAGTCAGTAAGAAGAAGTATGAAGTACATATAAGGGTTGTTAGGCGGGACCTTAGACCATAAACCTTAATATTATACCTTGACCTTGATATGCTAGTTCTTCTCATCTAAGAAATTCAACCGTCCCAAAATCTGTTGTGTTTTGAAAGCTAATATCTATACTAATATTATAAAGCGGAAGATTTTGTTCGTTTAAACACGATAATCTCAGGAACTACTGGACCGATTTTAAAAATTCTTTTTTTGTTGGATAGTCCATTTATAGAAGAAGACTTTAGGCTATATAAAATTACGCTGCGACCAACGCGAAGCGTCAGTGAGAAATGTTGCAAAAAAGCGGGGAAAATTATTCACATTAAATGTGAATAACTTTCCACGCAACGAAAGTCCTCAAATTTTGAGGACTTTCGTTGCGTGCGCTGCATAAACAGTTACTCAAAAAATATCGCAACTTCAGAATTATATACCTAATCCAAAAAAAATTCCAGTCAAAAATGGACCTTACGGGACTCCATAAGGTCCATTTTTGACTAAAATTCGAAATTTTTGGATTAGGTCCCTATAATTCTGAAGGTGCGATATGTGTGAAAGAATTATTCCATTTTACCCGACTTCGGCGAAGCCAAAAGGAAGGGTAATGATTTTGGCAGTCTATGTATGTATGTATGTATGTATGTTTGTATGTATGTATGTATGTTCCCTCGTAGCGGCTAAACTACTGGTCCGATTTTAATAAATGAGATATCAATCGATTGCTAATGATGCTGCGAGTAACATGGGCTATAAAAATTTTCGAAAATTTTTGGATTTTGAAAATTATACCTCAAAAACTATCTCCAAAAAAAATTAAATCAAGATAATTGTCTCGTGTTTGGTATCAAAAGATAGGTCTTGGCTAACTCATAATATTCGTCTGCTGTTGCAATATTCAATCCCAAAAGCGGGTGCGACCACGGCTCTAGCTTGACCATTTTTGTACCTATGCATTTCTGGATTTCAAATTGAATTTTTTCTTGTTTCAGCCTTTTTAGACCAGTTTTTTACGAAGTCGGGTTATAGTTTTTAAACTTTTATTTTTTAATAATCATAATAACGAAAACCAACGTGAGCAATCAAAAGATAATCGCGATAGTGTTTCCGACTGCCACGCGAACGAAGTCGCGGGCACTGCTAGTGTCGTAATATAGTAACCACTAACTACATTATGAATCACTGTCGTTAAAAATACAATCTGTCCCCGAATATATTAGTTATTTCCACGTATTTCTCACCCAAGGCTTATGTCTGTCAATTGTCAACGCACCGAAGATTTTTTGCTAATTTTATGTTTCCGTTTGAAATATATTTGTGTTTGAGGCGCACAGGGTGTTACATTGTAGTTTTGTCACAATAACTAATAGAAACAAAGAAATTAAGTGTTTGTGTAAACATATTTTACGGTTCAATTTACAGTAACAAATTAGTCATGTTTTGGAAACTTACACTGGGGGCCTACTCAAGATGCCATCGCTAATTATCGCTTACAAAGTTCGATAACAAAATGTATGGGATTTGACATAAGGTACGCCAAATGATCGCGATTTGGTATGTCAAAATACAATCTGTCCCCGAATATATTAGAATGACATACCAAATCGCGATCATTTGGCGTACCTTATGTCAAATCCCATACATTTTGTTATCGAACTTTGTAAGCGATAATTAGCGATGGCATCTTGAGTAGGCCCCCTGAAATGATTGTCTGCAATATATATTTTTATATTTTTAAAATAGGAGCTGCGATGCCACAGACAGACAGACTTATAACACCCCGTCGTTTTTGCGTCGGGGGTTAAAAATAAAAAGTCTTTCTTTCAGGCATCAGCAATTCCCCCACTATGAGCTGGGAGACAATTCACCTACTATGCCTACTATATATATATTTTTTGGAAAACACACAAGCATAAAATAATATTCTCTTTAAGTTGAGGTTTTGTATATTCAACTACGTTTTCGCGGGTTATAATAAAGTACACAATGTAAAATTAGTTACCTATTTTTTGCACGCTGTATATTAGCGTCAATTTTTTGTTTTGCAATGCAAAAGTGTTAGTATATCGGGTGTAAAAAGAACAGTCACTATAATTTGGGATACGATTATTCTACCTTTTCTCATTCTAGAAATGTATTTTTTTTTAAGTCTACGGAATACTAATTACTACTAATTCCGGCAAAAAGGGTTTTAAAAGTGTTTGCTCCACGTATTAATACATAGATAGATTAGGTTGGGTATATTAGGTATACTATGACTTTCCATCATGGCCGTATTTTCCCTAGAGCGAATTCATTAGCCGCTCTCTCCAGGTCAGTAATTAGTTGTATGGAAGGATCACTGCTGAATATTTATTACTCCGACCTTTGGCAATAAACCACGTACTAACTTTGCCGATCTTATGAGATTTTTACTCTAGCAAAAAGGCCGACTGGTTGACAAACTGATCCAGCAACCGGTCGATGCATCAACTCTAGGACCCGTATAAATAAAACAATCTCAAGCCCAACCTCACTTGAGAATCTGTTTGACAGATACAACAACGTTTTGTGTCACTTTTAAAAAACTTTACTTAAATGTTACATACTTTAATTTTTTTTAATCGTAAAAATAAGGATAAGTAAATATAGATTATACTTATTTTAATGTTTTTTCTGTAATCTATAAGATGAATATTACGGTATAAAAAGAAATCAAATTAAAGTACTATGTAACATTAGTAAAGTTGTTCACTTTTAAAAGGAAAACGAAACGTTGTTTTATCTGTCAAACAGGTTCTCAAGTGAGGTTGAGTTTGTGACTTCTTCATTAATTATATTAATGAAGAAGTGAAATGTCACGTAGAAGTAAGCCTACTCTTGAATGTAATTTCAATAGAACGCATTGGGATGGAATTTGATAGTTCTCCAACAAACTTGGCGCTACCGCTGCACTGTCGCGAACTGTCAAATTCCAATGCAATCCAAATATCGATTTTCATTAAAATTAGATTCAAGAGTAAGCCAGTGGGCTCTAGATTTCAGTGGTTTTCAGTGGTTTAAACTATGGTAAATGGGTAGACTACTATTATTTATTAGGTACAAGCTGACCCGTGCCCACTTCGTTGAGCATACAAAACGTTTAAACCTTTCCTGAACTCCAGGAATACGGAATATTTCAAGAGTAAAAATAGCCGAATCGGTTCAGCCGTTCTCGAGTTTTAGCGAGACTAACGCACAGCAATTCATTTTTATACATAAGACTAGCTGACCTGTGCCTACTTCGTTGAGCATACAAACCGTTTAAACCTTCCTGAACTTCAGGAATAGGGAATATTTCAAGACTAAAAATAGCCGTTCTCGAGGTTTAGCGAGACTAACGAACAGCGATTCATTTCTTTCCATTCAAGAAAATGTAACATCCTTTCATATTATAAAACAAAGTCCTCCGCCGCGTCTGTATGTTCGCGATAAACATAATGACTACTGCAACGATCTTTATACTGTTTTCACCAATGGATAGAGTGGTTCTCGAGGAAGGTTTTAGTGTATTAATAGGTCTGTATCGTCAGCTACGAAGTTCACTGATCCAACTAGTTAATTATAATGATAATCATCGTCCTACAGAATGTGTGTGTAGGACTGAACGACTAGTCGTTCAACTGGTAGGCTGACTGATCATCTGACAGGTCCATTGAAGAGAAAGTAGAGAGAAAACTCTACTTGTGTAACAGATTTAATTGAATCCATTTGAATCTAAATGTAACGTGGACTATCTTTTGTTTAAATCATATATAATTAGACCACTATATCTTTATTGCACGGTAATTGAGTGATATTTAAAATAGGTTTTATTATAATGCTTCTTTGAATACATCTGTTGATTTAAGTGGTTCTGGTTAACCCGTGAATATATTTTATTTTGGCAACCCAAGTAGCAAAACTTTTTGTATTTTGGGTAACCCTATTTATCTTCATCCATTCAGAAGATGTAAATCTCATCGCTAATTGCCCACTGTCAGTATAGCGTTACTTGTCAAATATCTGTTTAGTTAACACACATTTTAATTGCACAACAGTCGTTTCACAATCGGTGTGGGAGGGTCGCTATCGATTCATGTTGGAAAGAGGGGACTAATTAATCAAACCATAGATTTTGTAGGACACATATTTTTTTTCCGCAACGCGGAACCCGCAACGCGGAACCAGCAACGCGCAACCCGCAACGCGGAGTTTTGTTATTCCAAGTCTGATTATTTTATGTTATACCACGTTTTATAGTGTTTTTATATGACACACTGAAACACTGTCGAATGGATAAGCTACCTCCTCATCAATTTTCAGCCATATCGGTGAAGTCGTTCTTGTGTTATAAATAGTGTAACTAACACGACTTTCTTTTATATATATAGATTCTACCTATCTTATATGATTTAACAAAAATGTAATAAAAATATAATATAATAATATAAAATATCTATAGACGCTACACCACGTCAGTCTGGCCCTATGCTAAGTATCCGAAGAACTTGTGCTACAGGTACCAGACAATGGAAATATTTATTTAATACTTTTATACTATACACATATAAAAGATTTTTTAATTATATTAATACACGAATTTAATACACATCCATGACCCAGGAACATTGAAAACTTTTTGTTCCCTCGGGGGGATTCGAATCCGCAACCTCTCGGTCGAGCACCAACGTGCTGTACCAATGCGCTACGGAGGTCATCAAATATTAAATATTTGAGAATCCTCACATCGACATATTTTATCCTTGATACTTGTCTACTATTAGCTGCCACAATCGAGAGTTCCGTCCAATAAATTATTGGGCGTCTCATCAAACAAAGGTATTCACTGAAAATTTGCTTGACAGTAATCGAATGAAAAAATGGATGGGAGAACCTTGTCTATCATTTCAACTGATACTAAAAGTACTTATACTTTTGGTATGACTTTAAGGCCCTATATAAATAAAACAATCTCAATCGAAACCTCTACTTGAGAATCTATTTGACAGATAGAAAAACGTTTCGTTTCACAAAAATGAAGAACTTTACTAATAAATGTTACTTACATACTTCAATTTTTTTCTTTTTTAAAACGTAACAATATAGATTATACTTACTTAAATGTTTTTCTCTAATCTATAATATTAATATTACGGTATAAAAAAAAAATTAAAGTACTATGCAACATTAATAAAGTTGTTGACTTTTAAAAGTGAAACGAAACGTTGTATTATCTGTCAAATAGGTTCTCAAGTAGAGTATTATAATGTTTTATATTGTATACAGACCGTAATGACTCTCCCACACCGTCACTGATATCGTATCTTCTATCGTATCAGTGATCCACCGATTTCAGCTAGTTGACAACACCGAAGTAATAACTGCCCAAGTGTATGTACCATGTAACTTACTTATTGTAAAAACTATAACTTATAATATTAAAATAGAGACCATGAAGCACCAAGCGATAACCTCCAAAATAACAGCTCTTTAAATGTGACAGTTGACAACATGACACGTCAAATTTCTAAATATTTTAATGTTTTTATTTCTATGTCCATATAGGCCGAAATTGTGAGACAAAATGATAAAAAAATGTACTATGTAACCTATTGTAACCAATTTCTTGAAATAATAAATGAATTTGAAATGAAAATGAAATGAAAGTGTATGCGCAGTACACAACGAAACTATCTACTCTCAAAAGTCCTTAATAAAATTAAGCGTTGCAATTTTCATAATGATTCTGCCAATATTATTTTTTCATTTCAATTTCATTAGACCTTGGGCGTTACTCTCCAAACTGATTCGATTTTGATTCGATCGTTCCGCGTACTTCCCAATAAATTGACGTTAAATAGTTTGTTTATTTTGATTCTCAGTCGATTGTTATGGTCGAAAGTACATAAAGTTACGATCTAACGATTTTCTTTATCCTGGTTAGTTTAAAAGCAATCCACCAAATAAAATACCAAAAGCCGTTGAGATCGAACTGATTCGATTCTCGATTGTGTCGGGAGTAAGCCTGCTGGCTCTAATAACGAAAGGTCAGAGAAACTCAGATCCAAAATTTTACGATATAATAATATTTTATTTTCGTTGTGAACGAATACCGTATAAATATATTATTAAGCGTTGTAAATATTATTATAGGCCGGACATTACACAGTTTTCAGACAACATTTATAGTTCACAAGATATATGGCCGACCCGAATTAAACGTGAGTGTAATCAAAATACTTCTGTTCCTCTCACTCCTGTGGGAGTGTTGTATATTCGTCTCTATCTAACACTTATAACCTTATTTCTAGTATATTTTCGCGAAATACACTGTAGGCTGACGAGAGCCAAGTGTATTTATGATATTCTCTTAAATCAAATTTATGCTTCTATTTCGTAATGATTGTGTAAATAGTACGCCTAGGAACTGTATCGTGTTATTTTATTGTCAGAGCTCTAAACTTTCCAAATTAATAATAATAATATCTATGGACGCATCACACCACGTCAATCCCGTGCTAAGTATCCGAAGAACTTGTGTTACAGGTACCAGACAACGGAAATCTATTTAATACTTTTATACTATACACATATTTAAGATTTTTATTACACTACACACAAACCTAATACTCATCCATGACCCAGGAATATTTAAAACTTTTTGTTCCCAATAAAAAAAAAAAAATCTACATTAAGAAAGAAAAATACTACATTTTAGTCATATCCCAAAGTTATAGCGACTGTTCTTTTTACACCCTTTATCTATACTAATATTATAAAGCGCAAGAGTTTGTTTGTTTGTTTGTTTAAACGCGCTAATCTCAGGAAGTATTGGTCCGATTTGACTTTTTTTGTTGAATAGTCCATTTATAGAGGAAGGCTTTAGGTTATAATATAACATTACTTTGCGACCAATGACAAATGTTGCAAAAAAAACGGCGAAAATTATCCACATTTGGGGACTTTCGTTGCGTGCGCTGCATTTAAACGGTTTAAGCAGCCAGCCAGCCAGCAGCCAAACAGAGGAACCAATAAGATTTAGTTTTTAATTATCACCATCAGCTCAATCATTGCATTTTTTTACAAAGTTGGGGGTTAGTTAAAACAATAAATTTTATTTAAAGTTATTTCATCCAGCAATGTAAACTTGTCCATACATTCCACATTAAAATTTCATCAAATTCCCAAAATATAACTCCGGTTTCTGAAAGGCTGATCAAATCATCGAACAGCTAATTTTTGACTTAACAAGCTGAAAGCTCATTGGTGAACATCACACGCAAGAACTTCGCTCACTCGCTCACCAATGAGCGTTCATAATGGCTGATCAACTCACCGATCAGTTAACAAACTGATCGGTGAGTTGATCAGCCTTTCAAAAACCAGGGGTATGTCTATTAATACCGAAAATATACTAAAATCCAGAGTATAATGCAACAACAGCCATCGATAATTTATTAGTATAATAAAATCGAAACGAGCTGTCCAAAGGGGGCTATCGTTTTTCGCCAGGTGGCGCACTGTGGAATGAGGCCCTAACTGTAAATTAAATAATTAATTGCTGTTCGTTAGTCTCGCTAAAACTCGAGAACGGCTGAATAGATTCAGCTAAATTTAGTCTTGAAATGTTCGTAGAAGTCCCGGGAAGGTTTAAACGGTTTCTATGCTTAACGAAGTGGGCACGGGTCAGCTAGTCTTCTTCTTATATATAAAAATTAATCACTGTTCGTTAGTCTCGCTAAAACTTGAGAACGGCTGAACCGATTCGGCTATTTTTAGTCTTGAAATATTCGTGGAAGTCCCGGGAAGGTTTAAACAGTTCATCACAAACTGTTTCTATGCTCAACGAAGTGGGCATGGTTCAGTTAGTTTAATATAATTTTATTTTATAATATTAGTAGGGATAATGCTGAAAACGATTATGGGCTAATTTAAACCAATGGCCGACCTCTAGTTAAGATATATAGCGACCGAGGAATTCGACACAAATACCGTTTTGTTATATATTTAAATCTGTAATGCGGTAGGCTATTATTAGACCCGCCCATCTCCATGACATTTCAGACGTAGTTTCTGAAATTCTGTCTCCGCTATAGTTTGTTTATTTTGTTTCAACAACTATATATACAGGCTGTAAAAGCGCAGTAATAACAACTTTGGGATATGATTGTACTACTTTCCTCACTATAAAAATGTATACATATACATACATAGGCCTCTCCAACACATTTCCAGTGCGACCGGTCCATTGCCACCTGCATCCAACGTGACCCGGCAGTTTTCACCAGGTCGTCGGTCCATCTGGTAGGTGGCCGTCCCACACTGCGCTTGCCAGTATGTGGTCTCTACTCTAGGATCTTTTTGCCCCATCGACCGTCCAATCTTCGTGCTATGTGGCCGGCCCATTGCCACTTTAGCTGACTGATCCTACGGGCAATGTCAGCAACCTTAGTTCTTCTACGGATCTCCTCATTTCTGATTCGATCACGTAGAGAAATACCAAGCATTGCCCTCTCAATGTTGGAGAGGCCTATGTTCAGCAGTGGACAGTGAAAGGCTGAAACGACGACAAACGACGACGATACATATACATACTTAAGTACACTGTACCTTAGGGCTACCTACGTACACAAGTTGTAAAATAAATAAGTGATAATACTTTAGGGTGTGTATGTGCTACCTATGCAGAGTATACTGTGAAAGTACCAGCGATGAAAGACTTACTTTTGACTTTCATGTTTGTATGAGAAATGCCCCAACATCATAAATTTTCCCATATAATAATTAAAAAAAAAGTAACTCTTAAAGCGGTAGTACTTTCTCAGTAAACTCTTCATACGGGACCTATATACACCCTAAAGTATTATCACTCATTAATATTATAGCATGTATAATGTCTGTAATATTTATTTACAGTACAGTCTTTCATTCAGATTACTTTTTATAGCATTAAAGTAACATAAAAATTCCAAAATGTTTGAAGTACTTAATTTTTTATCTTGGTCTGTTAACTTTATGTCCTTCAAACTCAACAATATAGTGAGTTTCATATAAAATTTTATCTACACTTTATGTTGCAGCTCAAGGAAGTAATTCCAGAAATTTATGGACTCCAGAATATTCTTTCATCGATTCAATGAGGGTTAATAAAAATTCTCATCAAAACTAAGGTAGAGAGTTCGTTTGAGTATTGTCACAGATCATTAATGGCTGACATCAAACAGTAAAAGGTTTATCTCGTTTTAAAAGAAAAAAAAACCTTGTGTTTGCTTATGTACAGTACGAGAATTGTGCGACCGGAGGAGTACGAAATTTGTTACAGTTAAAGTTTCATTTTATTTGCTTAGAATTCATAAAGTTAAATAACAACTTAACAACTTTGACGAAATATGTCCGTAAAATAAAAATTACATCGCCAAACTATTCTGCATCGAACAAAAAAATAGTCACGCAAATCGGATCATTAAACTCAGAGTAATCGATGTACAATATACATACATAAAAAAAGACCGAAAAAAAACCTCCTCCTTTTTTGGAAGTAGGTTAAAAAATCATGCGATAGACACGCAATAGATTCCCTCTCTCTATCTATCTGAACGTCAAAAAATAGCAGTAATCGGTTGATGTTGTGTTTGAATGCACATTTGCATAATTTTTGCTACGACACTAGCGCCAAATACGATTTAGTGGCAATCATAGGAACTATTAATTAAATCTTACGTCAAACAAACATAGGACGTAACATTATTTTTTCTGAATTTTAAAACTTTAAACTACTCTACTATTATAAGCTTTTAACCGTCGATAATGTTCAAGATCAAAAACTCCGCAATTTTTGCAGTTGCTTTTGCAACATACAAGTTATAGCCCGCGACTTCTTTCGCCTGGTTTTTGAATAACTTAAACCGTTTATGCAGCGCACGCAACGTAAGTCCCCAAATGTGAATAATTTTCACCGTTTTTGCAACATTTCTCACTGACGATTCTCTCCTTTTGGTCGCAGCGTAATGTTATATAGCCTAAAGCCTTCATCTATAAATGGACTATCCAACAAAAACATAATTTTGTAATCTGACCAGTAGTTCCTGAGATTAGCGCGTTTAAACAAACAAACAAACTCTTCCGATTTAAAATATTAGTATAGATAAGCATGTGTGTTAAACACAAGTGTTCAAGTCTTGTCAGTTGTTCAGTACTGAATTGAAACTTGACAAGAAATTTACACTGGTTGACTTGTTGATTTGTCGTTGATCTGCCCTCCAGAAACCGGCAGAGTTATTACGTATACCTTTCAAAAGTAAAGGAAAAGCAAAAAAAAAAAAACTCTTAAACTTTATCGACGGTTAAGAGGTGCAAAAAAAAGCAGTGTAAAGTTTTAAAATTCACAATATATAATTTGGCGTCAATGTTCGACGTAACATTTAATTAATAGTTCCTGTGATTGCCACTAAACAGTTTCTGGCGCTAGGGTCGCTTTTACTTTTACGTAATTAGCCGGCGGGGCTAGTCTCCGTGGGTGAGGGCCCTTACAGACGATTCAGAACCTATGACGTCACGCTGGCGATGCGTCACGGGTGTTTGTCACTTGTTTTCACATAATCCCACAATTTCCTTGGCGTCTGAGAATCAAACCTTGTGGTATTTTGGTACATGACGAGCTGGGTAGGTACTGGAGGATGTCGCAATATATTGATTAGTCATCAGGGTTAAATATTATAGCGACAATCTTAGATTAATACATAGAGCACACCGAACATCAAGGTAAAGCAAATACAAAAGCAAATACAATTTCACAATAAAAACAACGATACCTGTAAGACATGATGAAATAACACGGGCTATAGAAATACAAAATAGGTATTTATAAAATCTATTGCTGTCTGGCAGTGCCCTAGCTAGCCAGCACTAGTGTACTTTTTATCTATTTTAAATTTTCTAATTTCGCTGTCTCTCTCGTCCTGGTCGTGGGTTCGAATCCCGCGTTGGAACAACAAAATGTTTTCAAGTTTGTTTAGTTAGTAGCTTTTGGTACAAAAGTGTCTGATAAGATTGATGATTCACTGCACCTGTTCTCTCTCTATTACACGGTTCGTCCATCTGGGCAAAGAGAGTGAAGGGAGAGAGAGTGTGTATTGCTCACACACTTAGGCACTATAAAATTAACGCTGCATGTCGCCTTGCTTTCAATGGAACCGGCCATTCATATTTCATGGTGATTAAAAATATTACTTTCTGTCGTACACCGCGCGGCGCGGCGATCTAATTTCCTTATATCTTACGAATTTTCGATCAGGTCACGTGACGCGAGTTAAACATTTTCACCCATCCCAAAAGTTTACAACTCAGCTAAAGATTTTACTTCAAAAACGGCTCATTCGAACTGTCTTAATGTAAACACACATCAGTAACAGCTCATTGCGAGTAAATATTTGAAAACTAAACTATTTGTGTTTAGTTTCAGCTGATGGCCCCCGAAAACTGTGCTAACAGATGTTCTTTTGGTAGTTTATCTTCTTTAACTCGGATTAGTTAGTAACTATAGTGTTTATGTACTGAATGCTATGTGTAGAGACTATATTATTATTATTATTTTTAGCCATTACTGTCCCACCGCTGGGCAATGGCTTACCCTCTCTCTTTCCACAAGTCCCGATCTTTTGCTATGACTGGCCACTCTTTATGAAACGCGTCTAGCTCTGACCTCTGTTTCGTCGACCAGTCGGTAGCCACTCCATCTGTCCAGGTGCATGCGGGACACGTGCCCTGCCCAACTCCACTTTAGGTCAGGCTAGCTGCTTTCCTGCCGACGCGCGCTACGTCAGTTAACTTCCTTTTGGAGCGCAGAGTGGTGTTTCGGATACGGTTGATTTTTTTTAAATGCTGCGCTCCATCGCTCGTTGGCAGACTCCAAGACCACTTTTGGGAGGCCATAGGTCCATAGGTCAGGATAGGCAGGATACACATACCTAATATTATTACTTTTTTCTTATTCTAGAAAAGTATTTTTTTAATCGACAAAAATTAAAAAAAAAAAAATTGTATTTTTTACCGTTGTGTTTCTTTACTTGCAAGATAAAACAAAAAAGACAAAAAAAGGTTTTTTTCCTAAAAAGATACATTTACGAATGTGAAAAAGTAGTATAATCCGTAACTTTCGGCTTGAGTACCAATGTGCTCAACCACTGCGCTACGGAGGTCGCCAAATTATTGGAGTTGGGTTCCTATAACATTCCTATCATCTTCACTAGGCCTTTTCCTTCCAAATCCCTTCCCATATCTAGGCCAGGACTTCCCTCTGAAAAAACCAGCCTTCGCCACTACTAAAGATATCTCAACTTGACGTTTCCCGCTACGCGCAATGAAATCACGCGGAAACCGTACGTTTTGCTGCCATAAAAAGTAGCCTACGTATTAATCCGGAATGTAAACTACTCCCACACAAAATTTCATCAAAATCCGTTCAGTGGTTTTTGCGTGAAAGAGTAACAAATTACTCGCAAATTTTGTTTTTTAGTGTGATACTGTGTTTTTAGCACACCGAATTCCAAATACAATAACAATATGATACATTTGGAGAGAAGTAAAATTTAACGCGCTGTAGATACATGAAAACGACATTACACGGACTATGATAATATTGTTGTATGGTCAGCAAAAAATGATTTATCTAAATTCTACATGACTTAACATCTATAGTCATTCAACATTTTGTCTAGAATATGATATTTAACGAAGGATTAAGTTTAACATTGCTTGGTGAAAAACTTATTCAAACAAACACCCTTAGACGCGATTTTCCCAACGCATGTTAGTGACAACGGCTTGTTAAATACCATGCCGTCTAATCCATTATTAGGAATATTATTAGGCCCTAAGGGCGTGTTTCACCAAGCAATGTTAAAGTAAATCCTTCGTTAAATATCATGTTGTTCCTCTCGTAATTCCTCTCAATGTATGAGAAGGCATGGTAATTTAACAAGCCGTTAACACTAACATGAGTTGGTGAAATCGGGACTAAAGAAGCTTTTTCTCTTTCGTTATTCTTGGGACAAAAAAAAGATATGGTAAAAAGTAAAAAAAAAATTTAAGTAGCACATACACATCCTAAACTATTATCTACTCATTTATTTTGCACCTTGTAAAAACGACGTTAAGAAAACATTTTTGTAAAATTTATTATGAATAAAATTTTTTGACTTTGACTTTATTTGCCGTCTGTACAAGCCGGTTACATTTAGTATTGAGTTGACGCTGTAAACGGTACAGTCGTAAACCCGGTAATGTCCCACCATGCTTCCACACTGCGGGATAATATCATGTTAAACTAATAATCCGAATTACTGTAAAAACAATGCCTGGCGGATGTGAATCATTTAATATTTGAAAACCTCTATGGCTCAATGGTTGAGCGCGTAGATGCAACGGAGGGTTCCAATCCCGAGGGAACAAATAGTGTTGATTTCATTGACGTGTATAATAATTGACGAAATTGACGACCTCCGTAGCGCAGTGGTTGAGCGCGCTGGTGCTCGAGCGATAGGTAGCAGGTTCGAATACGCCGAATGGACAAAAAGTTTTCTGTGTTCCTGGGTCATGGATGTGTGTTAAATCTGTGTATTAATTTAGTAAAAATCTTAAATATGTTTATAATATAGAACTAAGTATTAAAATAATTATATATTTCCGTTGTCTGGTACCTATGACACAAGCTCTTCTGATACTTATCACGGGGCTAGATTGACGTGGTGTCCAAGCGTCCATAAATATTAATATAATTATTAATTTAAAAAAGTATCAAATGTTTATTATAAAGTTGTTAAATAATATATTTCCATTGTCTGGTACCCGTAACATATTAAGTTCTTCGAGAACTAGCACGGGGCCAAATTGACGTAGTGTAGAAGCGTATTATTATTATTTAATTTGGACTACTTGCTACGAAAACATAGAATAAAAATATAAAAACTCAATGTCGTATTTGTTTTTAGTTCTGACACCTCATTAATTAAATTTATTTTTAGTTTTAAGCTGTCAACTTCAGGCGAACTCTCAGAATATGTAAAAAAACAGCAAATTAAATAAATTATTCACAGAATAAAACGTAATACAATGCCGAGTGAGTAATTACATTCAGTTACATTACATTAATTAAAATTTTCAAAGTACTTTCGTTTCACGAAAATAATCAAATGTTTTAAACTACAAAAACTTTACAAATTATACACAAAAATCTTCACCGAGGACTATCATTTGGTGAAAACAGCATAAAATCAGTGCAGTGGTCTGAGTTTATCTTGGCTGTCCGAGATAGGGTTCAAAATAAAGTCCTCTGCCGCGTCTGTCTGTCTGTACAGACAGACGCGGCAGAGGACTTTATTTTGAACCCTGACGTGGTGTTAAAAGTTTGAAGTGTCTGTGTAAATGTGTATGCGCTGTCAGCGGCATCGTAGCTCACAAACGGATGATCCTAATATGTAAATATATAAATGAACTAGCTGTTCCCGCGACTTCGTTCGCGTGGTTTTTGTGTGTGACTTAAGTCGTTTAAGCAGCGCACGCAATGAAAGTCCCCAAATATAATTAATTTTCCCCGTTTTTGCAACATTTCTCACTGACGCTTCGCTCCTATTGGTCGCAGCGTAATGTTATATAGCCTAAAGCCTTTCTCTATAAATGGACTATTCAACAAAAAAAGATTTTTTCAAAGCAGATCTGTAGTTCCTGAGATAAGCGAGTTTAAACAAACAAACTAACAAACAAACAAACAAACAGACAAACTCTTCCGCTTTATAATAATAGTCCAAACAACACGAGGTGCATAATTTGCGTAGTGGTTATCTTACATATAACATGAACTAAATTAAAAAATAACCCCGAGACATTCTGTCACAACTTACAAACGACCTGATGACCTTGAAGACCTGAACCGATTTCCACCAAACATAGCAAGAACACTCTCGACTGATATACCTTTCGCACAAAAAAAACCGCATTAAAATCAGATCATCGTTTGGGAGCTACGATGCCACAGACAGACACATACACATTTACATAGACACGTCAAACTTATAATACCCCGTCGTTTTCGCGTCCGGGGTTAAAACACACCTGGTTTTTGTCGGTTAGAAACTTTGTATATATCTTAAGGTCGTGTTTCACCAAACAATGTTAAAGTTAGTCCTTCGTTAAATATCCTGTTATCCTTCTCGTAATTCCTATAAATGAATGAGAAGGCATGGTATTTTAACAAGCCGTTAGCACTAACATGCGTTGGTGAAATCGGGACTTAATGTATGTAAATATTTTTAGTAAAAGGGTTAATTTCCTCTTCCAGAATACAAGGAATATGATCTGTGCTCAGGCAAGCGAGTTAAAAAGTACTATTCACCCTGGGAGATTATATCGCGAATTGTGATGTATACAGGTTTCGCGGTCCTTCGTGTTATACCGCTACTGTGTTACCTCGCTATGGGACTTTTCTGTATAGCCTGTCAGACCGGCTGGTGCTTTTTACTCTGTGGGTAGTCTCCGCCATCTTGGATTTAAATAAAATATTGCAAATGAAGTAGAAGATTTGTGGGTTTTTTTGTGGATTATTCTCGCCGCGTCTTGGATTTTTACAAAATTCCTCTAAATATTGAAAGAGAAATGGAAAATTTAAAGGTTATTCTCTGGATAATTCCCACCGCCATCTTGGATTTCTAGACATACAAATATTGCAAATGAAAATAGAAGATTTATGGTTTTTTTTTGTGGATTACTTTCGCCGCTTTATTAGATTTGAAAACTCCTACAAATATTGCAAAATAGAAAATTTATAGGTTAATTACTGGATAATTCCCGCCGCCATCTTGGATTTCTAGAAAAACAAAAATGAGGAAATAGAAGATTTTTGGGTTACTCAGGTTATGTACACGAAATTTAAAAATATATAATCTTTAAAGAGTATTTTTTTCTTTTTGTAAAACCTTTCTCGAAAGTATGTTATACATATAGTTTAATATATTATGCATTGGTGGTTTATCGCAAACGGTCAGACGCGGCGGAGGACTTTGTTTTTTAATATGTAAGACGTAAGTATTGTTATGGTAACACATGTATCAGCAATTATTGATGTAAAGGGACGATGCTCATAATACCGCAGATATTTTGTGGGTAATTTGATATTAATCTTCACGCCATCCCATGTCATCCTGTCCCACCTGGCTCCCCCGATATACAGATTTGCTTTCCCGTATATTTGTTTCGAATTGATTGTTTGAAATGTCATATTTAAATTCAGTTAATTAAGAATTTTAGACCCTCACTGTATGGTGATGCGAAGCGAGAGATATATTTTGAGTATCAGTGTCACACAAACAGTCTATTTTCCACTGACGCGGAGCGGGGCGGAGAGGAGCTTAGCGGTGGCCGAATTGACCAATCACTATGCTCGTGCTGTTTCCGTTGAAACGGAGCAGAAATTTCGAGCATAGTGATTGGTCAATTCGGGCAACGCAAGCTTCTCTCCGCCCCGCTCCACGTCAATGAAAACCCGGCCTAAGGCCCGTATTTATACAATGACCTATTTGGCAGAAGAGAGAACGTATTTGACAGTAATATCAGCGTTTCGTTTCACTTTACTGGCCCCTGATGAGATGCTATTGCTATTTATCGCTTATGAAGTTTAAGAACAAAATGTATGGGATTTGACACAAGCTTCGCTAAATGACGAGCGACTTCGTATGTCGTTTAGCGAAGCTTGTGTGAATTTACAATAATATACTTTATTATTTTTTAAACATAAAAATAATTATTATAAAAATATAGATCTATACTTTCTTTATATCTTCCAATCCATTAAAGTCCATAACATTCTATTATAATTGTCTGGCTTAGTATGGATATTTTTTGTTTTTATTAATCATATTATATATTTTTTATTTGTTTATAGCGTAATATCGCATAGCTTATAATCAATAGTAGTCTGTATAAAAAAGGCAACCAAAATAAATACAAAAGGACTTACCATTTTTACCATGGATGGAATTTAATATTTTGTTTGTTTTAATTTACAATTCATTGAAATACTGCCAATTCTAGAATTATCATTAAACAGCTCGTTTTATGTCTGCAGCGACACGCCGATTGGACGATAACAGCTAATGAGTATGATGTATGGCTACTATCATTGTTATGCCGATTGGCTGCGTCACTGCCGATTGGTTGTGTCATGCCAATTGGTTGCGTCATGCCGATTTGCACCATCATGACGATTGAATTATAGTCAATATAGTATTTGGATAATCTTTAACTTTAAATACTTAACTTAATTATCATTTTTATAATATAATCTGCAAAAAACCTATAAAAAAATAGAGTCCTATCTAGCCCGATATCGGCGCTTTACATTCACAACCCCGTATCTTTAAAACTACAACTTTTCAGTAGTGTAAAAAAACTTAATCATTTGAAACTTTATTATGACATGGATTTTTAAATGAGGTTCAGTTATGTATTAATCCAGCTTTTTAACTGATCTAAAGTATACAAAAAATTAAAAATTAAGTTTTATAGAATCAAGAAAACATTAATTTTTCAGATCCGAGATGTAGATTTTTTTAGAAGGTAAAGTTAAACATCCGTGTCCTATTTTAGATCAAAAATTAACATCTAGATGTTGCCAGTTAATTATTAGTCTAGTATTTCTATATGTAACTAGTTTAATTATCATTATAAATAGGAATAATATGTTAATTAGGTAGCTCGCTATTCATAATACTGCAAACCTACACCGCACACCAATCCCCTCAAAGTACAGCGAGAATTTGCGAAAATGAATTCTGTGACACTAATTACAAGCTGTTTAACAGACCGGTTTGAATTTAACAACGAAATATTTAAGCGGTTAAAATAAACTGAAACTACTCACAGTCGTATTAAAACTTGTAACACGGCGAGGTGTTATTCTAGAAGGTTTCTCGATGCAAATGCGGCTGTGAAAACGTTTTAGACTTAAGAACGGTACATAAATGTTGTTTAATTGATGGTCCCGATACAGTAAAAAAGAATTATAAAAGTCACATCAATTATAAAAAAAAGGTATCTATGATAATGGAGAAATCAATGATTCACTTAAAGCAATGGTAATTTATAGCCAGCAGGCTTACTAGCGATACAATCGAGAATCGCATCAGTTTGATTTAACGGCTTTCGGTATTTTATTTGGTGGATTGCTTTGAAACTAACCAGGATAAAGAAAATCGTTAGATCGTAACTTTTTGTACTCCCGACCACAACAATCGACTGAGAATTAAAATAAACATACGTCAATTTATTGGGAAGTACGCGACAATATCGAATCTGAATCAAAATCGAATCAGTTTGTAGAGTAAGGCCCCTGGGTATTGAAATAACGAACTAGTTGAATGAACGGTTAACGAAAATATGAAGGTTGCTGCATAGTTGGGGATCCATCCCCAGCTGTGCATCCATATGCATAACCATAGATCCATCGTCACCTATCCAGCGACTCTTACTAGAAAATCTATTGAACAGAATTGATTTTACGATATTATAGAACACATTATTAATAAGTTATACGATACCGTTTTCATTCACCAACGTTGAGATTTCGTTAGCGAAAAAACCGCCAATGATCCAACTCTGGCGCTTACTTATAAATGTATTCTTTTATGTCTCTGTCCGTGTCCACTGCGCAAGTTGGTCGAGTTAAAATACGCTTCGAGTCTTTCTAGAATAAGTCTGCTTTGTGTTTGTGGATCTTGCATCATGAATTTACATATTTAAGAACGCTTCAGTGTTTGCGCTGTCGATACTTAACTACTACTTTAAAACTTCTGTTTAGCGACGAGAATTCACTGTGTTTTTGTGTCGTTAAAACAACATTTCAAGTAAGAAACTTTTGTGAAAGAAATATCTACATAATAATAAAAATTAAAAAAACTATAACCCGAAAGTAATTCAAACATAGGTACAAAAATAGTCAAGGTAGAGCCGTGGTCGTACCCGCTAAACAAATCTAAGCGTTACCTCGCACGAAAAAAGAGAACTAGAAAAATAATAATATTCGTCTGCTGTTGAAATATATACAATCCAAATAGCGGGTACGACCACCTACCTCATTTATTAAAATGGGACCAGTAGTTTAGCCGCTACGAGGGAACATATATACATACATGTGTTTCTCGCCTTGTTATAATAATTTAAGTATTATTTTTTGTTAGAAATAAAGCCTTAAAACCTACATAGACTGCCAAAATCTTTCCTTTTTTTTGGCTTTGCCGAAGTCGGGTAAAAATGAACCGGAGACGCGTACCTCACAACACAAGTGACAACTCGCAGTAACTACACGTGTGTGCGCGCACCTGGGGCCTTACTCTCCAAACTGATTTGATTTTGATTCAGATACGATCATGCCGCGTACTTCCTAATAAATTGACATTTGTTTATTTTGACTCTCAGTCGAATGATATGGTCGGGAGTACAAAAAGTTACGATCTAACAATTTTCTTTATCCTGATTAGTTTCAAAGTAATTCACCTAATAAAGTACGAAAAACCACTGATATCGAACGGATTCGGTTCTCGATTGTGTCGGGAGTAAGCCCGCTGAGCTGCTTTGGCGTTCTGTTGACTTAAGTCCCGATTTCACCAATACATGTTAGTGTTAACGGCTTGTTAAAATATCATGCCTTCTCATTCATTGGTAGGAATTACGAGAGAAACAACATAATATTTAACGAAGTATTAACTTTAACATTGCTTGGTGAAACACGCACTAAGTAGGTTAGACAAGCTCTACCTGTCCTGTAGACCGTTGTGTTGTTGGCTCACTCATTATTGTTACATCATACTCCAACTCCAACCGATGATCATGAAAAACTTGCCAATTACGAAACGCAATTGGCAGTTTTTTTAGACTTTACAATAGTACTTCCTACCGTATCTACGGCTAACAAAATGTACATATTAATCTTCGTATTTGGAACAGAGTTCTTCGTAACAGAATTTGTTCCATTTCTTCTTATGGAGGCATCACTGGACTGGCTTTAAGGCTTTGATGCAAGATATATTGCGATACACTCGGCTTTTAGATTCCGCAGACCTTTATATGAAATCAGCTGTACAATTTACTGAAAGTAAAGCAATTCCGTAATTCATTTATTACTTTTGCTAGAAAGTACGTAAAATATCCCACGTATACTAGAAGAAAACGTGGACCTTTGCATCCTGTATTAGATGAGTTATCTGGGAGCACGGCAGTGTCTCTGCCAAGTTGAGCACGGCCGTACCATTCTTTTTTTGAAACAGTTCAAACCATTTTTCACCCCCTATAACCCTGTTATGGATAGAACTAGAAGTCTGCATTTTCAGTTAACATGGACCAATAACTAAGCAGGCGTTGTATAAAAACGATTTGAAACTGATATTTTGGAGTTGTGACTTGCCAAAGTTTTTTAATTTTGTCATTGACTCACTCATTCACACACTGAACGATCATTAAAGTATTAGGCACTTCTAGCAGACATAGAAACTTTAAATCTGGAATACAAGTAGTGTTCAGTGTATAAATTAAGGAGAAACTTAAACATTTTGAAATTTTGGCTAGTTATATAGCTAAATACTTTAGCTGCATAAATAGCTCTGTAATCCCATATAAATGTGTACATTTATCCTATACTAGCTGTGCCCGCGACTTCGTACGCGTGGAAAAGTGATTTAGGGCAGCAGTTCAAATACATTTTTAGTTTATGAACACTGTCGTTTGGATATTTAAAATCACTAATTTATAGTAGTTAATGCTTCTTTATACACGGTATTAGACGTGCATAAGCAAAAGAAGTAGGCCGATGGAGTAATGATAATAATTTATTGTCAAATAATGGCCGTTTTTTTCTATGAAAATGCTAACGATTCCTATTACTACCAGCTCGAAAAATGACCGTGTATTATTAACCGACTTCAAAAAAAGGAGGAGGTTCTCAATTCGTCTGTATGTATAATATTTTTTTTCTTTTATGCGAACGGGACTACTTGATAGTACACTCATATACGCGACGAAGATCTCTGTACTGAGATTTGTATGGACTTTACGCCGCAGCGACTGCAGACGATGATCGTTTTCACACCGACGCTGCGCTGCTGGCGCCGAGCGCCAAATTTTTTAAAAGTCTACTCTCGGTGCGCAATTCCAACTCGGACTTGCCCGGTTTTTTATTTATTAATTACCTACGCTAACAAACATGTAGCCTACTTTGGGACTTTACGGTTAAAGTACTAACTTGCTTTAGACGACAAAATAACAAAAGTCCAAAAGAAAGAAAAAACCCAAGCCGTACCTAGCATAAAAACTAATAAATAAAAATATCATGAAAAACATAAAATCTTACTTATATTGACATAACTTTTCTAATTTAAATGTACCTATGACATCTCATTCATATCTTGAAAACAAACTATCCTACGCCTATACTTTATTAATCGTATTTGCAAAACCTAAGTATAATAATAAATTACTTCGCACAAAGTAATAATTATTTTCACTTGTACTGGAAAATAAGTATTACTTTGTGCGAAGTAAATTTAATTGTTCCTTTTAGTTTACCTTTTGAAGTCGTTTTTTTTTTTTGTTTAAAATTATTTAATTTTCAGATTTTTAGTGATGGGTATAGACTGAGTAGGGATAATTCTCGAATGATCAGACGACGATTATTTGAGGACGGAAAATGAAAAACAAAAACGATTAGATAAAAAAAAATAGTAAAAAGAGAAAAAGTCTACCACTGCTCTGGCGTAAGCCAGAGCAGTGGTAGATATCTATAGAGTATATATATATGTATATGCGCGAAATTTTTCAACACATATACATATATATATATAGCTCAAAAAATTTCACGTTTCAATAAAACGTGAAATTTTTTGATATTATAGATCCAGGATATGGTGCAAAACCTAACTGTTTGGTAATATATGCTTAGACTACTTCAGAAAAAATCAAAATCAATTCACATAAATTTTGAGGATTTCCTTCGATTCCTCACGGATCCCATCATCAGGTCACCATTTGGTGACAATGGGATCAAATTTAAATTATACCCTACACAACATTAAAAAAAATTAAAATCGTTTCAGAAACGATGAAGATATCCGCGAAGAAACAAAAAAAAACAAACATATATTTACGAATTGAGAAACCTCCTCCTTTTTTGTAAGTCAGTTAAAAATATTATGTTGGTTATTTCATGTTACAATCTACCTTAGTGCCAAGTTTCATTTAAATACGTTGAGTAGTTTGGCTAAAATAAGGTCAAATATGTAGCTACAATTTTTTGAAGATCCCACGGGAACCCTTTCGTTTTTCGGGATAACAATTTCCAATAATGCTCTTCAGGTCATAAGCTACCTGCCTGCCGAATTTTATTTAAATACGTTGAGTAGTTTGGCTGAAATACCGTCAAATAGGTAGCTACAATTTTTTGAAGATCCCACGGGAACCCTGTCGTTTTTCGGGATAACAATTTTCAATAATGCTCTTCAAGTCATAAGCTACCTGCCTGCCGAATTTCATTTAAAGACGTTGAGTAGTTTGGCTGAAATACCGTCAAATAGGTAGCTACAATTTTTTGAAGATCCCACAGGAACCCTGTCGTTTTTCGGGATAACAATTTTCAATAATGCTCTTCAAGTCATAAGCTACCTGCCTGCCGAATTTCATTTACATACGTTGAGTAGTTTGGCTGAAATACCGTCAAATAGGTAGCTACAATTTTTTGAAGATCCCACGGGAACCCTGTCGTTTTTCGGTATAACAATTTCCAATAATGCTCTTCAGATTATAAGCTACCTGCCTGCCAAATTGCATTTAAATACGTTGAGTAGTATGGCTGAAATACCGTCAAATAGGTAGCTACAATTTTTTGAAGATCCTACGGGAACCCTTTCGTTTTTCGGGATAACAATTTCCAATAATGCTCTTCAGATCATAAGCTACCTGCCTGACAAATTTCATTTAAATACGTTGAGTAGTTTGGCTGAAATACCGTCAAATAGGTAGCTACAATTTTTTGAAGATCCCACGGGAACCCTTTCGTTTTTCGGGATAACAATTTCCAATAATGCTCTTCAGATCATAAGCTACCTGCCTGACAAATTTCATTTAAATACGTTGAGTAGTTTGGCTGAAATACCGTCAAATAGGTAGCTACAATTTTTTGAAGATCCCACGGGAACCCTTTCGTTTTTCGGAATAATAATTTCCAATAATGCTCTTCAGGTCGTAAGCTACCTGCCTGCCAAATTTCATTTTATTCCATACAGTGGTTTTAGCGTGATGCGACGACAAACATTCCCATATGGACAGACAGACAGACAGACAGACAGACAGACAGACAGACAGACAGACAGACAGACAGACAGACAGACATTTTTTTCAAAAATGCTATTTTTAGGTTCTGTGGCTTATATAGACCCCCTTTTTTAATTTTCACTTAAATATTCTTAACTAGCTGTGCCCGCGACTTCGTACGCGTGGAAAAGTGATTTAGGGCAGCAGTTCAAATACATTTTTAGTTTATGAACACTGTCGTTTGGATATTTAAAATCACTAATTTATAGTAGTTAATGCTTCTTTATACACGGTATTAGACGTGCATAAGCAAAAGAAGTAGGCCGATGGAGTAATGATAATAATTTATTGTCAAATAATGGCCGTTTTTTTCTATGAAAATGCTAACGATTCCTATTACTACCAGCTCGAAAAATGACCGTGTATTATTAACCGACTTCAAAAAAAGGAGGAGGTTCTCAATTCGTCTGTATGTATAATATTTTTTTTCTTTTATGCGAACGGGACTACTTGATAGTACACTCATATACGCGACGAAGATCTCTGTACTGAGATTTGTATGGACTTTACGCCGCAGCGACTGCAGACGATGATCGTTTTCACACCGACGCTGCGCTGCTGGCGCCGAGCGCCAAATTTTTTAAAAGTCTACTCTCGGTGCGCAATTCCAACTCGGACTTGCCCGGTTTTTTATTTATTAATTACCTACGCTAACAAACATGTAGCCTACTTTGGGACTTTACGGTTAAAGTACTAACTTGCTTTAGACGACAAAATAACAAAAGTCCAAAAGAAAGAAAAAACCCAAGCCGTACCTAGCATAAAAACTAATAAATAAAAATATCATGAAAAACATAAAATCTTACTTATATTGACATAACTTTTCTAATTTAAATGTACCTATGACATCTCATTCATATCTTGAAAACAAACTATCCTACGCCTATACTTTATTAATCGTATTTGCAAAACCTAAGTATAATAATAAATTACTTCGCACAAAGTAATAATTATTTTCACTTGTACTGGAAAATAAGTATTACTTTGTGCGAAGTAAATTTAATTGTTCCTTTTAGTTTACCTTTTGAAGTCGTTTTTTTTTTTTGTTTAAAATTATTTAATTTTCAGATTTTTAGTGATGGGTATAGACTGAGTAGGGATAATTCTCGAATGATCAGACGACGATTATTTGAGGACGGAAAATGAAAAACAAAAACGATTAGATAAAAAAAAATAGTAAAAAGAGAAAAAGTCTACCACTGCTCTGGCGTAAGCCAGAGCAGTGGTAGATATCTATAGAGTATATATATATGTATATGCGCGAAATTTTTCAACACATATACATATATATATATAGCTCAAAAAATTTCACGTTTCAATAAAACGTGAAATTTTTTGATATTATAGATCCAGGATATGGTGCAAAACCTAACTGTTTGGTAATATATGCTTAGACTACTTCAGAAAAAATCAAAATCAATTCACATAAATTTTGAGGATTTCCTTCGATTCCTCACGGATCCCATCATCAGGTCACCATTTGGTGACAATGGGATCAAATTTAAATTATACCCTACACAACATTAAAAAAAATTAAAATCGTTTCAGAAACGATGAAGATATCCGCGAAGAAACAAAAAAAAACAAACATATATTTACGAATTGAGAAACCTCCTCCTTTTTTGTAAGTCAGTTAAAAATATTATGTTGGTTATTTCATGTTACAATCTACCTTAGTGCCAAGTTTCATTTAAATACGTTGAGTAGTTTGGCTAAAATAAGGTCAAATATGTAGCTACAATTTTTTGAAGATCCCACGGGAACCCTTTCGTTTTTCGGGATAACAATTTCCAATAATGCTCTTCAGGTCATAAGCTACCTGCCTGCCGAATTTTATTTAAATACGTTGAGTAGTTTGGCTGAAATACCGTCAAATAGGTAGCTACAATTTTTTGAAGATCCCACGGGAACCCTGTCGTTTTTCGGGATAACAATTTTCAATAATGCTCTTCAAGTCATAAGCTACCTGCCTGCCGAATTTCATTTAAAGACGTTGAGTAGTTTGGCTGAAATACCGTCAAATAGGTAGCTACAATTTTTTGAAGATCCCACAGGAACCCTGTCGTTTTTCGGGATAACAATTTTCAATAATGCTCTTCAAGTCATAAGCTACCTGCCTGCCGAATTTCATTTACATACGTTGAGTAGTTTGGCTGAAATACCGTCAAATAGGTAGCTACAATTTTTTGAAGATCCCACGGGAACCCTGTCGTTTTTCGGTATAACAATTTCCAATAATGCTCTTCAGATTATAAGCTACCTGCCTGCCAAATTGCATTTAAATACGTTGAGTAGTATGGCTGAAATACCGTCAAATAGGTAGCTACAATTTTTTGAAGATCCTACGGGAACCCTTTCGTTTTTCGGGATAACAATTTCCAATAATGCTCTTCAGATCATAAGCTACCTGCCTGACAAATTTCATTTAAATACGTTGAGTAGTTTGGCTGAAATACCGTCAAATAGGTAGCTACAATTTTTTGAAGATCCCACGGGAACCCTTTCGTTTTTCGGGATAACAATTTCCAATAATGCTCTTCAGATCATAAGCTACCTGCCTGACAAATTTCATTTAAATACGTTGAGTAGTTTGGCTGAAATACCGTCAAATAGGTAGCTACAATTTTTTGAAGATCCCACGGGAACCCTTTCGTTTTTCGGAATAATAATTTCCAATAATGCTCTTCAGGTCGTAAGCTACCTGCCTGCCAAATTTCATTTTATTCCATACAGTGGTTTTAGCGTGATGCGACGACAAACATTCCCATATGGACAGACAGACAGACAGACAGACAGACAGACAGACAGACAGACAGACAGACAGACAGACAGACATTTTTTTCAAAAATGCTATTTTTAGGTTCTGTGGCTTATATAGACCCCCTTTTTTAATTTTCACTTAAATATTCTTAATGTACAGACATGACCCCTCTACAGATTTATTATATGTATAGATGTACAGACATGACCCCTCTACAGATTTATTATATGTATAGATAATTACAAAGTTAAATTCGCACTTTCAGATAAAAACATAGGTTTAAGTGAATCTTATAAAAAAAGAAGTAAGATCTTTCTCTCTCATTCGTTCCTCTACCGTAAAAAGTTTTCAGATCCATGTGATGCCAAGTAGGAGTTGGTCGGTCTAACAATATCTAATAGTGATCACATTATTTTTAAAATAAATATTAATAAATTATTAAAAATCTTTTATGTTTAAAATGAATGGTAGATCGACTGAGCTTTATTATATTATTTAATATTATTAGCTGTAGCTCACAGCTTTGCTTGCAATTGCAATACAATTGATTTATGTATATTTACTAAAATTTTCGAGGTTTAAAGTATACTTTTTAGACCAAAATAATATTACTGATACTATATTTACATGACCGGATCTGTAGGCAGAAGCTAGTAATATTTTAAAACAAGAAGATCCAACTACCTTTGATATATTGCTTATCAAAATATTCTTGTAAAATAGTAATAAATGTATGTATTCACTTGTCTAGACATCAGTACACTTTCTACAAATGTTATACCTCAAAGCAAACACTGCAATAATATTATCG
This sequence comes from Celastrina argiolus, assembly GCA_905187575.2. NCBI lineage: Eukaryota > Metazoa > Arthropoda > Insecta > Lepidoptera > Lycaenidae > Celastrina > Celastrina argiolus. Next base: position 7,295,979 of record LR994598.1, read on the forward strand.
TTGTGAATTTTACAAATATATTTTACTTTACCGTTTACGTTAATATGGTAAGCTACCACATACTATACACGACGTAAAAAGAACAAATATAATAATTAACAACTTTGGGATAATAATTATGATACTACCTTTTCTGTACTTTTTTCGTCAAGATTCAAAAAATTTTTACCTTTTTACACTGTACCTGTACTATGGGTGTAAAAAGAGCAGTCACTATAACTTTGATATACGATTATATAATACTACCTTTCCTTATTTTGGAAATGTTTTTTTTAATATATTTTTTTGTCAAAAACGAAAAAAAATTTTTTTTGCTTTTCACCATTTCCTATTTTTTTGTCGCAAAAATGTCAATAAAGTAAAAAAAAATTTTTTTTTTAATTTTGTAAAAAAAATTTTTGTAAGAAAAGGTAGTATAGTAAGCAGTCACTATAACTTTGGGATATCCCAAAGTTATAGTGACTGCTCTTTTTACACCCATTATATTTATGTCGAGTAATAAAAAAAAAGTAATAAAATTATAATAAAACACATTTCTTGTATGAGCAAAGGTAGTATAATCATATCCCAAAGTTATAACGACTGTCTTTTTATAATCTGTGTAAATTATATATGCTCAAATCGTTTGCAAGCGGTAAAATACCTAAATGATATATCTAATGGTACATTTCTCATGCATGTATATTACATTTTTAAAACTTCTTTCCTAGAGTTATAAAAGCAATACTGTATTAACCATATTGCTATGAAAAACTCTCAGGCGTTTGAATTTTTTAAATTACTTTAGCCGTAAAGTAAGAAACACACACATGCTCACAAAAATAGTCTTTGTAATAAAACTCCTTTGATAATGAAAAACACCTAAAATATTTAGCTCCAAACATTCTTCACCAAGCAAAAACAATTCAATATGCAACTTTAGAAGTTCAATAATTCTATTCATTTTTTTTAATAGAAGTTATATTTTATTCCTCGATTAACTAACGTGAAGGGCTTACTCTCCAAACTGATTCGATTTTGATCAGATTCGATCGTGCCCAGTACTCCCGAATGAATTGACGTTTGTTTATTTTGATTCTCAATCGATTGATATGGTCAGGAGTATAAGAAGTTACGATCTAACGATTATCTTTATCTTCGTTAGTTTCAAAGTAATTCACCAAATGAAATACCAAAACCCGTTGGATTGAACTGATTCGATTCTTGATTGTGTCGGGAGTAAGCCTGCAGTTTATTTTATTTTATGTTATGCACAAAAATAAGCCCACAGCCCACCGGACTAACGTTAGAACTTGACTCGGAGGTAGTGGGTTCGATCACCACGTTGGAAAAACTGAAATGTTGTTTTCTACTTTAGTTACGATAATGAAGGATCATTTGATCACCTTGTCTGACAAGAAAGACGATCCATACGCCGAATGGACGTGTAAAAAGTTGGTCCTACGCCTGGTCTCCCGCCAGTCGTGTCGGTTATCCCACTGGACTACGAGAGTGATGAAAGAGAGAGTGTCTTTGTGTATTGCGCACACGCTTGGGAACTATAAAATAGCTCCTGCGTAGTAGGCCTGCTTTCAATGAAACTAACTGCCCACCGTCATCGAAATCGGTGTAGGAGGCCGAATTGAAAATCTCCTCCGTTTGAAAGTTGGTTAAAAAAGTAGTTCTTGCGTTCTCTCGCTAGTCCGCCAGCTATCCGTCCCATTGGCTTATGATAGCATTGAAAGAGAGTATACTTCTGTATATCGCATATACTTGGGCAATATAAAATGACGTAGCTACCCCGGTTTCAATGAAACCAGCTGAAAAAAAAAGGTAGCTGTAGTGGAAACTTACAAAAATATAACCCATGAAATTGAAATAGGGTTACCCTCGTCGGATAGATCGTAAAGTCATTTTATATTGCATCAAAAACATAACTTGTAAAAAGTGCCAAGTCTAGCTACTTAGTTTTTTTTGCAAAAAGAACTTGTGATATCTATGTGATGCGAAGCTGGGGTGAGTCGGTCGGTCTAACAATATCTTATAGTGATCATATCAATATGTATTATTAAAAATCTTTCATGTTTTAAATGAATAATTAGATTGACTTGGCAATCGCATGAATACACAATGTATATGGTATTATATCTATCCCACAAGTGATACATATTAATAGAGATTGTTTAGTGCGATTGCCAAGTCAATCTACAATTTATTTAAAACATAAAAGATTTTTAATAATATTGATATGATTACTATAAGATGTTGTTAGATCGACCAACATACCCCAGCTTGGGATAAATAGATGTTACAGTGTGTACACAATACAGCTTCAGAATTCATTGATTTAATTCTCCACAGGCCCTACGGAGGAGAACTACGACAAAAACCTGACGGACATCCGGCGAGAGGTCGCCACGCGGATACGTAACGTCGTCATCAACAACCAAACACTTTTTAAGGTGGTGTATTAATTGACACTAATAAATGGTTATCATTTATTAGTGACGCCTCCGTGGTCTAGTGGTTCAGAGCTTGGCTCTTGACCCGGAGGTCGCGGGTTCGAATCCCGCTGAGGGAACAAAAAGTTTTAAATGTTCCTGAGTCATGGATGTGTATTAAATTTGTGTATTAATATAATAAAAATCTTAAATATGTGTATAGTATAAAAGTATTAAATATATTTCCGTTGTCTGGTGCCTGTAACACAAGTTCTTCGGATACTTAGCACGGGGCCAGATTGACGTGGTGTGAAGCGTCCATAGATATTATTATTATTATTATTATTATCATTTGATGGCACACTAAAACATTTAGGCCGTGTTTCACCAAGCAATGTTAAAGTTAACGCCATGTTAGATATCATGTTATCTCTCTCGTATTTCCTGTCAATGAATGAGAAGGCATAGTATTTTAACACTGACATGCGTTGGAGAAATCGGGACTAATAATAATAAATAATAATGATGACACCGATTTCGGTGATGGTGGACGGTCGCATTGAAACTAGGCTACGCAGGAGTTATTTTATAGTGCCCAAGTGTGTGTACAATAAGCACTCGCGTAGCCCAGTGGGACGGATAACCGACATGACATGGCGAGAGTGAGATAAGGCGCAGGACGGACTTTTTACATGCCCATCCGACGCATGGATCATCTTTCTTGTCAGACAATCAGGTGATCTCTGCATTTTCCTAACCAACAAACATTTGTTATTGTTCCAACGCGGGAATCGAACCTCCGAATCGAGAGCTAGGCTCCAAACCACTAGACTGCGGAGTTATTGGAGTTCAAAAACCATTTTTTTTGTTTTTCTGTCTATACCTACAATTATTGATCTTCAAATAATAGAATTCGCATTATAAAGTTGATCTTCGAGCGATAGAAGCAATCAATATTTTTGGATAGTTAATGGTTAATGGAATCAGGCGTTACTTTGCGGAAATCCATAGCATAAAATTTAAATATATTATATCTAGCAATATCCCGCGAAACAATTATAACCACAACCTGCAAGCAGATGAGATTTTTGGGTCTATAATAGATATTATGAAAAGTTACCAATCACATAATAGATTTATTTGAGACTGTACAAAAAGTCATCAGTCAGAATTTTTGTGAATTATAAAAATTGGATTCAAATGGATTTATGTAATTGATTACCAATTTGGAATATTTTGTAGTTTAGAAATTTAAGATTAACCATGTTAAAATATAACCATTTATATGCCTCAACGTGTCGCATGGTTCATATATCAAGCCGAATATAGTATGAGAAAGACTCTGTTTTGACACCTCATATATTCTTACCATAGCGCGACAAATCGCGATTAAAGAAAGATCTATGGAGACCTAAAGACACAAAAAAGATGAGTTTCAACCCTGGTCAGGTGTTCGGTCAACGAACAGTGCTGTGTATAGAAAAGGAGCCCGCGAATCCCAGAATATATTTTATCGCGTTATGGTAAGTAATTTATATGAGGTCCCAAAACAAAATATGCTCTACTCGTCTTTCTCTACACACTATATTCGGCTTGATATAATATGAACCATGATACACGCTGTAACCCAAAATAAAACAATGTTTATCTTATACCTTTAACAACGGCATGTTTGTACAGAACAGCCCTGACTTCCTGTCCTTCATCGAGAAGGATCTAGAAGAATACGAGGCCAGCTTCCAGGAGTACAGCAAGCACGTCTCCAGCACGGACAGCAGGAAGAAGACCTGGACGTTCTGGAACGCCATGTTCTACGCTGGAACCATCTACACTACTATAGGTAATTAGAAAATACTAGCTGCGCCCGCGACTTAGTTCGCGAATCAATCAAATCAAATTATTTTATTTCTGAATGAAACTAAACAAGCTATTGACCCTGTCCGAGTTTCTTACGCCGGTTCTTCTCGGCGGGCTAGGGTTGACCGGTGGTAGCTTTTTGGTCGACTTTCCGAAAATAGCTTGTTAAGTTTCATTTGGAAATAAAACATTTCCATTTGATTAGACGGAGAAACAGCGAAGTCTTATTAATAGGGATCCATTTCACCCTTTTGGTACGGCACTCTTTAAAACTACATCCAAATCGGTTCATCTGTTTGTGAACTACGATGCTACAAACACACACACACACGCACCGATACTTATCGTAACTCGTCATGAGTTCAAATTGGCAGACTAAAGTAAATATTGTAATCTATATTAAATAAACATTGCCTGTATAAAACGAAAAGCAACCTGTATTAAATGCTTGCTATTAGTTTAATCCAGGCGCCGAGGAAGAACAAAGGGGACAGTCTGAGATAAAAATCCAGCGAACTTTCGCCAAATGCAGAACAAAGTAAACAAAACGAATCGAGCTTGTCTCATTGCGCAGGCTTTGGTAATGTAAGGAAAACACTGTGAAGTTAGAAAATAATGTTTTATTCAATTGTCTTTGTGATCAATGTGTGGTTATTTTCTAATGATACTACTGAGATGCAGTTCAATAACTGTTATGGGACCTTTTAGAATTTTAATTATGTTATGAGTTAAGTTAATTGCAAAACAAATGACTTTAAGGAAATATTTATTTGTATAAAATTAAAATTAATTTACATTGATTGGATATTATAACGTGACTATGGCGAAGGCGAAGGAAGTGGCTTTCAAGTTTCAACTGATGGTCAAAAGTTCTGTTAAGACTTATATAAAACTTATATCGGTCAGAAGGGAAAGAGTTGCGGGCATGTCGACTGCGGGGACTCCAGCGGGGTGGTGGAGGCATGGTGTTGACAGCGGCACAGGTACAGCATTGAGAGCGTCTCGAATGCTTGAATGGTTCTTGGAAGTGCTGGCGTCTAATAGTTTAACAATAATAATATCTATCTGGCTCTGTGCTAAGTATCCGAAGAACTTATGTTACAGGTACCAGACAACTGAAATATATTTAATACTTTTATACTATACACATATTTAAGATTTTTATTATATCATACACAAATTTAATACACATCCATGACCCAGGAACATACAATACAACAAACTTTTGTTCCCTGGGCGGGATTTGAACCCTCTCGTTCTAGCACCAACGTGCTCCACCACTGCGCTGCGGAGGTCGACAAAGTTTCAGTGGCTATTAAGCCGCGGATGTTTATATTATAATAGTGTCGGGTTCATTCTGTGAATAGAGCTATGCTATGGTTACATAACTCGTGTTATGTTAACATTTTTCGGCGATCAAACAAGGGAAATATATGCTTCTCAATTTCGATAAGCACAAGATCGGATTAATGTGGTGTGAAAGAATCCATAAATACTATGCTACCTTTTAAATCGCAGTGCTCCGATGTCTCGAGTTGAAACTTCAAAATTTTTTTTTAAATGTTAACATCTAATCAACATGTAGAGCGCCGAAGTCACTAAAGCAAATACAGAATAAAATACAATTTCACGATGAAACAGTAGATATTTTACTTACGCTACGCGACTATGTAGATAGTCCAATGGTTAGATATTGACTCTCAGTTCCGTAGTTCGTGGTTTCTATCCTACTTGGAACAAAAAAAAAAACAAATTATTAGGATTAGCAATCTGATGATTTTGGCATGAAAGACGCGTCAGATGGGCATGTGAAAAGTCCTACGTCTGATCAGCCATCATCATCATATTCATCCACCTCATTGGGTTACGAGAGTAAAACGTGATCTTCTGTTTTCCGCACGAACTTGGGCACCATAAAATTTGAAAGAAGCTGGTCTTCAATCTTTCAATGAAACTTGACGCTGGTGGCATTAATATTTATTATCATAACAATACCAATTGAATTTCCAATTCGATCAAGTGTGGGTTGGTATAAGCGGCTTATTGGATAATTAATAATAATTAATTTATGAGTATTAAAGGTGGGTAGAATATTATAATACTTTCTACGGTCCCTTGTCCTTCACTTTATATTATACTTTTTACCCGACAACGACGAAGCATAAAGGAGGGTTATGATTTTGACCTGAATACACCATGGTGTAAAGAAAGTAAGTGACAATTCTTTAGGGTATGTATGTGCATTGTGCCTCCTATGTAGAGTATACTGTGAAAGTACTAGCGTTGAAAGACTTACTTTTAACTTTCATGTTTGTATTAGAAATGCCTCAACATCATAAACTTGCCCTTACAAAAAGGTAAAAAAATATACCTACCTTTTTCAGCGCTGGTACTTTCACATTATACTTTATATACGGGACCCATACACATCCTAAAGTACTACTCATTAATATTATAGACTGTATATGTATATCGTATGTGTATGTCTATGAATGTTCGCCTGTCCCCTCATAACTTCTAAACTAATTATGATAATTAGACAAATAAGGTGTCGTTGGAAGCCCCTTGATCGCCCGCTGAATATAGGCTACATGACGTCACGTTAAAATAGCTACAGCGCCCTCTAGGGGTTACAAAGGGGTACAAAGAGTGAATTAGGTTTTTTTACGGTGTCGTGTGGGATAAGACATGAAAGAGCACATTTCGAAGTAGATAATATTAGCTGTTGCTCACAGCTCTGCTTGCAAACTTGAGATTTGCAATAATTTATTTAAAGCGTGTTTTAGTTTTTTAAACTATGTTGTATTGTTACCTTTTGCACACACACCACAGTAAACTGTACTTTTTCGGGAGAAGTATTTAATTCTTCAATAAGAGTGCTTTAATTGAAGTGAGTTTGTTGAAAACAAACGACTTATAAAGCTCAAATGAAACTTGGTTTTCAATGTAAGCCAATATTTCGATGAATGGCTGAAAACAAACAAAAAAAAAAGGGGAATTCTATATATTTTTTGTACCAATTTTATATATTTGAGGTACAATACCAATATACAAATATATTCGAGAGTAAAGATCCGGCAATACAACATATACAATTTCGAAAAAATAAAAAATCGTTATTTTGGGTGTGTTTCACCAAGCAATGTTAAAGTTAATCCGTCGTTAAATATCATACTGTTCCTCTCGCAATTCCTATCAAAGAAGGCATGGTAATTTAAGAAGCGGTTATCACTAACATCCGTTGGTAAAATCGGGACTTAGTATAATAAAGACGAGAAATTTAATTGTTTGTTTATGCATCATATATGCTCTGAAATTAGTGGGTGGATTTAATGAAATTTGGTACAGATATTATAAAAACATACATACATACATCTTGTTGCAATACGAACTCTTTAGAGAGATATTTAAAATATTACATAATGTGAAGTATAGAACGAGTATGATATTCAATCATAGAATATTGTTATTTAAAAATAATCCTATGTTCAACACATAGACTGCCCAAATCTTCTTACCTTTCCTTTTGGCTACGCCGAAGTCGGGTAAAAAAGACCATGGAAAATAACATAGGCGGCTTTTATTTGAAGCAACCATGCAGGATTTTCTTTGTCGTAGACGAGGTCACGCGTAATATGTATCTAGTAAAAAATATAATGCTTGCTTCATTTTCAATTTTTCAATTCAGCGTTTAAATGAAACCATTAATATTATACTGAATGGAGAAATGGAGATATAAAAAATAGCTTTCACACACACAAGTGAACGAATCCAAAATGCATTTTACAAAATAAAATATTCAGACATAAATCAAAAGCATACACCAAAATTCGTTTAATAAATTCTGTCCGCAGTGAAGGACACTTAAATCACATCAATTCAACAAGGGCCCTGAGAATAAAGCGAGTGTATGTAAATATTTTTCGCAGTGTCACACTTTTCTGGACCGTTTTATTTTGAACACACAGTATTCGCTGATGATTTAATTTTGGAACTGTGCCCAGAAGTTCCGCGCACACGATCTCCGTCGTCCGTCAGCGAAAGTCTTGAGAAAATATTACATTTCACTCATAACAGAACGATAACACTGGAACAAAAGAATTGCTCGAATTTCAAGTGATTTACAACGATTGGTGCTTCAGATTGTGAAGTGAACGTTTCGGGACGTACGTCTAAATATAGAATCTTTTAATAGAGGAATGCCAGATCTAACGCGATGTTGTTCGCGAGAGTGAAAACGGTAAGTGAATTTAACTCTTCGATTACAGCCTAATTTCAGCACCTACATTGGCAATAGATTTAATTGTCTCTGCCAATTTATCGAGTGCTTGCTTACAGATTGTCGTTTAGTTGTGATCTGGTGCAGTTGGTGATTGTTACATTTTTTGCTTGCAGGAGTTCTCGCCCTGTGGTGATGAGTGATAAAGACATAGAAGATATAAAGTTCAATGTTCCTATCATAACAACGGACTCTGAAGTTCAAACCATAGGTCGAGAAGTTTCTAAGATACCAGTTAGAAAAAAAGACGACGATATGGCTGACAACGGAGAAAATCAGACTATGTCTATAAGGAAAAGAAGGAATTTGTCGAAAAATAGGGGACTCAATACGAGGGAAAAGACACCTGAGCCGGGTAGGACCCCTATTCCCCATGAAGATACTACTACAACTGACGAAGAAGATAGTACACATCCTCAAAGAACTTCTAGGGAAATAGAAGCTGATAGCACTTACGAGGAAATGAAACGACTAGTTCTCGAGCAAGCGAAAGCTAAAGATCCAGTATATGATATAAACACTGATGAAATTCTAGAAGCCAGGGCTATGGAAGCAAATGAAAGGCGTCGACGAAGTATTTCACCTTTTGCTATTCCCGATAAAGAAGAATTAGCACAACTTGAACGAAAATTGAGTTTCGTTGATCCTAATAATAAACTTCTATCTACAAATTATTGTGTCACTCTGAAAGATGACGATGTAAAAAGGCGAAATTCCTTAACTTTAGATATGCCACCAAAACTTGATTCAATCCGGTCACCATCATCTGCTAATGTATCACCCAAGGAGAAGGATGCACCATTTTCATTGCCAAGCACACCTAAAAAACTCGAGGAAATGGTTTATCCGGATCAGTTAACTAAAAATAAACCAGTTGAAGACAATGTGGCAAAAGAAACAAAAAAAGAGCCGATACCAAAACCTCCTAGAAAAATCACAGAAGCTCCTTCAACTCCGGGTGAATTAGTGACAAAAGTTATTCAAGTAGAACGAACGCCAAGCAAAAAATTAACCCCAGAACAAAAACCGATTGTAGAAGTCAGGGAAAGAATTGTCAGGACACCGAGCAGAAAATTGACAGCCGACGCCAAGCCTACAGTGCCAAAACAGGCACCAAACAAAACAGCAAATGAACAGCCTAGCAATGAACAAATCCTAACACCCGTGAAACCAGCAAGAAGTAAATCAGCGTCACGATTCGGGGTCAGTTTAGATATAAAATTATTTATTATACTTGTAGCGGCTATATTAATAGCCTTATATTATTATTTGAGTCTCAAACTACAGTAATAATAATGAACATTATTTTATACATTTTTATATCCGAAGTACTAATAAATAATTCATAATAAAATTTGCAGAATAAAACTAGTGAGAGTGAAATGAGTGAGGATCAACTGTATAATCGATTAAATGGTGCTAAGCGTAAAGTAGTCCCAACACCAAGAAGATTTTTGAAAAAGTCTCCTAGAGCGAATCGATCCAACTCAGTTAATAGAGTAGAAGATGTTAAAGTTGTAGACAAAACAGACATAGGAATGAGCCAAACTAGTTTAGAGATATTAGAATTAATGCAAAAAGCTAGAGCAAGAAGTCTTTCCATCCCAAAAGATGATCCACGAATACCATCAGCTTATAAAGGCTACACGAAAGTTTTAGAGACGCCAAATAAAACTCCATCATCAATGAGAAATGCCAGAGGTATATCCTGTCCTAAAACAATTCAAATCATAAGCGACAAAGAAATTCTTTCTGGTTTGAATAGTAAGCGAACACATCGAAGGCATCGTGATTATAAAAAACATAGCAGACATAGTTCAGGGTATGTCGAAGCTAGTCAGTCAGAATATACGTCTACTAGTTGTTACACATCTTCAGGTAGTGAAAATGAATACGAATTCGACCTGTCTGTTAAAACGGCTGAATTAACACGTAAGCTACATCTTTTGAGTAAAGAAGTAAATGAACATGAGGCTAAAATTTGCAATACAATTTTATCATCTGACAGTGATAAGAGAGAAGCTGAACCAAAATCTGTACTTAGAAAACGCTCCATCGCTAGCAAAATTGTCCCAGTGGTTCCAAAAGAAACTACAGTAGCTAAAGTAACTGAAGTAAAGCGAAAACCTAGCATCGAAAAACCAGTGAAAAAGGAAATAATAAAACGATCACGTTGGACTTTGATCGCTAATTGGCAACAGTTTAAAGATGACAATCGAAGTGCTTACAATAAAATGATATCATTAAGAAACAGATGTATATGTAATTTATTACTTCTAATAATCATGTGTGGTTTGGGAGGTATGATGTTTAAAACTTTGGAAGGTTCATTTGAGAACGCTTACAAGTGCAGCACAAGGAATGTTAAAAGGGATTTTATAGAGAATCTGTGGCGTGGGAGCCATTATCTTAGAGAAGAAGATTGGAAGTCCATGGCAAGAAAGAAACTGCATGAATTCGAGGATCAGTTACACACAGCCCACGAAGCAGGTGTTACTTCATATAGCGGTCAAAGATCATGGAATTTTATGAATTCTTTCGTATATTGCTTAACGTTAGTGACTACTATTGGTAAGAAAAGCATGTATTAGAAATTTACATTTGATTAAAAATCCCTGCAATCAAAAGACAATGCTGAAAAGTTGTAAAAATGCTATTATACATATAAAAAAATAATTGAGTTGCATTAGTATTTCCATTTTATGTAATTTATTACAGAATGTTTGAGTCCTCTTTTGAGTTTAATTTTTAATTAAGGTTATAAATATATTGCTAAATTAGTATTCTACATAACATATCATGTAAGTTGTGGTTGAGTCCCTATAGATATAGTAATTTGATTGCATTGTTTGATTGTCACGAAAAATAAACGCATCATTCAAGTCTTTTATTGAACAAAGATAATCCATTACATTTTTTATTTCCACTTTATAGTTATTGTTGCTTGTATATTTTAGGTTACGGGCACATCGCTCCAAAGACTTTCTACGGTCGTGTGGCTACTATCATCTATGCGGTCATCGGTATACCTCTCTTCCTGATCGTGTTGGCTGACTTCGGCAAACTCTTCACGAGGATCATCAAGTTCTTCTGGGCTTACATCAGAAGGTTCTACTACACCAGGAGTTGCAGACGAGTGCGGCGGACAGCGCCTGTTCAAGTGAGTTTGTATTTATTTTGTTAATCATATTTTTTTATGAGTATTGATCAAATTCTAAAATGCTTTAATTAGGTGCACTACTATTTACACTAATACTGCTTGGTGGATTGACAAACAAGTGACTTCAGTGCCACTTAATTTAAGTATTGTTCAGTTATAAGCTCAATTATAATTGAAGATATTATGAATAGATGAAGGTGGTATGTAGCAAAATTCTAATTTTTGGAAAACTGAGTTCAAACTGTCACTTAAACATTTTAGAATACGTCGTATCGTATTAAGTACATTAATGTAAAGATCACTAGAATTAATGTACTTAATCCGTACTTATACTATATCATCCTAAAATGTTTAAGTGACTGTTTAAACTCAATTTTCTGGGTATTTTTTTTGCGATAACTGTATCACCTTCACCAATTCATATCTTCAATTATCCTTGATACAAAAAGTCATATTTTACTTGTTTTACACCATATTGCTTCATCTGATTGTAATAATAATTAATGTAGCGTTATATTCTATTCATAAACAACGATTTTAAGCTTCATTAATTACAATACCACAAAATTGCCGTTGAATAAATCTATTTAAAACACGTATAATTAGTGTAATTAATTATAGGCTCGTCGCTCGCCAAAAAAAACCTTAAGTCTAGGCAGATTCTTTCATTTATAAATAATCTTCACTACAGCTCGAAACAGACTTGTTTTGTATAAATAGAATCATTGAACTAATGGACAGCAATCAGTTGGCACTTATTTCACTTAAAATCTTCTAAATATTATACATTAAAAGCCAATTATGTTATATTTAGATATTTTGGGATCGCGTAAAACCCTTTTCGCCCTCATTGGTCTTCAGGGACCAATGTTTTAGTTAAAATGACATTTTTTATTTAATTATGAGCTAACTGATTACTTTGTAAATTATTTTGGATGTTTCGTATTACATTTCCTAACTTCTTCTTCATGGTGTGATTGATAGATGGAAAAAATTTAATCGCTTGTTTCGTCACCGATATGTTTTCTTTAAGATACTAAATAAGTAGAATAGTATCTACTAGCCTTTGCCTTAGTAGACGAAGCACTAATCCTAATAGAGAGTACTTTAAATTTTTAGCATTATCTAATAAATGACGACCTCCGTAGTGCCTGTTCAGCGTTGGTGCTCGACCAAGAGGTTGCGGGTTCGAATCCCGGCGAGTGAAACAAAAAGTTTTCAACGTTCCTGTGTATTAAATATATTATATTTCCGTTCTCTGGTACCTGTAACACAAGTTCTTCGGATACTTAGCACAGGGCCAGATTGACGTGGAATGAAACGTCTATAGTTATTATATTAATAAATGATAATATACTCTATGATTACGAGTGTGTAGCGTAGTGCCCAGCACATACGGTATTCTCACAACATAGTCTTGTGCAGATAACAGATAAGCCTATTATTGGCTTGGCAGTCATATTCCTTTTGGGCTATGTGCAAGGTCTTGCGTTGTTTTCTGTCACTGCTAGAGGGTCTGTAATAAAGAAAAACAAAATAAAAGAAAGAAAGAATTTTACGGACGCTCTGGCATTAAGTCCGCCATTGTACAATTTGTACATTGTGCATAAGGTGTATAAAATAAAATAATATATTTAGGGCATGTCTCACTAAATAATGTTAAAAGTTAATCCTTCGTTAAAAATCATGTTGTTCCTCTCGTAATTCCTATCTATCAATGAGTGAGAAGGCATGGTATTTTAACAAGACGTCAACACTAACATGCGTTTGTGAAATCGGGACTTAAGATCTTAAACCTTATTGGTACAAGCCACAACTTGGAAATTGAACCAACTTTCTCAAGTGAATGAGCGAGCCATAGTGTTAAGTGTTAACAAAAGACGATAATTTAAAAAACTAAAAAATGAACTGGATTTTTTTTACCCTAATCTACAGACGACTCTAAAGCTAAAACCCACTAAGACGTGCCAAAAAAACACATACAACCTTCGAAAAGCATAACCCACCTTTTGATGCAGTCAGGTAAAAACGTTACGAAATGCCGCGAGATCCCAGCAAACTTGTCGTATCATTCAATAAAAGAAATCATAACAACCTCAAACATCGTTCAAATTATCTGTCTGAATCAGTTTGGTGCGCACACATCGGATCAACATTCTATCGGAAATTATGAACGTTCGGAAATGAGAAATCATTTTTGTGCGTGTCTCCCAATCGAATTGACGGATTTTTATATCTGCTATTGGCTTTTATTTAATGTTTCTTTTAGCTCTTAAAATTGGTAATTTTGTTTCATAAATTGCTTTCGTTTAATTTGTCTGGAAGTGGTAAATTGATTTAGTTCTAGGTAGCAGACACGATGTTTTTTTAAAAATAGTTTCACTTTTATACGACACATAATAAGGTACAAAAAACTGGCCAAGTGCGAGACTAGCACACGAAGGGTTCTGTATACGGCATAAAAACCCCTCTTGTTGTGTAGAGAGCCTAAAATATTAATTATTTTATTGTTATAGCGGCAATAAACATACATCATCTGTAAACAAATTCAGCTGTTTATCTCATGGTTAAGTCACAGGCTGAAGGCAGACAGACAGCGAAGTCTTAGTAATAGGATTTTTATTAGCATTCCGTGCCTAAAAAGAAAAAAAAATCGTTACGTCATAATATAAAAAATATTATTTAACTGTTTAACTTACTTCAATACTACTTGTCTTCTTGAACGCTTATAGGTATTAAATATGAAATTTATTTTTCAAAATGCTACGTCAAGCGATTTGTAAGGAACCTTCGATGCGCGTTTCGAGGGACCTTACAAACCTGGCGCATTTGGTTTTTTTTTTAAATAAGAACTGCCGCTCTAAAAATTGTAGCACTACTGTTAGGTACTTTTTTTTTCTAATAATAGGGTTTCGTTTTTACCCTTTGTGTTCTTCCGTACCTAACCTAATAATTGACAATTGAATTTTAATTGAATGATCAACTAACATGGCATTCAAATCAACGACCCAATGAAAACATACTTTATTGTGCACAATCAGAATTTACACACACACACAAAAATAAACAACACATAGAAAACACTATAGTACACAAAGGCGGCCTTATTACTACAATAGCAATTTCTTCCAGACAACCTTTGAAAGAAAGGATCAAGTTACTGGAGTGTGGTGAGGTATTGTGCTAGAAGTATATTTTATATGCTAAAATAAATAAATAAATTTTAACAATATGATGTTTATATAATATTCCATCAATCAGGGTTATTCAATATGGGTTGTTGATTTGTATGTCATGTTAACTGATACATTTGAATAGCGTTCGGGAAACTGGGAGTATAAATCGAAAAAAAAAAAACTTGAAAAATTGTAGAAATTATAATAAAAACGATTTAGTGTTGATGTTAAAAATTCCATTTTTCACTTTCCAGGAGGTGATGAAAGGACTGAACATCGTGTACGAAGTAGTGCGGCGACCGTCACAGGTATTCTCGGAAGAAGACGTGGAAGTGGCCTCTGGTCTCTCTGGACCACCAGTGGAGAGGAAGACCAGCGATGCTCCACCTCCATTACCCCCCAAACCAGGTGTCGTGAGGGAAGTGGAGATAGAAACTGATCCCGGAACCCCTGCACCATCAGTATTCGAGATTGACGACGAATTTAACTTACCCATATCAGTAGCCATTATAATTCTAGTCTTCTATATCATAATTGGTGCTATTGGTTATAACTTGTGGGAGACTTGGAGTTTCTTTGAGTCGTTCTATTTTGTCTTCATATCTATGTCCACCATAGGCTTAGGAGATTTGGTCCCTGACCATCCAATGTTCATGATGGCATCCATTCTATATCTAGTTTTTGGCCTAGCTCTCACATCTATGTGCATAAACGTAGTACAAGTTAAATTATCCGATACATTTAGACAGGCCAGTGCAAAACTTGGTGCAACGATAGGTCTTAAAGTAGCCGAGGAAGATGGTAGTCTGGTCCCAATAACACCACCCCCAGTAGAGATAGCACCAATACATAAACCCAAAGACAATACAGAGGAGAGTAAAATTAAAGAGGAAGAAACTAAAGAAGATGGCAAAAATAGATAATAAATGAATGAATGTAATGTTGGTTCTTGATATTCATGTTTACAATAATAATACCCAACTTTTATTTACACTTTTCCACTTTTTATGTTTTAAATAAAAACCTCCGTGGCGCAGTGGTTGAGAGCGTTGGTGTTCAAGCGAGAGGTCACAGGTTCGAATTCCGAACAAAAATTTTCAATATTCTTGGGTCATAGATGTGTATTAAATTAGTGTATAATATAATAAAAATCTTAAATGTGTATAATATAAAAGTATTAAATATATTTCCGTTGTCTGGTACCTGTAACACAAGTTCTTCGGATACTTAGCACGGGGCCAGATTGACGTGGTGTGAAGCGTCCATAGATATAATCATAATAAGTTTTTACAAAATAACACGACCGGTTTCGATTAAATCATCACCAGATGCTGAATGAATCAAAAGCGGTCGTGGTATTTTGTAAAAACTTTTTAAAAACGAAATGAAGTGGAAAAATGAAAATAAAAGTTGAGTATTATTATTGTGAAATAAAGATAATATAAGGATATTGTTAAAAAGTCTAAGCCATGAGACGCGGCACGGAAGCGAGGTCTATGAAACTGCGTGCCACGACTCACGGCTACGGCTATAGTGAGTATGATTTTGTTATGTAAGGAATGATACATATTTTGATACAAATATTTATTGTTGAATAAATAAAATGTTTTAAACTAATTATTTCGCGTTCGTTTTCATTGAATAGATACACTTTAACAATATTGTTCAATACTTTCAGAAAAAAAATTACATACAACATGATATTTTATAGAAAATATGGTAATCTACCTTATTTGAAAACTACACATCATAATTTAATGTAAGATGACAAAGAAAGTATAAATATTTTAACGTAATTAAAAATTAAAAAGTCTACTCTGTCTATGCCATATTTCATCAAAATTGGCTCAGTAGTGACGTAATGACGGACTATGTCCTTGGTACAAACAAATCTTTCCTCCTTATAATGTAAAATATATGTACATATATTTTTAAATAATACAAATATATTTATATAATAATAAGTGTGTAGACGCTTCACACCACGTCAATCTAGCCCGTGTGTGGGTTGATTCCCGCGTTGGAACAACAAAAATGTTGTTTTCAAGTTTGGTTAGGACAATGCAGGCTGATCACCTGATTGTCTGACAATGAAGTATAAAATAAAACTTTTATAATGTATTTACAATTAATGATCTTGTTGAAGTCGGTGTCAGCAAAGGTGAGATTCAAGTCAGCAACTTTAGTATGTTATGATCTTAGCTGACAACGACTTCAAAAAGAACATTAATTGTAACTATATTACAAAAATGTTATTTTTAACCGACTTCAAAAAAAGGAGGAGGTTCTCAATTCGTCTGTATGTATAATATTTTTTTTTTTTTTTTTTTTTATGTATGTTCACCGATATTTTCGTCAATTATAGACGGATTTCAAAAATTTTTTTTTTGTTGTATAGAGTTCACTTCTGAGGTGGTCCCATTTTCACCAGGTCAGGATCTGATGATGGGATCCAGGAGAAATCGAGGGCAACCACCGAAAATTGTATGCTCGTATGGTGTTTTTGTTACGTAATCATGTCTTACTCAGGTATATGCTTCCGGGTGTCAACATCTGATGCTGCTGTGCTGATGATGAAGCTACAGTACTCCTTAACGGTTAGGATTAGGAGTTGGAAGGCAGTACTGCAATTGGTCGATGGAAACTATTTAGTAGTATGTAGGGCTAACATGTTGCTTGTGAGGTATGCTTGAATCAACATCTGATGCTGCTGTGCTGATGATGAAGCTACAGTACTCCTTAACGGTTAGGATTAGGAGTTGGAAGGCAGTACTGCAATTGGTCGATGGAAACTATTTAGTAGTATGTAGAGCTAACATGTTGCTTGTGAGGTATGCTTGAATCAACATCTGATGCTGCTGTGCTGATGATGAAGCTACAGTACTCCTTAACGGTTAGGATTAGGAGCTGGAAGGCAGTACTGCAATTGGTCGATGGAAACTATTTAGTAGTAGGTATGTAGGGCTAACATGTTGCTTGTGAGGTATGCTTGAATCAACATCTGATGCTGCTGTGCTGATGATGAAGCTACAGTACTCCTTAACGGTTAGGATTAGGAGCTGGAAGGCAGTACTGCAATTGGTCGATGGAAACTATTTAGTAGTAGGTATGTAGGGCTAACATGTTGCTTGTGAGGTATGCTTGAATCAACATCTGATGCTGCTGTGCTGATGATGAAGCTACAGTACTCCTTAACGGTTAGGAGTTGGGAGCAGTACTGCAATTGGTTGATCGAATGTATGTAGGGCTAACGTGATACTTGTAATATACCATCCAGACTCATGGCGAGAAATCTCGCCGAGAAGTCTCGCCGGCCCTTCTCGCGAGAACAAGCAATTTATCCACACTCTCATTTTTCTCATTCGTGATCTGTTTCCTATGCAGTATGGACGACATTAACGAATTGAAACTGCAGCAGGTTTGGCTGTGTGTTATTGCATATTATAACTTTGTCAATGTCGTTGGGTCTACCCATGATAGTAAAAAATATAAATACCTAATAAGTATTATATTATCAAACTCTTTCAACTAAGTACCTATTAATAACAATTATAGCTTCCTAAAAATATGACCAATTCGACAAACGGACGTTGTAATTAGTGACTATATATTAAATAAACTGAAACCCTGAAGTAAATGAACTAGCATCTATTTAAGTTCACAACGCATCAACACAACTAAAAATCGAGAAATAAAATGACTTTTAAAAAAAAAATTAAACCGACTTCAAAAAAAATAACTAAAAAGCGATAAATAAACTAATGTATCTACTTAATGCATAATATATACCTACAATTATTTAAATATTTACAACTCAATACCTAATACTTTAACAAAGTCATCTTTAACTATTTAAATATTTACAGTTATCACTTATTTTTGAAGTCGGTGCCAGCCAAACAAATAAATGTAATTAAGAATACTGACCGACACTAAAATTCAAAGCAAAACTAAAAATACGAATTTGCATAAGCGCGCTGAAATAATCTATTTCAACGCGCTTGCCAGCCGCGCGCGTCAAACAACACAACAGACTATGTTACCTAGGCTGCAGGCTGGCACCGACTCCAAAAATAAGTGATAACTGTAAATATTTAAATAGTTAAAGATGACTTTGTTAAAGTATTAGGTATTGAGTTGTAAATATTTAAATAATTGTAGGTATATATTATGCATTAAGTAGATACATTAGTTTATTTATCGCTTTTTAGTTATTTTTTTTGAAGTCGGTTTAATTTTTTTTTTATACTTTTTAGTTGTTGAAGTCGGTTTTTTAAACGTAGTTCCATTTTATTTTTTACTTTTTAGTGTCTATAAGTCAAAGTAAAAGGTAAATCCGTTTTGAAGCTACGATGCTACAGACAGACTAACAGACACCATATTTATATTTTTCACCTCCATTTTGTGTCGAGAGTTAATTATAAATACGAAAGTGAAGAATTCCGAAATTAGCCGCACCGAAACTACATACAAATCAAATCATCGACATAAAAAATATATCGACAAGTTTTTCAAAAAAATTTGGTAAAATATGTTCATAAAATAAAAACCGCAGAGCCAAACTATGTAACATTTTTATGGGACCAAATGGCAGCTATTCTGCATCGAATCAAAAAAGAATCACGCAAATCGTATAATTGACCTCAGAATAATCGTGGTACATACATAAAAAAACAGGTTGAATTAAGAACCTCCTGCTTTTTTGGAAGTCGGTTAAAAACATACTCTCCTTAAGACGCAGCGGGTAAAATATATTTTACACTAATATTTTCTTATGTAAATGGAGTGAGACAAAAGTATAAAACAAAATACAGTGTACCCACATTGTAACGCAGATCGGTAAAACAATAAAGGAATTATGATAATTTGTTTCAAAGGAAAATTACGTAGAAAGGAAAATAAGATAAATTGAAAGCCGAAAGTCATATTTGCCCAAGTTATAAGTGAAACTTGTAATAAGAAAAGTGCTTTTGGAAGATATATCCTCATTTCTCCGTTTACAAGAGTGTTTTAGGGGTTCCGTAACCAAAAAGGAAGTCCTGACATCTATCTATCTATATATATATATATATATATATATATATATATACATATATATATATATATATATATATATATATATATATATATATATATATATATATACATATATGTATATATGGGAGTGAGGAATTCTGTGGGCGTCTGTTGATTGTTTTGTATCGTCAGGAAATAATAAGCCGCACATACATTACCGGTATATTGTTTGTAAAATATCATAGTTTCACTCTAAAATATTAACTCAGGTCGTGGATGCAAACGGATTCATCTCAAGACGTGACGAGGTCAGCTGACATCTTGGCTAACGTGTGCTTCTCACGGTGTCTTCTCCAAAAAAGGGTGTCCCGTCGACAATGTCATCAGCCATCGTTGTCATAAGTTATACTTGTCAAACGAGGTGTCATAGCCAACTGTCACTGAACACGTCCAAGTTAGTTAGACTTGACGTCTCTATTCCGTTCTCGGCTTTCGTTCTCTGACATATACATATATTATATATTATATACTTTTAAAAAAGATCAATTTTTCATCTTTTTGCTAAAAGATGGCCCCGTGCGAGTTTCTTACGCCGGTTCTTCTCGGCGGGTTAGGGTTTTTTTTTGTTGATTTTCCGAAAATAGCTTGTTAAGTGTCATTTGGAAATAAAACGTTTTTTATTTTTATTTTATTTTTATCTCTCATTGGGCCCTGATTTAAGATGCCACCGGTTTTTATCGCTTACGAAGTTCGTAAACAAAATTTTTGCTATTTGACATAAGCTACGCTGAATGATCGCGATTTGGTATGTCATTTAGCGTACCTTATGTCATCTTGAATCAGCCCCCTGGGCCCTAAGATGCCATCCCAATTATTGCTTACGAAGTTCATAAACGTATGGGATTTGACATAAGCTTCGCTAAATGACAATCGATTTCTTGTGTCACTAAAAATGGGCGATTTTATCAAACCAATTAAGCTGGCTTAGTATACGTTAAACTCGCTTTACGCGTTTAAACGCGCTTAAAACTCGGAATTGCATTTCACCAACAAAAACTAAACGAGGATCTAGCTAAGCCGAGCTTAAAGTTCAGAAATTGGGATTTCGTCGGCTTAACTTCATTGAGCGAGTTCAAGAGCTGTCACATACCAAATGTCATGAGAATAAAATTCTGCATTAATTTATGTATTTAATTGCAATAGGTAACGCATTGCACGTAAATAATTAAAAAACACTTATGTGTAAAGGTATTTTACAACTATACTTCTCGAACTCGGCTTTCGTAAGCCAAGCTTTGCTTAAAAACATGGTGAAATCCGTTTGACATAAAACGAGAATTATAACAAGCGCGTACAGTGAGAGCTGAGTTTAATCAAGCCGAGTTTTCGTTGTGAATGGTGAAATCGCACCTTAGTTGTATATTTACTTCGATATTAAATAACATGCCGGTTTTCTACAGAACCCTTTATTCCGCCGTCTGAATCGTTCTTGGCCGGTATCTCTGTTTCGATACATTGTCTGAATTATTTATGTTAATGTTCGATCACATCACGAGTTGGGAAGGAATTTATTGATTTGTACACTGAAATATGGATGGAGTAATAAAATTATTTCATCTCGTGCGGGAGATGGGAATTTGTACCGCGAGTGACGCCTACGTTAACCGCCGACGAAAATAAAGGGTTGCCTTAAGGCGAGGAAGGCCCGCTACTAGCGCCACTCTTTTTAAAATAAATTTTACAACGACACAAAGATCATATTTAAAAAAGTAATCGGTTAAAACTCTAAGTAAATAGTTAAACTAATTTATTGGCATTTGATTACAGCTCTAAATTCTATAGTGTATTAACTCTTGTATGTAATTGCTAAATCGGCCACTTTTGGCGGTTTTTATGAGAGTAAATATAATAAAGGATTTAGAGGTGTAATTAAATGCCAATAAATTAGTTTAACTATTTACTTAGAGTTTTAACCGATTACTTATTTTAATAAGATCTTTGTGTCGTTGTAAAATTTATTTTTAAAAGAGTGGCGCTAGTAGCGGTCCTTCCTCACCTTAAGAGGCCATCACGCCTGTTTTTTACATACAAAAATAGGGGTCTAAGCGACCCCTCTTTCCTCCCTGGATAATGCAGCTACAGTAACAATTTTTTCCTGTATATCAATGTATATTATTTGTACGTCCTTATTTTTCCCTTTTTTTATGTATTAATTATTATAATCCAAAAGGAAAGGTCCATTACCTTTTGGCAGTATGTATGTTTGTTCTACAGTAGCGCCTAAGCTACTGATTCAAATTTGATAAAATTGTCAATAGAGAAATTATACAATACAATACAATACAAATATACTTTATTGTGCACACAACAAGTTACAAAAAAAACAAAAAAAAATATACATTACAAAAATCAGACATGCACACAAAGGCGGCCTTATTACTAGATAGCAATTTCTTCCAGACAACCTTATGGTGTTAGAGAAAACAATGCTAGAGAATGGGAGTTGCGCAAAAGTATATTTAATAAAATAAAAGTAAATAAAATAAAATAATACATAAACACAATAAATATATAATATATGTATACAATATAATATAATATATATATCTATATATATATATTTACAATAGATAAACCTACATGATATTTTAATTTATAATAATAAGTGTTAGTTACATAAGTTACGGGTTGACACAATATGATTCCAGATAATGATTTTTTATAAGAGTTTTAAAGCGATGTATAGTTTCAGCCTGCCTTATATGGATAGGTAAAGAATTCCAAAGGGAAATGGATTTTACAATGAAAGAGCAATTAAAGTATTTAGTGCGGTGGATAGGAATGTCAAGAAGAAGATTAGATATAGATCGTAGTTCCAGTCTGTCAGAGGTACGGAAGTTAAAATAACTTTTTAAATAAGTGGGACAATGGGAGTCAAATAGGATGTTATAAAGGAAGGAGAGAACACGAGAGTCACGGCGGTAGCGGATTGGCAACCACTTTAACTTGAGGCGATACTCGGAGATATGGTCAAATTTACGTAAACCAAAAACAAACCTCAAAGCCAGGTTTTGAAGGCGCTCCAATTTGTTCAGTTGTTCCTCCGTCAAGTTAGTGAAAGAAGCGTCCGCATAATCTAAATGGGAAAGGAGTAGGGATTCAGCCAAAACTACCTTAGTGGGTATCGGAAGAACATATCGTAGACGTTTTAGGGAACGCCAGGTAGAAAAAACCTTTCTACTAATCTCTTGCAATTGATGCGTCCACGATAAATGTTCATCAAAGTACACTCCCAAGTTTTTAACCACTTTACTGAAAGGTATTGTTACACCATTTATAAGGACAGGAGGTAAAGAATCATGGTCAACTCTAGAAATTAGCCCGGGGCTACCAATTACAATTAATTGAGTTTTAATAGGATTAATAAGAAGTCCATGATTCTTGCTCCATTCACAAATATTCGACAAATCGTGATTCACTAGATCAAAAGCGGAATTCAGATTGTCCAAAGGAGACTGTGTGTATATTTGAAGATCGTCCGCATACAAGTGGTAGGATGATGAAATCGATATTGTTATAGGGTTTATAAAAATTGCAAACAGAAGAGGAGATAGCACACCACCCTGAGGCACGCCGGCATAGATATAACTCCAATCGGAGAAATAATCAGATGATTTAACTCTCTGCCGTCGTCCTACAAGGTAGCTACGAATTAAATTAATTATTGATGGTGAAAGATTTAAAGATGCAAGCCGGGCTAGCAGAATATCGTGGTCTATGGAATTGAAGGCATTACTAAAATCCAGAAGTGTGAGAATAGTAAGCATTTTATCATCCATACCTGACCGTATATCATCAGCTACCTTTACCAATGCGGTAGTCGTACTGTGACCAGTGCGAAAACCGGACTGGAACGGACTGAGTAAGCTGTTGTGGGTAACAAATTTCGTAAGCTGGTGATGAATGATTCGCTCTAAAACTTTTGATAAAAAGGGTAGGATGGAAATAGGACGGAAGTCAGACACAGTCTTAGGACAGGAGGATTTAGGTAAAGGAATTATGTAAGCTGCCTTCCAGGCATCAGGAAAGGTACAAGACTCTAAACATGAATTAAAAATGTGTGCAAGAACAGGAACAATTATATCTAATATTGGTGTGATCATTCTACGACTGATACCGTCATCTCCTACTGCGTTTGACGATATGGAAAGGATGTGCTTTTTAATCTCACACTCGGAAACTGGAACAGTAAGGAACGGATCAGAATTCAATATAGGTAGCGAAGAAATATAATTTAACGTTTGTGATTTAATTTTGGGGTCGAGATTAAAAGAGGAAGTAAAATGGTTATTAAGTGAATCTATATCTATATTATGAGAGTCTTGCGGTTCAGAGCATTTGCCCACGCCGAGGGATTTGAGAAATTTCCATGTTTTAGCCGGATCCCCGTTCTCAACGGAGGCGTGAATATGACGTCTTTGTGCGTCACGACACATCATATTACAGCGGTTCCGGATTTTAATATATTTGTTACGATGTTCTTCTGTCTTTTTTATTTTAAATTTGGCTTTGGCTGCATGCTTAGCATTTATCAAAGATTTGATTTCGTCTGATAACCAGGGAGCGGGAAGATGTTTGATTTTAACGGGCCTAACAGGTGCATGGATATCATAAAGAGATTTAAGTTTAGCGTTAAATATATCAATTTTGTCATTAATGGAATCAGCTGAGAGTAAGTTTGACCAGTCTATGTTATGTGCGTCCTCCTCTAGGCTTTCAATATTCATCGAAGAGAAATTTCTTTGAAGAAGAGTTTTTACCTTAGCTTTGGGAGGGCGAACATTATAGGCGACATAGATAAGATCATGGTATGAAAACATATCAGCTGAGACTTGTCCATGCGTAGTAACACGATTAGGAGAGGAGACTATGATTAGGTCGAGCAGGGAAGGACGGGAACCTGGAAAGCAGTGGGTAGGATTCAGAGGTAGTAATTTCATATTATATGAATCTAAAATTGAACTAAGTTTAGTCGATCGACTATCACCCTTAAGTAGACAAGTATTGAAATCGCCCATTATAACACAATGATCGTAGTACGGTGTAAAAGCATCAAGCGTATTTTCAAAGGATGAGAAGTAATCATTGTGCATTGATGGGCAATAGTAGACCCCGAGTAATAATTTATTATAGTGCGATACCTGGACTTCTACCAGCAAAAACTCGAGAGCATCAGATGGAGGGGGTTGCGCTGACGAGCTAATAATAGTGTAGGACAAGTCTGAACGTAGATAAATCGCAACGCCACCTCCACCCCTCCCAATGCGGTCGTTGCGAATT
Organism: Celastrina argiolus; assembly: GCA_905187575.2. Classification (NCBI taxonomy): domain Eukaryota; kingdom Metazoa; phylum Arthropoda; class Insecta; order Lepidoptera; family Lycaenidae; genus Celastrina; species Celastrina argiolus. The sequence continues at coordinate 7,321,227 of LR994598.1, forward strand.
AACTTAAAACCGGGTAAACTGTAGCATGTTGATGGTAAGCAAGGCTTAAGCCACGTTTCCGATATAAAGACAGCATCAACATTAGTCCGATCAAAAGACGCAAGCAAGTCGGGATAATGAGCCGGAATGCTCTGTGCATTAATATGAACGGCCTTAAAACATTTGTTAACTGTGTTAAAATTTGAAGTTATGGTATCCCTAAGAGACATAAATGTGGCACTTTGAAAACTATCATCGCTGTTGTTAGAAGAAATGGATAAAAAATCATCTGAAGCAAATGAGTCAACACTTACATTCATGATAATAACACAAACTAAATATAAATAAAATATATAAAACACTATAAATATATTATCCTACAACAATTGAAATATAATTGGCCTGCAGCCCACTGTGTCATAAAAAAAAAACATAAGTATATAAATAAATTTGCTATAATAGAATTAGTAAATAAATAGAAAAAGAGTAGGTAAATAAATGGAAAGAATCCAAACATGCCTATTATTTTTTAAGCACCTAGCTAAATATGAGCAGTTATTCTAACAAAATATAATTAGATTTAAGATGAGATGCTAGCCCAACACAAATTGGCAATTAAAATTTTAATGGAGTTATACTGAGATATAATGATAAAGTTCTAAGTACAAGCACAGCTTATTAGTTACAAAAATTGTATAACAAAGATACAATTTATATACATAATACTAGATTAAGAGAAATCAGTTAAGTACATAATGGCTCATGCTAAATTTCATGTCCACACACAAAAAACAAAAAAAAAAAATTATAAATAAAGTGACATTAAGAAGACGAAGAAGAATAACTATCACTCACTCCTGTCAGACGTCACCGAAACACATCTGTCAAAAGCTTCGTGTTTATTTAAACATTTGTTTGTTTAAACATTTTCAAAAAGTACAGATTACAAAATTAAATATGTTTCATTTTCGAAATACCGACAATTTGTGACAAAAGAAATTAGTGATGATGATGAGTATGGACAATAAAATTATAAGTGAATGATTAATGAGAAGCGAATATTGGCAAAGCAGAATTATAGATTTATATGTATATATGTGAAGATTGAGAAAGTTACCATGCTATTATTTAAAGTATGTTACCCTTAGACTATTTACTTTTTGGTTCGCCTTGGTCTTGTTCCAGTTTCATTTTTGGTTTTGGATGCCGGAACTTGAGATGTGACTTCTGCCATATCACCACAGAGATCAGAAATGGCATCCAACTCCGCTATGCTACAAACACGGCTTTTGGAGCCATCAGATCTAGCAACGAAAATAGAGCCATTATATGTCCAACACTTTGTAACACCGAAACGCTGCCTGGCCGCCAGGAACACTTCATGTCTCTTTTTAATTAAAAACTCTGATAGAGTGATGCCGGAATTTTTCAGGCTGGTCTTAGCCCTCCATACCTCATTCCGATCAGTAAAATTCTGAAACTTAACCAAGATCGGTCTGGGTTTTGATTCCTTTAAGCGTCCCAAGCGGTGACAATATTTTACTGAAGAAATGTTTATGTCTTGGACTTTTAACTGGGAAGACAACAAAGATGCAATAGCTTCTTGTGCATCCTTTTTGGCTTCGGGAACTCCATGCACAAGCAAAATCTTTCTTCTGTGCCTCATCTCAGTTTGATCATAGGCATCCATCAATATTTCCAACTGAGCCTGCATCATCTTAAGTGCATTCAATATAAAATTTTTGAACTCACAAAAATCAGATGCCAGTGTTGTAGAGGTGTTTGTAGTCTGGACCGCACACAGCTCCTGCTGGAACTCCATCATCTTCGAGTTAAACATCTTATTCATTTGTGTTATTGATTCTTGCAAGGACTCCATTGTAAACAAGTGGAAGAGAAAAATAACAGCAAATTTTGACAAAAGTGCAAGTGATATAATTTGTTTAAGAAAACAGTGTTTATATACTGTATCTTATTATTGCAATTATAGGAGATTGTGACACTAGTAGATGCAGGTATAAATTTTTACATAATATTGATTTAAAATAATTAATTTATAATTTTGGTTAAGGAGCAGTTAAAAGTTCAACTTAACTTTTTGCACGCCTACCCCCGAAAAAAAAATTATTTTAATTATAGGCCAGTTGATATGAATTATACAGTTTACATATTAAGTATACAAAGGAGAAAGCCCATTTCAGGCCCAGAGCGGACAGCCGTCTTAAGAGGCCTTAATTTCTCCAGAAATGTACCATAAAGAGACATGATTTTTGATAACATTCAAATAACCGCCACTATAATCAGTAATGTTTCAATAAAAAAAGGAATTTTATTGAATTATTTGTAACCTAAACAAAACGTTGAGGTGAAATGTTACCCGATGATAAAATATCTTTACTCTAATCAATCAATCCGAATATCGATTTATAAACAAATAAAATAAACTCATGTAAAATACAAATAACGGGCCACTGTTGGTAATTCTGTAAATAATTAATCAAAAGAAAACATTTCTCTTAAAACCAATGTTTACGTTTCTTACTATAAACGATAAAGATTAATAAAAAGTCATATTATATCGATTGTTTTTTACGTAACCGATTTATCGATTTCATTTTTTTGTGACAAGCGGCAACACTGATGACTGAAATGTCATTTTTGTGCAATGCTCAATGTGGATGCGTTTTGTTTTGTTTTCTATTTTTTTCACCGCAATCTGGCTTTCTCGCCTTGTTTCGGCTTTTCACGTACGACTTTGGCATTGTTTTACTGGTTTTGTTCTCTCCTTCTACGATTACTTGGCCCTGGATTAAATGATTACGCTATTTGAATGTGCATACCAAAATGTCTGAAGAACATTGTATATATTGTGGTAATAATGTTACCGAGAACCGTATTTTAGAGCCCGAAGAATTAAGTGTCATACAGCAGTGGGTTGCACCGCAGCAGGCAATCATAATATTATAATAAAAAGTTTCTATTATTTCGTCATCATGGTTTAATCGTTAAATCTTTTACTGTTGAATATATTTATCATTAATGTTAATATGTTTTAGGTGTCAGGCGATAATCTTGTTTGCCACAATTGCTGGGTAGCAATAACTGAAAGTCTTGCACTACAACAAGGGCTATCTTATTATATCTTACTATTATAAATTATTGAAAATTCGGAAAAGGCCTTGAAAATAAAATAGACAAAAAGTAAAAATAAAAATATTTCTGCAATAATGGCGCCATTTTAATACTATATATATATATACAGATATCTAATACTATTAAAATTTTAGAACACTCATTTTTAATGTGATTTTTTGATGTCCACATTGGGCCTGAGACACTATGGAGAGTGGGCTTTCTCCTTTAGGTTATATTATACTTATTTATTTTATGTGGTTATATATTAAATATAAGTTTGTATTTTGGTTAAAAGCACACACAGCTTTTAACATCCTTTGTAGTCGAGAAGGGGTTGGAAAAGAAAAAAAGTGGATAACTTTTGCCTTTGACACTTTTGCGGGCTGTCGGTTAGACAAAACAACGAACTTTCTGACCGCTACAAGAGTTTCAAACGTAAAGTCAATGCATCGTTTGGTTACCTAGCCCCGTATATTAATACGGGTATTAATAGTGTCAAACCCAACCTCACTTTAGAACCTATTTGACAGATGAAAAAAATGTTTCGTTTCACTTTTAAAAATGAAGAACCTTACTTATTTTGAATACTTAAATTTTTTCTTTTTTGAAACGTAAAACTAAAGATGATAACATATAGATTATACTCAATTTTAATGTTTTTCTTTAATCTATAATACGAATATTATGGTATAAAAAGAAAAAAAGTACTATGTAACATTAATAAAGTTGTTTACTTTAAAAGTGAAACGAAACCTTGTTTTATCTGTCAAACAGATTCTCAAGTGAGGTTGGGTTTGAGACGTCTTTATTACGGGCCTTAGATTATAATATTGTGAGGAGCAGCGATTCCCCACCACAACATTTTGTCGTGCTAGCTATATAAGGCGTGACTCAAGCGCCGGCGCGCCTCTTTTTCCTTGTCGCCAACATCGGATAGACGTTTACACGAATCTCTGTCGGTTGGTTTAAGGGTCACGTGAGCTATTTTTCTTTGTTTAAATTGTTAAAAGTGTGCAATCGTAATCTCATTTATTTCATTTTAGTTTATTAAAGTTTAGGAAAGTAAAATAATGATTGTTTCGTATGAATAAAACGGTGTTCTTGTTCAGTGTTGTTTTCTTTAAAATAAATTCTACTTACGATCCTAAAATCCGAATTGGGATAAAAAACTCAGTACGCTCACTTTATCTATTTCAAGAATAAGAAAACCATTATTCAGATTGTGTTTTTTTTTAAATGTTACGATTGCCAGCTTTTATTAATAGTTCTGTGCTCTAAATGCGTGGTTAAGTGGTAGAAGTAATGCGTGAAATATCACGAGACCGTGAACGTCGACGTTTTCGAGCTAGGCTACGCGTTCAGAAACGGCACAAGTGAGCCTCGCGAAGTAGGTCACGGTCCAGTGACAATTATTCGCAGCACTCGAGCGACGAACGGCGTGATCGGTAGACTGGCTCGCGTGTCCTAGACCGACGGGATTCACGTAATACTGTAAGGTGATGTTCGCGTAGTAGAAGTAGGCATCGGTCGTGCGATTCCGACACCTATCCACCGTCGGGATAGGTCGCGCAGTAGCTCCCGTGATGAGTCACATTCTCGTTTGCGTAAACAAAGACGCCGCGCCCGCGTCGATCGTGAATTTACTCCCGAAATACGGCTTATAGCCATATTGTAATGTGTTATTTTGACGTAGGCCCCTGGTGGCTCCAAGGGTTTTTCAACTTGACGAATTTATAGAAAAATATCGGACAGCCGGCATGTGTGAATACGGTCCACATGTCTATTTGGCTTACATGTATGAATACGGTCTGCATGTTGAGCGACCTGTCACGTATGGATACGGCCTGCGTGTTGAGTAGGATTTCATGTATGAATACGGTCTACATGTCGATTTGGCTTACATGTATGAATACGGTCTGCATGTTGAGTGACCTCTCACGTATGGATACGGCCTGCGTGTTGAGTAGGATTTCATGTATGAATACGGTCTACATGTCGATTTGGCTTACATGTATGAATACGGTCTGCATGTTGAGTGACCTCTCACGTATGGATACGGCCTGCGTGTTGAGTAGGATTTCATGTATGAATACGGTCTACATGTCGATTTGGCTTACATGTATGAATACGGTCTGCATGTTGAGCGACCTCTCACGTATGGATACGGCCTGCGTGTTGAGTAGGATTTCATGTATGAATACGGTCTACATGTCGATTTGGCTTACATGTATGAATACGGTCTGCATGTTGAGCGACCTCTCACGTATGGATACGGCCTGCGTGTTGAGTAGGATTTCATGTATGAATACGGTCTGCATGTTGAGCGACCTCTCACGTATGGATACGGCCTGCGTGTTGAGTAGGATTTCATGTATGAATACGGTCTACATGTCGATTTGGCTTACATGTATGAATACGGTCTGCATGTTGAGCGACCTCTCACGTATGGATACGGCCTGCGTGTTGAGTAGGATTTCATGTATGAATACGGTCTGCATGTTGAGCGACCTCTCACGTATGGATACGGCCTGCGTGTTGAGTAGGATTTCATGTATGAATACGGTCTACATGTCGATTTGGCTTACATGTATGAATACGGTCTGCATGTTGAGTGACCTCTCACGTATGGATACGGCCTGCGTGTTGAGTAGGATTTCATGTATGAATACGGTCTACAAATCGATTTGGCTTACATGTATGAATACGGTCTGCATGTTGAGCGACCTCTCACGTATGGATACGGCCTGCGTGTTGAGTAGGATTTCATGTATGAATACGGTCTACATGTCGATTTGGCTTACATGTATGAATACGGTCTGCATGTTGAGTGACCTCTCACGTATGGATACGGCCTGCGTGTTGAGTAGGATTTCATGTATGAATACGGTCTACATGTCGATTTGGCTTACATGTATGAATACGGTCTGCATGTTGAGCGACCTCTCACGTATGGATACGGCTGCGTGTTGAGTAGGATTTCATGTATGAATACGGTCCGCACGTTGAGCGACCTCTCACGTATGGATACGGCCTGCGTGTTGAGTAAGGTTGCATGTGTGAATACGGTCCACATGTCTATTTGGCTTACAGGTATGAATACGGTCCGCACATTGAGCGACCTCTCACGTATGGATACGGCCTGCGTGTTGAGTAAGGTTGCATGTGTGAATACGGTCCACATGTCTATTTGGCTTACAGGTATAAATACGGTCCGCACATTGAGCGACCTCTCACGTATGGATACGGCCTGCGTGTTGAGTAAGGTTGCATGTGTGAATACGGTCCACATGTCTATTTGGCTTACAGGTATGAATACGGTCCGCACATTGAGCGACCTCTCACGTATGGATACGGCCTGCGTGTTGAGTAAGGTTGCATGTGTGAATACGGTCCACATGTCTATTTGGCTTACAGGTATGAATACGGTCCGCACATTGAGCGACCTCTCACGTATGGATACGGCCTGCGTGTTGAGTAAGGTTGCATGTGTGAATACGGTCCACATGTCTATTTGGCTTACAGGTATAAATACGGTCCGCACATTGAGCGACCTCTCACGTATGGATACGGCCTGCGTGTTGAGTAGGATTTCATGTATGAATACGGTCTACAAATCGATTTGGCTTACATGTATGAATACGGTCTGCATGTTGAGCGACCTCTCACGTATGGATACGGCCTGCGTGTTGAGTAGGATTTCATGTATGAATACGGTCTACATGTCGATTTGGCTTACATGTATGAATACGGTCTGCATGTTGAGTGACCTCTCACGTATGGATACGGCCTGCGTGTTGAGTAGGATTTCATGTATGAATACGGTCTACATGTCGATTTGGCTTACATGTATGAATACGGTCTGCATGTTGAGCGACCTCTCACGTATGGATACGGCTGCGTGTTGAGTAGGATTTCATGTATGAATACGGTCCGCACGTTGAGCGACCTCTCACGTATGGATACGGCCTGCGTGTTGAGTAAGGTTGCATGTGTGAATACGGTCCACATGTCTATTTGGCTTACAGGTATGAATACGGTCCGCACATTGAGCGACCTCTCACGTATGGATACGGCCTGCGTGTTGAGTAAGGTTGCATGTGTGAATACGGTCCACATGTCTATTTGGCTTACAGGTATAAATACGGTCCGCACATTGAGCGACCTCTCACGTATGGATACGGCCTGCGTGTTGAGTAAGGTTGCATGTGTGAATACGGTCCACATGTCTATTTGGCTTACAGGTATGAATACGGTCCGCACATTGAGCGACCTCTCACGTATGGATACGGCCTGCGTGTTGAGTAAGGTTGCATGTGTGAATACGGTCCACATGTCTATTTGGCTTACAGGTATGAATACGGTCCGCACATTGAGCGACCTCTCACGTATGGATACGGCCTGCGTGTTGAGTAAGGTTGCATGTGTGAATACGGTCCACATGTCTATTTGGCTTACAGGTATGAATACGGTCCGCACATTGAGCGACCTCTCACGTATGGATACGGCCTGCGTGTTGAGTAAGGTTGCATGTGTGAATACGGTCCACATGTCTATTTGGCTTACAGGTATGAATACGGTCCGCATATTGAGCGACCTCTCACGTATGGATACGGCCTGCGTGTTGAGTAAGGTTGCATGTGTGAATACGGTCCACATGTCGATTTGGCTTACATGTATGAATACGGTCTGCATGTTGAGCGACCTCTCACGTATGGATACGGCCTGCGTGTTGAGTACTCAGGCATGCATGTGTGAATACGGTCCACATGTCGATTTGGCTTACATGTATGAATACGGTCTGCATGTTAAGCGACCTCTCACGTATGGATACGGCCTGCGTGTTGAGTAGGCTTGAACGTTTGAATACGGTCTGCGTTCAAGCCTCAGGTATTAGTATTACGAACAGAGACGTCTGTTTTATTTAAGAACGATGGATATTTGTGCTGTGTAAAAGTTGAACAAAAGTAGATGTTTGAATTAATTGAGTGATGACCGAACGAATCGTGTACAAGACAAATGCTTCACTGTATATGCTTGCAAAGAATATTTCCTAACAGTCTGTTATTTTCTTTTAGTTATACGGTCTGTAATGCAGACAAAGATACGGTACTGACAGAGTCAGCTACTACTGCCAATCGATTAATGCTTTCATTAGATGATGACGTGGAGGCCGGACCATCAATGGCACGCACATCAGGACAGAGTGGCAATCCCAGAAGAGCCAGTGTCGAGGACGACACATCATCAGGAGAGGCCGTGTGAGGAGCAGCGATTCCCCACCACAACATTTTGTCGTGCTAGCTATATAAGGCGTGACTCAAGCGCCGGCGCGCCTCTTTTTCCTTGGCGCCAACATCGGATAGACGTTTACACGAATCTCTGTCGGTTGGTTTAAGGGTCACGTGAGCTATTTTTCTTTGTTTAAATTGTTAAAAGTGTGCAATCGTAATCTCATTTATTTCATTTTAGTTTATTAAAGTTTAGGAAAGTAAAATAATGATTGTTTCGTATGAATAAAACGGTGTTCTTGTTCAGTGTTGTTTTCTTTAAAATAAATTCTACTTACGATCCTAAAAATATTATACTCATGGATAAGTAACGTAGGAACATTCTGGTTCTGGTTTAAACGGAACCGGACACCCAAAACGACGTAGGAGCTTGATAATAACAAGATCAAAATTGATTCAACCGTTTGAGAGCTGAGAGAGAAAGAGATACAGACATACACACACATACACAGACACACACACACACACAACACGTCAAACTTATGTTTTCATTGGGGGTTAATTTTTTCAAAGTTTTAACCCCCTTAATAAAATACAAATCATGGTTTTCATGCGAATTTGCAGCAGGGCATAAGTTACAATCTTAATTGCCGCGATATTTCACCGACACATGGAGTGGGGGCCTAGGGGGTTAATAAGTCAACGACTCAAAAGTTGGGTTTAAGTTCATTAAGTAATTTACATAGTCACTGAGTATTAGAATTGAATTGCTTACGCCTCAGTGGTCTAGTGGTTTTGAACCCGGAGGTTTTGATTCCAGTGTTGGAACAAAAGCATTGTTATCAAGTAAAAGTATGATTAGGACAATGTAGCTGATCACCTGATTGTCTGACAAGAAAGATGATCCATGCGTCGGATGGGCATGTAAAAGTTCGGTCCTGCGCCTGTTCTCTCGCTAATCGTGACGCTCATTCTTCGCACTGGACTGTAAGTGAAGGAAGAGTGCTCTTGTGTATTGCGCACATACTTGTACACTATAAAATAGCTGCTGCGTAGTCTGGTCTTAAGAAAATCGGCCAAGAGTGGAACTATTATTATTTTTCACCTAACCTAAGAATTAAATGTGTATAGCCTGAAAATAAAAATTATAAGTATTGAAAAAAAAAGTAAACCAAAAATAAATACGATAAAAAAGTTACAGTAAAATTAGTAGCATTACACATAAATTACCAAGCTAATATTTACACAGTGCAATAAAAAATGAAATAGGTGATTTAAAAAAAAATGTTTTTACTGAAGTGTTTTTTTTTAATCTGCGTATAATATGAGTGGATACTTATATACGCAGAAAAAACACGAATCTAACGATATCTATAATATCGATATATAGGCTATAATATTAATGAGTGATAATACTTTAGGATGTGTATGGGTCCTCCCCGGCTTTGTCAGTCTCGGCGCCGAGGAGAGCGCTTCAGTTTTCTTAATTTGATGGAAGTCCGGTCCCTGTAGAGGTGAACCGGCCGGTCGAGGGAGGAGTAGCTTGTGCTTAGACAGATCCAGGCACTCCACCCAACATAACGGCTGATGGCAATCCGCAAGTGGTTTTAGTGGGTAAACCGGCCGTAGCGAGCCGGGAGTCCCACATACCCCTCGGGGACCCTCCCGGGGGGATGCGTAATGAATTTCCCTTGCAAAAAAAAAAAAAAAAAAGGATGTGTATGGGTCCCGTATATAGAGTTTACTGTGAAAGTACCAGCGCGGAAAGAGGTACTTTTTTTTAAATTATTGTGTGTAAAATGTATGATATTCGGGCATTTTTCAAACTAATATGAAAGTCAAAAGTAAGTTTTTCAGTGCTGGTACTTTCACAGTATACTCTACATAGGAGGCACATACACACCCTAAAGTATTATCATTTATTTATTTTAAACCTTGTATAATATGTTAAGCTAAAATCTATTGAACCGTTCAGCCTGTAGAACGTGCGAAACAATTATACATACATACACCAGAAAAACATATACCCCTTTCTGGCGCAGGGTATATAAAGGTAAAAAAGCTGTCGCTACGTTGAATTTTACATTTATTTAATAAGTCCCTGCTGGTATGCTGATATGCGCTCAATTACGTTTTTGCTATTAACTTTTGTCAGGCGTTAAACATATTTAATTTCAAAGGGTGCGAGTTTAATGCATTATCTTTAATGAATGGCATCCATTTGATAATTATTTTAACATTTAAAATAGGCTCACTTTATTTCCATCCATAACTTTATGCAAATAAATTCAATTAAGGTTTTGAGACCACTACGAGTAATTAGTTTTTTACTTACTTAAAGTTGCTTACTAACTTCATCTGAACAAAAAGTCATGTAACACCCGGGAACCGTACATTTTGTTCCCATAAAAGTAACCTTTGTCTAGCCCCAGGTCTAACCTATTCCTTTACCAAGTTTCATCAGAATCCGTTTAGTTCAGATTCCGTTGTCATTTTGTATAGTAATCTATCCTTTCTTATAATAATAATAATAAATCTTTGTTTCATACTAGATATTTACAGATGTTTAGTCCATAATATTATTATGTTATATTAATATTTCCTTAATTTATATATTAGTAAGTTAGTAATCTTTTAAAAGTAATTTAATTTAATTATAATAGATTTTCATTTTATACATTTCGAACAAAATGTTGTTATAGTAGGTATATAGGTATTATACTAGCTGACCCGTGCCCACTTCGTTGCGCATAGAAACTGTTTAAACCTTCCCTGGACTTCCACAGACATTTTAAGACTAAAAATAGCCGAATTGGTTCAGCCGTTCTCGCGTTTTAGCGAGATTAATAAACAGCAATTCATTTTTTTATTTAGATATGTTGTTGCAACGCACTATAAGTCTACTTGCTAATAACTTATCCCTCCTCAAAATGATAATAGGCCCTAAATCCACACCTCTGCCCTTTCATAACAACTCTTCAAGCTTATAATCACCAGTTTTTGTTCATATAGAAACGTAATAATAATATTATCTTCATACTTCTTGTCGCTCAACGAGCTATGGAAAGGGCTATAAGTCTCTCTACGTCAGCTATACTCAACCTTATTTTTATAAGGGCCGCAAACTAGTGTCAGACATGGTGTCGAGGGCCGCAAAGTAAAACCATTTACTTGGTCACAAAGTAGATCTATGACAGAGACACGACCTGTCTCTGTCATAGATCTACTACAATTCGACTGGCAATTTTGTTTTCTTCGATTTCCAAAAGATAAAGGGTGAACTTCAGGCACATTCTGGAAACCGCCATCTGGCGCCACTATTTGAAAATACTAATTACGAATTTCGTTTCGTACCTTCTTCTGCTGCAGGTTGAGTATAGCTGCTGTATGTGATTGAATTAGAAATGAGAAAATCCGTAGCAGAATCAACGAAACCGACCTAGTCCAGCATTAGAAAGTTGAAGTGGCAGTGGGCTGGACATATAGCTCAGAACCGAGGGGTTACCATCTATATCTATACTTATAATAAAACTGTAGAGAGGTCAATTCTGTACATTGAATATTTTTTTAAATACATATTGGAGGATGATTGGAGATCGATACTGATGCCAAAAATGCAATTAGTAAATTTTTTGTCTGTCTGTCTGTCTGTATGTGCACGCATGGATCAAAAACTACTAAAGGGATTTTAACCAAACTTGGTACGATTGTAGTCCATACTTCTGAGCGGGCTATAGGCTATATTACATAACGCTACGATACATAGGAGCCGAGCAGTGACTATAAATTTGAAGCAAGTCGGATGAATTTCGCGCGCGCGGACTGCGGACTGCGGACGAACGGTTCGTGCGGGGGGCGCGGGGGGATCACTTACACAGTGTTGCCACAGTATCGTATAAATATAAAAATTGTATTTTTGAACTTGCTTCACAAGTTGAAATAAATTATTATTATTAATTGTATAAAATCAACTTAATTAACTGTATTATTAAAAGAAAGCCTTTCGCGATAAACTAAAAAACGGGCAATTAAGCGGTTCTTGGAAAGTGATTTATATTATCATTAATCCTTATCATTTTTAATACGTTAGTTGGCTTAAGTATTTCATGAAGACTATAATATTTGCCCTGTTTAACATGCAAATATAATGAATAGTTTAGGAGATATAGCAAAATTAAAATCGCTTTGCCGTGAATCGACCGGGCGCCGCGTGATGCAGGCTGCTGCGTGACGTCTTACGTCCGAGCCGGGCTGGTGTAGTGTAGGTCTGTATCAGATGCTGGTAGGTAGGAATTTCGGTGAAGGTCAACCAAAGTAACTCCACCCCGTTGGTGGGTAAAAAATACTATTAAAATGTGCTAACAGGCAGTTATAGTTTGAATTTAACCACGCACAGCCGCAAACTGCCCCGCTTGATGAAGATGTCGCTTTGATTTAAAGATATTTGAGAAAAAATATTATAGCGAGACTTTTATTTAGGTATGCAATAGGATCCAAAACAATATTTTTGAATTTTTGTCTCTTTGTCGGTGCGTTTGTGCCTGCTAATCTCAGAAACGGCTTATCCGATTTAGATGTAGTTCAATCATAAAATTTTGTAGTAATCTTTACTTAACATTTATTTCATCTCAATCGGTTCATAAATAAAAAAGTTATGACAATTAAAAAAAGTTGCTGGACGTTTGTATGAAGCGCGGCGGGAACCGCGCTGCTTCAAACATTCAAATTTAATCTTTTCATATTTTATAATATTTTGTTTAAGACTAAATTTAATTTATTTATATAATTATTATTATACTTTGGGTAGGTTAATAAAAAAACGCTACTAAAACCAATCGGCGCACCGAGCTGGGCCTAACTTTTCAAACTGATTCGATTTTGATTCGGATTCGATCGTGCCGCATACTCCCGAATAAATTGACGTTTTTTTGTTTTTATTCTCTGTCGATTAATATGGTCGGGTGTAGAAAAAACCTAAAGGGTACTTCCCGGGAATAGAAATTTGATATGAAGCAACATCTTAATGCACTATTAAAATTTTGCTTCATATCAAATTTAAACGACATAGGATAAATTGCGAAACCATAAAAATATTTTCAATTTTTTCAACTTATTACCGTTTTTGTCATTAATGTTTTGAAGTATTATTAAATTTAAACTTATATTGCAATTACTAAGGTCTTTAAAACGGAACTCTCGGTTAGACATGGGCGCAGCGGCACGCCCCGCCGAGGATCCAGCAGGCTTACTCTCGACACAACTGAGAATCGAATCCGTTCGATCTTAACGGTTTTTGGTGTTTTATTTGGTAGATTACTTTGAAATTAATTAGGATAAAGAAAACCGTTAGAACATAACTTTTTGTACACCAGACCATATCAATCGACAGAGAATAAAAATAAACAAACGTCAATTTCTTTGGGAGTATGCGGCACGGTCGAATCTGAATTAAAATCGAATCAGTTTGGAGAGTGCCTAACTCTCGCCCAGCTCGGCGCGCCGATCGGCTTTAGTAGCGTTTTTTATAACCTACCCTAAGTATAATAATAATAATATAAATAAATAAAATTTTGTTTTAAACAAAATATAAAATAAAAAAAGAATAAATTTGAATGTTTGAAGCAGCGCGGTTCCCGCCGCGCTTCATACAAACGTCCAGTATTTTTTTTATTGTCATATATCTTCAAATCAAAGCGACATCTATACGCCATACGCCGTACTTTTAACACGATTATTACTGGGGGCACAGTTAGCGGCTGTGCGTGGTTAAATTCATACTACCGGTACTGCCTGTTAGCACATTTTAATAGTATTTTTTACCCAGTAGTGGGGTGGAGTTCCTTTGGTTGACCTTCGCCAAAATTCCTACCTACCAGCATCTGATACCTACACTACACCCCGACTCGGATGTAAGACGTCACGCATCAGCCTGTATCGCGCGGCGCCGCGATGCGGCGGTAAATCACGGCGAAACGATTTTAATTTTGCTATATTATCTCCTAAACTATTAATTATACTTGCTAGGTATAAAGGGCAAATATAGTCTTCATGAAATGCTTAAGCCAACTAACGTATTAAAAATGATAAGGATTAATACCGTGATGGTATAAATAGTTTACCAAAAACCGCTTAATTGCCCGTTTTTTTAGATTATCGCGAAAGGCTTTCTTTTAATAATACAGTTAATTAAGTTGATTTATACAATAAATGATAATTTATTTCAATTTGTGAAGCAAGTTCAAAAATACAATTTTTATATTATTATGACACTGTGGAAACACTCTTCTCAGAAAAAAAAATCTGTTAGTTAGGTACTTATTTCAAGTTCTAATCTACTTTAGTGCCAGATTCTATTGCTTCGCGTCACTGTGTAAGCGATCCCCCCGCGCCCCCCGCATGAACCGTTCGTCCGCAGCCCGCGTGCGCGAAATTCCTCCGACTTGCTTCCAATTTATCGTCACTGCTCGGCTCCTATGTATCGTAGCGTTATGTTATATAGCCTATAACCTGCCCAGGAATATGGGCTACAATCGTACCAAGTTTGGTTAAAATCCCTTCAGTAGTTTTTGTTCCCATCGCGCACATACAGACAGACAGACAGACAGACAGACAGACAGACAGACAGACAAAAATTTTACTAATTGCATTTTTGGCATCAGTATCGATCGCCAATCATCCTCCAATATGTATTTTGAAAAAATATTCAATGTACAGAATTGACCTCTCTACAGTTTTATTATAAGTATAGATACTAAAGTACCCTAAATCACTTTTCCACGCGTACGAAGTCGCGGGCACAGCTAGTAATATAAAAATAGAGGGATACCTGTACATAGTACCTAATGTGCCTGATGTTTCAGAAAAACTAATAAGTGAAAGACATCGCGTAATTTGAAAATGCATGTCTAATACAAATGCCAGCCGCACGCCTGTCTAAACATTAAAATGCCTGTCAAATGCGGCAAACGCCTGTCATATGGTAACCTTAGCTGTGGCAGAAAGGACTTAGACAAAGCTAATGTACCTCCTCCTAGTAGACAGAAGAAGGTCACTGGGAGTCGCAGTGGATGCAGCTGGTCTGGTCTCACTGGAAATCTTTGGGGAAGCTTATGACCAAAAGTTGACGTCCTAGATCAAACAATGACGAATGACTCCATAGTACCAGTCACTCCAAGTTTCTGAATTTTAGGCAAGACCCTCTGGAGTTAGTTCCACATAATTGCTGTGATATTTCATCGACACATGATCTTGAATTGAGAAGACAATAATTGTAAATTGCAATTGAAGTCTATGTACAATGATGTCTTTTTTATTAGAATATTATATAATACTAGCTGTCCCGGCAAACTTCGTATTGCCTTATTAATTAATTGCTTGACATACTGACTGCAGCGCCACCTATCGGTTCCAATTGTAAATCTAAACCATTCTCGAATCTCCACGAACACACACAAAAAATTTCATCAAAATTGGTCCAGTCGTTTAGGAGGAGTTCAGTCACATACACACGCACACAAGAAATATATACAGGGTGTTTTGCACATGGACCGACATGATTTTTTGGGGGGTGGGGGGGGTCATGTGCTATTTTCCCCCGTGAGACCCAATATCCTAAGTCTCACGGTAGTCTAGATATGTTTTTTTTTTTTTTTTTTGAAATCTACCCGAAATCTTGCCTTTAAATCGTCCTAACTTTTTTGTTTGTGGTTATAATACCACAAAACAAAGTATGCTTGTATTCTACAATGTTTTCTAATTCTAAATAAATCATTACATGTTACAATTGATATCCACAAAAAAACTTCTGAGCTTTCAAAGTGGTAAATCGGTGTAAATGTTATGAAAAGTGACAACTTATCAATTCATTTAAAAAAAAACTAAAGTTCATTTTGAATTTAGCTTTTTATTAAAAAGTTCTTTACTTATTACCCTTTCTAACGATATGCTACATGACAGAAATAATACATCAGGGGTCGACCTAAGAGATACTTTGTTGCTAGGGTCAAGATAATGAAAATACATTTTTTATGTTAAGTTGTTTTTATTAAATTAAAATTACAAAGTTTGCTCGAATTAGCCGCCTCCACACCTTATGCATGCACGACACCTTTTTCTTATTTCCGAGGTTGTAGTTAAAAGCCGCATTTCCTCTTGCATTTTTACGAATGCTGTGTTTATTCGTTCCACTAAAATTTCTTTTGTGGGCACCTCTGTTGCATACACTAACTCTTTTGCACGTCCCCATACGTAGAAATCCAGGGGTTTTAAATCTGGGGACCGTGCTGGCCATGGAATGGGGCCAGCTCTACCAATCCACGAGTTTGGAAATGCATTATTTAAATGCTCTCGTACCGTTCGTTGGTAATGTGCCGGACAGCCATCATTTTGAAAAACAATTGGCACATCTTCTAAAACTGGTAGTACCAGTTCAGGTAAATCATTTTGAAGAAACTCTAAATAATTGTTTCCATTGAGTCGTTCTGGCAAAAAATATGGGCCGACAAGATTTCGCCCAATAACACCAGCCCAAACATTTACGCTGAATTTTCGCTGAAAGGAAGTCTGCCTTTTTTTGTGCGGATTTTGGCCCCTTTTCTCCCAGTGATGCAAATTGTGCAGATTTGCTATGCCTTCATGGCTAAAATTTGACTCGTCAGTCCATAAAATTCTTTTCAAAAAGTCGCTATCTTCAACATCTGTGTGCAATAAAAATCGGCAGAACTCTAACCGTCTTGCATTGTCACCCTCTTCGAGACCTGGAACAATGAATGAAATCCGTGAGTTTGTGGTAATAACTGCATAAACGCGATATTTCTTTCTTTTAATTGAGCTCACGCAAAGAACTTCTTCAGTTGTCCGAGAAACATAGCAAGAAAGGAATTCAACGAAACAATTACAACAATAAAAAATAAAAAATAATAAGAGTAAAAGTGAACACATTAAGATTTGAAATCAAGTAAAATGTTTTAATGTCACATTTTAAATAAGTAGTAAGTACTGTAAGTTGTTACCTTGAACAGGAGTGTAATGAAATGCGTGCCTTCCATCTGCCCGAAGAACGGACCAGACTTTCCAAACTGATACGTTAAGTCCGTCAGCAACAACTCGTATGCTTGTTGTAGGATCGTCATCAAAAGCTTGAAGGATTCTCTCATCAACTTCAACATTATGTTGCCTCACATTCACTCGGGGCTCCCGAAAGTTTAAGTTTCCGGTCTCCCTCAGACGTCGATAGGTAGTTGAGAAGGTCTCGTGGTGAGGTAACCGTCGATCAGTGTAGCGTTCTTGATAAATTCTTCGCGCTTCATGCGAATTGCAATCAGCTTTACCATACGCCAACATCATGTCAGCATACTCCTCGTTACTGAAGTTCGCCATTGTAACGAATACGCAAAGATAAACACAACAAAAACGTAACAGTTCAACAACAGATTTAACAAAAAAACAATAACAAGACTTTAATTTGATTACGATAGAACAACGGGAAAAGTACGGGCACTTCGAATCGCAGAGTAATCTCGACTGATTCCCGGCAAGTGACCTTCACTCACTTTGAACTCGATAGACAAAGACAACAATAACTGTACTACTAGTAAGAAAGGGACTAACTTTTTACCTGCTGCTTGATAATCCGCGTTGACTGGTTACATTGTTCAAACCAGTTACATTGTTAGAGTGCGTGTTCAGGCAAACGAAGCTTAATTTGACCACTTTAAGAATGGTTTCTTATATCATGTAGCATATCGTTAGAAAGGGTAATAAGTAAAGAACTTTTTTAAAAAAAGCTAAATTCAAAATGAACTTTAGTTTTTTTTTAAATGAATTGATAAGTTGTCACTTTTCATAACATTTACACCGATTTACCACTTTGAAAGCTCAGAAGTTTTTTTGTGGATATCAATTGTAACATGTAATGATTTATTTAGAATTAGAAAACATTGTAAAATACAAGCATACTTTGTTTTGTGGTATTATAACCACAAACAAAAAAGTTAGGACGATTTAAAGGCAAGATTTCGGGTAGATTTCAAAAAAATAAAAAAAAAACTAATCTAGACTACCGTGAGACTTAGGATATTGGGTCTCACGGGGGAAAATAGCACATGACCCCCCCCACCCCCCAAAAAATCATGTCGGTCCATGTGCAAAACACCCTGTATATTAAGATTATTTCATTACATATTTTAAAGAAAGAAACTACTGCCATTCCTCATTTTGGAAATGTATTTTTGTTTTTACCGTTTCTTATTTATTTGTCGCAAGAATAACGAAAAAATTTTTATTTTTATTTTTATAAACAAAATGCATTTCTTGAATGCTAGTATAATTGAATCCCAAAGTTATAGTGACTGTTTTTTTCACACTTTTAAAAAATTAAAAAATGTACAATTACAAGTTCCTGTTTTACCATCACTCAGCTGAGTGACAGGGCAATTAAATGATTTCTATAATGATTTACCTAAAAAGTATAAAAATATTATGTACCTTGATTATGTCCATAATATTAAATAGTATAATACAATAAGTACGGCCAATAATAATTAACAGTCGATCCCACGTTCCCACAGACACCGCCATTTTTCCAATAATTCTCCTGTTCGGGATCAATTTGGGATTGTTTTGTCAGTCCGACATGCACAAGGTGGGTACACATGTTGGAATAATATTCATTTGTATTTACTATTTATATTTTTTATGATTGACGTAGGAACTTCATAATATCCTACTAATATCGCCTCCGTAGCGCAGAGGTTGAGCGCGTTGGTGCTCAAGCAAGAGGTCGCGGGTTCGAATCCCGCCGAGGGAACAAAAAGTTTTCAATGTTCCTTGGTCATGGATGTGTATTAAATTTGTGTATAATATAATAAAAATCTTAAATATATATTATATAGTATAAAGTTATTAAATTAACACATAGGCTACTTTTTACCGCAACAATCTTTACGGCATTTCATTTTGTGCGTACATCTACGAGTAGTTTTTAATGGTACTAGCTGTGCCCGCGATTTCGTTCGCGTGGTTTTTGAGTGACTTAATCCGTTTATCCAGCGCACGCAACGAAAGTTCCCAAATGTGAATAATTTTCCCCGTTTTTGCAACATTTCTCACTGACGCTTCGCTCCTATTGGTCGCAGCGTAATGTTATATAGCCTAAAGCCTTACTCTATAAATGGACTATCCAACAAAAATATTTTTCAAATCGGACCATTAGTTCCTGAGATTAGCGCGTTTAAACAAACAAACAAACTCTTCCGTTTTATAATATTTATAGGTGATTTTTCCATTATGGACATAATTCTTTTATATAACAAAACAATTTTCTTTTCGAATACGCACCATGTGCTCTCATCTTTGTCTGCCACTTTTCTCCCTATTTATTCACTGATGCCCGTCACCAGATTTTCTACAGCCTAACATGTCGGACCGATGTGGAATAATAAACAATATTTGTACAGACAATAATATATTTTTGGTATTGATAGCCTGGGGCGTGATTCACAATGCGTGATTTGACTCCCATTCAGTAACTTCCCTGTGCAAAGACTTTTGCGTCAGTTATTAGGGTTCCATAGCAAAATGTCAATAAATGGAATTTCGGATTCGTCTGCCTGTCCGTTCGTGACAGTCACTTTTTTCCTCAATAAGAAATATACTGTTCAAACTCGGTAAGTAGATGTATTCGGTGAACTGCATTAAGATTTTCACACAACAGTTGAAAAAAACCAATAAATGTTTGAGGCTTATACTTATAATAAATATGTAGTACCTTTCAATTAATCAACTCAAATATAAAAACAAAAAAAATATTATTAAAAACTTCGATCAAAGTTACAACGAGCTACAAGAATTTTTAGTGGGCGAGTCCGACTCGCACTTGACCGCTTTCACAGTATACACTACATAGTAGGCACTGACACACCCTAAGGTAACTCATTTATTTTACACCTTGTATACTATCTGAAATGGGTAACCTACCCTATTGTGGTGAGTATAGGCATCTACCCCCATGTAATACTTTAGGGGTGGATATGTCATAGCTGGGGGAGGCCTACGCCAGAGAGGCGACTACTGTTTCAAAAACACAATAAAACAACAAGTGGTATTACCTAAATGTATTAAATACTAGCTGACCCTTGCCCACTTCGTTGAGCATGGAAATCGTTTAAACCTTCCCGGGACTTCCACGAATATTTCAAGACCAAAAATAGCCGAATCAGTTCAGCTGTACTCGAGTTTTAGCGAGACTAACGAACAGCAAACATTTTATGGCAATTTTTTTTACACCATCGGTAGGTTTTAATAGGAATTTTTAAATATTTCTATAGTAATCTAGTACTAAATATAACCTATGTTACTCAGTGATAATGTAGCTTTCTAATGAAAAATGAATTATTTGAATCGGTCCAGTACTTTTTGAGTTTATTCGTTACATACAAAAATACAAATCTTTCCTCTTTATAATATTAGTGTAGATATATGAATTAATCGAAATTGGATTTAATTATGTATTGTGTTTGTAAAATAGAATTAATCTGTCAAATAATAATTATGTACCTGTAGTAAGTAGTAGAATAAAAGCTTTTTAATCTATTGCATAGCTTCTATCGCGGGCCTTGAGCTTGGAGACCGAATCCAGAAATTCCGTAACGAAAATAACCTAACACCCCTCACTCCGACCGGATACTTTTTATTGCCATCTATCGATGAATAGCAGAACTTTTAATGACTTTTTTGAAATATCACGCTTGTCTCTTTAGTTCAACAACTTGCCTCTAGGTGGCATTGGTTGTATCGGATAAGTTGATATGCAATAAGTAAGTAAGAATGTAATAGCTTTACCGCGGCAGTCCCCGAGTGCCACATTTAAAAAAAAATCTTTACGAACATTGTTCGCAGAGTCTACATCCTGAGGATGCTCCGGGTTCGGAGCGAAACGCGCGTCGAGTTTTGTAACCTGCATGGTGGTGGGACTTTGCACGATCGTGTTAACATTATTGCTTGTGTGGTGGTGGTGTTTTCATGTTTTTGCTTGCGAGTGTACGCATAAGCAGTGTGGGAGGAGGGAGGTACATCAAACGCATGCCTATGCGTACACTCACTCATCTGCTTGCAGGTTTTTAAACGAGCATTGGCCCACCTCACATTCCCACCACTGCAACTCCTGTGAGCCAGGATCGACAGCGGTAACCAACCACGACAAACACTTTGATATGATCTCAGGGGTGCCCGAGGGACAAGCTAAATCTGTCTTGATCTGCTTGCAGGTTGTGGTTATAATTGTTTCGCGGGATATTGCTAGATATAATATATTTAAATTTTATGCTATGGATTTCCGCAAAGTAACGCCTGATTCCATTAACTATATAATTAATCTGTCAAATAATAATAAACCTGTAGTAAGTAGTAGAATAAAAGCCTTTATTTATATTTTTATGTTTATGTCATAGCTGAAACGACAGGGATGCTTTCGAATCCCAATTCAACGGGAATTAGGAATAGCACTCCTGTCACGTCCGTGATAATGGAGGCTTATTGAAGGTATTTTTATCGATAGCCATTATTACGTTCGTGAAATACCATGTTGTAATTGAAGACATGAGCATGAGTAAATAATAATAGTAATATTTATTAACGCTTCACACCGTCGATCTGGCCCCGTGCTAATAATAAAAATGATCTACGCGGCATTCTCTTTACACTATATTATTCGGCTTAGTATGTGAACCATGAATCAGCCTGTATATGAGTTATAGTTATTTTATAATGCCCAAATATATGCGGAATACACAAAGATTCTTTCTTAAACTCCGACGAATGATCTGCACGAGTGGCGAGAGAACAGGGGCCTTAATAACGCCCGGTTTCTGAAAGGCTGATCAAATTGATCAATTGATCAAATCAGCTAATCTGAACGCTCATTGGTGAAAACAGTGACTGCGAATGAGCGGATACAGGTGATTTGTTGCAAAAAATATCCAAAAAATAATAATAGTAATATTTATCAACGCTTCACACCGTCGATCTGGCCCCGTGCTGTATCCGAAGAACTTGTGTTACAGGTACCAGACAACGGAAATATATTTAATACTTTTATACTATACACATATTTAAGATTTGTATTATATTATACACAAATTTAATACACATCCATGAGCCAGGAACATTGAAAATTTATTGATCCCTCGGTGGGATTTGAACCCGCAACTTCTCGATCGCCCACCAACGCGCTCAACCACTGCGCTACGGAGGTCGTCAAACTTTTAAGCGACTTTAAGCAGGCACTTAAACATTATAGGATATGTAGTAACGTATTAAGTACATTGATTCTAGAGACGGATCTTTAGACTAATGCACTTAATACTTTACGACGTATTCTAAAATGTTTAAGTGACAGTTTGAACTCAATTTCCTCGTAATCACAATTTTGCTACATATCACCTTCATCCATTCATGTCTTCAATTGTTTCTCAGCCACATCCTACTCTTTGTAGGACCGATAATGATACCGATTTTTGCTAAATATTTCCAACTAACTTTTTCTATGACGTCTTGTACTATTGAAATCTGTATGTTCGGTATTTCACCTACAAAAAAGTCACAAAAAGTGTGGCGTTCGGTCTCTCGTGTTCGGAAACAACAGAGGTTGTAAAGTTAATTAATTTTCAGTAACAGTGCGAACCTATTTTTATTACTATTTGCAAACACTGGTGGATACAGGATGTGAAAAGTCTAGGGCGCGTATAAATAAAACAATGTCAAACCCAACCTCACTTGAGTACCTATTTGACAGATACAAAAACGTTCCGTTTCACTTTTAAAAACTTTGTACTTTACTTTAAATATTTTCTTTTTTGAAACGTAAAAATAAAGATTATAAAAATATAGATTATACCTAATTTAATGTTCCTCCGTAATCTATAATATGAATAATACGATTTAAACAGAAAAAAAGTATTGTGTAGCATTAATAAAGTTGTTCCCTTTCAAAAATGAAACGAATCTTTGTTTTATATGTCAAACAGGTTCTCAAGTGAGGTTGGGTTTGAGATTGTTTTATTTATACGGGCCTATTAAAATATGTCAAACTAAACTAAATATAAACAACCATATTCTAAAATACTTCATTAACAACTTAATAACACGAATATAATAATAATAATATTACATACAAATAACAATACATACATATTCTTGCCAAATATAATATTATGAATGTGAAGTCATATTACGTGGCGTAGAGGTTATTTGTAGAGGAGCTACGAGCGTAGCGTTGCTACGACGTTCGTAGACTTTCGTAGCAATATAAAATCAAACTTCAGTAATATGCTCTCACAACCGATTCCAGTGATGATGGACGGTTTCAATAAAACCAAGGTCCTGATTGAAGATGCCACTTCTGATTCACTATGGCTTACGAAGTTCGGTAACAAAATGTATGGGATTTGACATAAGGTACGCTAAATGACATACCAAATCGCGATCATATAGCGATTATTGTTAATTAGCGATTGCATTTTGAATCAGCCCCCAGGTCTCTAATTCAAGGTGCCGTCGCTATGTATGGCTTACGAAGTTCGAAAACAGAAAGTATGGGATTTGACATTAGGTTCGTCGCTATGTATGGCTTACGAAGTTCGAAAACAGAAAGTATGGGATTTGACATTAGGTTCGTCGCTATTTATGGCTTACGAAGTTCGAAAACAGAAAGTATGGGATTTGACATTAGGTTCATCGCTATGTATGGCTTACGAAGTTCGAAAACAGAAAGTATGGGATTTGACATTAGGTTCGTCGCTATGTATGGCTTACGAAGTTCGAAAACAGAAAGTATGGGATTTGACATTAGGTTCGTCGCTATGTATGGCTTACGAAGTTCGAAAACAGAAAGTATGGGATTTGACATTAGGTTCGTCGCTATGTATGGCTTACGAAGTTCGAAAACAGAAAGTATGGGATTTGACATTAGGTTCGTCGCTATTTATGGCTTACGAAGTTCGAAAACAGAAAGTATGGGATTTGACATTAGGTTCGTCGCTATGTATGGCTTACGAAGTTCGAAAACAGAAAGTATGGGATTTGACATTAGGTTCGTCGCTATGTATGGCTTACGAAGTTCGAAAACAGAAAGTATGGGATTTGACATTAGGTTCGTCGCTATTTATGGCTTTCGAAGTTCGAAAACAGAAAGTATGGGATTTGACATTAGGTTCGTCGCTATTTATGGCTTTCGAAGTTCGAAAACAGAAAGTATGGGATTTGACATTAGGTTCGTCGCTATTTATGGCTTTCGAAGTTCGAAAACAGAAAGTATGGGATTTGACATTAGGTTCGTCGCTATTTATGGCTTTCGAAGTTCGAAAACAGAAAGTATGGGATTTGACATTAGGTTCGTCGCTATTTATGGCTTTCGAAGTTCGAAAACAGAAAGTATGGGATTTGACATTAGGTTCGTCGCTATGTATGGCTTACGAAGTTCGAAAACAGAAAGTATGGGATTTGACATTAGGTTCGCTTAGTGACACGCGAAGTCGTTTGTCATTTAGCTGTGTCATGTCAAATTGCATACATTTTGTTTTCGAAGTTCGTAAGCGATAAACAGCAACAGTATCTTGATTCAGGGCCCAGGCCAGCTACGCAGGAGTTATTTGTGCAAAGAAGCAGTCTCTTTTCCTTTACTCGTAGCCCAGTTGGGGGTTACCCGATACAACTGGCGAGAGAACAGGCGCGGGCACACAGAAACACACGCATACAAATACACGTCATTCTTATAACACCCATCAGTTTTTGTCGAGGTTAAAAATACAGCCAATTATTACGGGAAAACCCCCAATTTTCAAGCATTTTCTATTGGAGCTCCGCTCTTATTGGTCCGCTTAGTATATACTAAGGCTATATACGTAAAAAGAACAGTCACTATTACTTTGAGATACGATTATACGGCCTTTCCTAATTTTGGAAATTTTTTTGGCCATAAACTAAAAATTTTTTTTAAACTTTTTACCATTTCTTATTTTTTTGCCGCAAGAATATCGAAATAGCAATTTTTATTTTTTATTTTTATTTAAAAAAATACAATCCTAGAACGAGAAAAGGTAGTATAACAATATCCCAAATTTATAGTGACTATTCTTTTTACCCGTTATACTAAGGCCTTCCTCGATAAACGGACTATCGAAATTAGATTTTTTTTGCTTTATTAGTTCCTGAGATTAGTGCGTTTCAAGTAAACAGACAGATAACTTCAGTTTTATAATATTAGTATAGATTATATAGATTAAACGAATGCAAATGAGAAGTATATTATTATTTATCCTTGAGATCATGTCAGGATATCAGGGGTCAAAGGACGATCGTCAGTGACAGCTTCCAATTAAACCGATAAAGATAGATAGCGGATTTCGAAAGATGTTTATTTTCTTAATGATGCGAATTGTTAAGGGACAGTATTATTTTTATTACGCCAGAAGGAGGGTAATATTTTTTAAAAGTATACAGGCTGATCCATGGGTGATGACACGTAGAGTATTTTTTGTTTTGGCGCCTCATATAAATGTCTTAATATAACTAAAAAACAAAGGTCTAAAATAACCACAATGCTGGGGCTCGCGAGCTTCTAGTCTATACACACCTGACCAGGATTTATCTTATATGTTTTGTGACTTTTATAGAGATCTTTTATCGTGATTTGTCGCGTTATGGTTAGTAATTTATATGAGGTGCCAATAATAAAAATGATCTACGCGTCATTCTCTTCACACTATATTCGGCTTAGTGAACCATGAATCAGCCTGTATATGTGTTATAGTTATTTTATAATGTCCAAATATATGCGGAATACACAAAGATTCTTTCTTAAACTCCGACGAATGATCTGCACGAGTGGCGAGAGAACAGGGGCCTTAATAACGCCCGGTTTCTGAAAGGCTGATCAATTTGATCAATTGATCAAATCAGCTAATCTGAACGGTGATCGGTGAACATCACTTCGCAGTTACTGTTTTCACCAATGAACGTTCAGATTAGCTGATTTGATCAATTGATCAATTTGATCAGCCTTTCAGAAATCAGGCGTTTGTGAGCTAAATATCCTGAATGATCCTTACATATCCGAGATTGATGTCCACTACTGGACATAAACTTTCCCCAAAGTATTTTAAAGTGGGTAGTACATAAGCTCGCCACGCTGGGCAGGTGGGAAAACGAGTGTAGTTTTAAGTTTTTTTCATGTATGCCAAAATTTCTTTTATAAGTTTCTGAATTTTGTAGAAGGTTATATTTTATTAACCCTGTCATTCAAGATTCACAAGCCTTTTGGGCAATATTATAGTTATCAAAGTAAAACCCGTGTGGTAAAAAGGTAATAAAAACTAAGCCGCAATACTAAAGGGCGGAGGGTCAGGATGGAATCGAACAAAAAATTTAATACCTCGGAAAACCCTTATTGGTTTTTACGCAGGCCCTACGCAAATAACCCTTGAGATATTACCTCGCCTTTGGCAGCTAAGGTTAGGGGTTAAAATAACGCGGACAATTTGTTTAAACAATGTTTCATAAGTAATATTAAAACAAATTCGATTATAAGTTTGGCGAGTCTGTGTACATTGCTTGCAAACGGACAAACCGAATTTGATTATTTAAGCTGACGTGATCGAGAATTTTGTTTGCCATAATTCATCATCATCAGTTCACTCGCTGCTTATCAGCATCATTTGGGGGTTACTTTAAAAATTTATTTTGTTTATATTATTTTCTTTTTTAGTTAATCGACTTGTCTGATAAGTTACTTGACAGACAAGGACATTCTTATATAAGTTTTTTTTTATGATTTTATGGCTATTGTATAAGGTATCCAGTGTGTTTATTACTAATATGGTAAGCATACAACTATTTTTCTTTTTATCTTATATTAAAAAAAAGGGCTTTGGCCCTTAAAACAACACAACATTTTAAAATAAAATATGCATATTCATGCATTTGTTTTATAATGTGAATCCGTATGTTTTCCGAAAGGAAACAGAAATGGATCGAAAAATACAAAACGATCAAAAAGACTACTACTTTTTGCTTTGAAAAATGAAAATTACCGATCATTTGGACGTTCATATCAATATTTGCCAATACATTTCGCATATAACAGACAGAAACTAAAATGAAAATAATGATTTGTTACTAGAAATCTTAGTAGCTTTTGCCTACGGCCCATCCAACAGACAGAGAAACGGTTTCGCATTTAAATAAATAAATAAATAAAATCTTTATTTGTTACTACATTATTAAATATATACACAAGTTGTAATTCAGTTTATATTCGTAACTCAAATCTTATGAACTAATACTGACAGTCTAAGTTTATGTTAGTTTTCAGTAATTTCATTTTGCAATTCAATGTTAGATCAATTGCTAACATTGTAGGCTTTGTGGATTCAGCATTGACGTTAAAATATAGACATCGCACTCCATTCAAATAGGAAGAAAAATTTGGAATGCTATGGACATTATAATTAAACATACATCAAAACAGAACTGTGGTAACTGGTAACTGTAATTTGTAATTTATTTTCAAAATTGACCTTCAAAAAACAAATTTTATATTTTAATTTTGAATAAAAGCTTTTTTATTTTTATTATTTTATAGAACGATAGCGCGATTCAGATAAATGTTATATCGGTATAGTGCCATCTATTGAACGAATAAGTAATTAAATTTCTAATAATTTATATTTCAATCCACATAATTAATTGGAATATTTTTTTTATACCTTTAAGCCCTGGGCGATATGGCTACGTTACTACTTTAACTTGTCTGACTGTCTGTCTCTGACCGTGGCGTTTTAGCTAAATCAGAATAGTTTTATTCGTTTCCTAAATGTTAACCTAGTACCCGATTTTGATCTTTTTTTAGGTCTTAGTACCCCAAGGTTACGAAACGGGACCCTATTATTCAGACTCCGCTGTCCGTCTGGCCGCGCATGAGTTACATCAGATACAGCGCATGAGATACATCTCATGATAGTCAGATAACTAAATTTCCACAGATGATGTATTTCTGTTGCGGCTATAACAAAAAATACAAAAAAAATTACTTGCAACGTCCCGGGATGGTACGTCGATGACGAGATATATTCTGACTTGAGAGTTTGTTGCATAGTTCTAACTTGTCCTCGAACAGAGTGTAAATTGCTGGAACCGTCCAATTAGAATAATTGCGAGTTCCTTGTGGTTCTGTATCAGGGATGAAATGGATATGAAATTTCGGATACGGATATGGGTAATAAATTATTTCGGATTATCCGTTTGTTTCAGATAATTTCAGTTATGGATATTACATTTTTTCCAGTACCAAAACTTTAATTTCAGATTCGGTTACGGTTATGGATATTTTTTAATATCAGATATCAGATAGTTTCGGTTACGGTTACGGAGCTCCCTAACATCCCTGTTCTGTATAAAGTTGTATTTAAGTATCCTAGAGCTACGCAAATACGTTTTCTCTTGTGTAATACAAGAGAATTACATGTATACATGTTTGTATAAGAATTTACAATCAACTTCTTGAGTACTAATTGTAGGTATACAAGGTGTAAAATAAATGAGTGATAATACTTTAAGTGTGTATGTGCCTCCTATGTAGAGTTTACTGTAAAAGTATTAGCGCTGAAATACTTACTTTTGACTTTCATGTTTCTATGAAAAACACCTCAACATCATAAATTTGCCCATACTATAAGTACAAAAACCTCTACTACTTTCACAGTAACCTCTATATACAAGACGCATACACAATCTAAAGTTTCATCACTCATTAATATGCCTGTATTTTTTATTGGTAAAAACTAAAAAAATATATTTTGATATACCCAGTGTCACTGTCTCAGTAAACATGAATCTAACGATACCTCTCAAGATAAAACCTATCGAGCCTCAGGATAACGTCCCGAACAATTAAACATACTCTCGAAAAACATAACCTACGTATTGACTCAGTCGGGTAAAAAGGCGAAAACATGTATACTTTTCAGGAAAATCCTCGTGGTAAAGTTGATCTCAAAAATAACATTTAACTCTTAAAGCGCATTTAAATCTACTCTCAATTTTGTAATATTCACTTAAGGCTAAGTTCCACTTCCAGCACTAGTTGAATTTATATTTAATATCAAGGTGTGGCCCCAGCCCTTGATATGCAGATTAAATCTGGCAACGCCATTAATCCTGATCCACTTCAATCTCGGCCAGCAGAGATTTAAGGAGAAGTTGTATTAAAGCGGGGACTAATACGGATTCTGGAAGTTTGAATATTATTTAAAGCAATGAAGTAGGACTCTGGGCTAGTATAATAAAAATAATGCCTACCACAGATTTTGGTGACGGTGGCCGGTTTAATTGAAACCATGTCAGCTACGCAAGAGTATGCACCATACACAGAAGCACTCTCTCTTCTTTCTCTCTCGTTGGGCTACGATGGATCCGTAGGATGGATAACCGACATGACTGGAGGGAGATCTGGCGCAGGCCTGAGTTTTTTCATGCCAGACGCATGGATCATCTTTCTTATCAGACAATCAGGTGATCAGCCTGCATTGTGATAACCAAACTTGAAAACAACATATTTTGTTGTTCCAACGCGGAAATCGAACCCACGACCTCCGGGTCGAGGCAACTGTCATAGTGAAATTTGACAAGTCGACACTTGTGTCAGCGTTTTATTTTCAACATTCAAAATATTTCGGGTAAGGTGGCCCCTACCTTTATACCTATATCCCAGTTTTATTTAACGTAAATACTCGTCTTTTGATCTCTTAGCTTTCTAAAAGAATTTTTTATAAATATATTCAATTAAATAAATTTATATTCATAGTTTTCGGCTGCTTTTGCTTAAATAATAAAGTGTTACTTTTTTTTCACAGAAAATTGTGTTTTAGTTCTAGACACCCATATGGTTTTAATATTTCAAGTTAGAACATTCAGTACCAAGCTGAAAAGAAACTCAAGAACCGCAACTTTGTACTTTTATTATAGTAGCTTTAATAAATTATTAATTAAATCTATATAGAAACCAACCAATGCTTTCTTGTGTGTGACAATAAAAAAATGATTATTTATCGGTTTGTAATATACAAATATTTTATATTTCGCCAAAAAAAAAAATTACAGGCCCCCAAGCTAAACAGTCCCCGGCCTTTGGGGGACTAACAGATTGACTTAGCCTTAACTGAGGTCGCTGGTACCGCGGCTATTACCGTCGACTAGTTCGCGTAATTACTCCATCGGCATGCGCATATGTTACTCAGTACCGGGGCACTAGCAAACGCCGGGGACGCGATTATACAAAGTGTAAAATAAGTGAGTGATAATATTATTATGATTAACCTAAACTGTCCCACTGCTGGGTAAAGGCATCCCAGTCATCATCATCATCATCACCAGCCTGAAGACGTCCACTGCTGAACATAGCAAAGGACTTCCACAACGCTGACAGGATCCAACGGCTGCCCGCGGCTCGGACCAGATCGTCGGTCCATCATGTGGGAGGCCGCCCTACGCTGCGTCTTCCAATCCGTGGTCACCACTCCAGAAGTTTCCTTCCCCATCTGGTGTCTGTTCTCCGGGATTTTCATTTAGTAAAAACGTAATATAATGCACTGTTACAGTGACCCCGACATAGAAAAAAACGAAAAATTCATAAAAAATAGCCAGGTATTGGATAACTCGAACCCTGCGTAGGCAGCGTCCATATTAGATGTGGAAACAAAAAAAAATGAAATAAAAATTAAAAAAAGGTGCAAAAATGGTCAAGCTGGAGCCATGACACGCTAAAATCTAAAATCATTTCACACCGAAATACGGTAGAAAAAAAAGTATTTAAAAAAAATGTTCGTCTGCTGTTGCAATATTCGATGCTCATAGCGGGTACGACCATGACGGCTCTACCTTGACCATTTTTGTATCCATGCATTTCTGCATTTCAAATTGAATTATTTTCCCTTTTTAGACACATTTTTGAAAAGTAGGGGTTATATCTTTCAAATAGGTTCTCAAGTAGCGGTTGTGATTCTTAAGGCCGAGTTTGAGACTCGTTTATTAATACGGACATAAGTAATAAAAACTAAATATAAAAAAAACCCCGACTTAGCGTGTAACATTCTTATCACACCTAACAAACGACCTGATGGCTTTGAAGACCTGAACGGATTTCCACCAAACATAGCTAAGAACACCCGCCACTGATATACCTTTCAAACAAAAACACATTAAAATCGGATCATCCGTTTGGGAGCTACGATGCCACAGACAGGCACACAGACGCGTCAAACTTATAACACCGTCGCTTTTACACAGACGCGTAAAACTTATAAATATAACACCCCGTCGTTTTTGCGTCAGGGGTTAAAAATGGAAAATGCCACAACCGCGAAATTATGCAAAATAATAAATGATGCTTACCCCCGCTTCGTAATCGTTAAAGAGTTTTCCGAACTTCCCTTATTGCCGCGATAAGCAGATGCTAGAAGATAATATAGCTTTAGGGTTCTTTGTTTGTTTTTTTAACCCCCAAGGAATATACAGTGGTGTTATCTATACTAATAATAGTATAAAGCGGAAGAGTATGTTTGTTTGTTTGTTTGTTTAAACGTGCTTATCTAAGGAACTACTGGTCCGATTTGAAAAATTCTTGTTTTGTTGGATAGTCAATTTACAGAGCAAGGCTTTAGGCTATATAGCATTATGCTGCGACCAATATGAGCGAAGAGTCAGAAAGAAAAGTTGCAAAAACGGGGAAATTAATTACATTTGGGGCAATCAAGAGTGTTAGCTATAATTCATCATCACCAGTTCGATCACTGCTTGAAAAAATATATAGATTAAGTAATTTATATATATGTCGCAGTCATCTGGTTGAATCCGCTATTTTTTTGAATGACTAGCGCTTTCATTGAATCCTGTTTTTACCAACAAATTAAAGAATCCGAGACTGGGACAGCCATTTAATATTTTAGTTTTAAACTTCGAAATTTCCGAATGTGTACTATTATAACGTATATTAAAGTAAAGTAATCAAAAAATATATCAAATGTAACTGCCTAGTGATTCAATTAAATAACCAGATTCAATAAGATGACTGCGACAAATACATCATCAGTATACATTTTTAATAATATCAGTTTTCCATCTATTTACTCAAAAATGGCCCGTCCGAGTTTCTTACGGCGCCCGGTTCATTTTGGCGTGCTAGGGTTGAACCGGTGATAGCCTTTTTGTTGACTTTCCGAATTAGCTTGTTAAGTTTCATTTGGAAACAAAATATTTTAATTGGGGGTTACTTATTATTAAAATTCTATTGTGTACCTTTTTTTGTGATTTTTTATGCTCACTTAACTGTAATTTGCATTTTTATATTTAATATACTTACGGAACCTCGTCATAATATAATCCGACTCAATCACAACCACTTTTTATCTACTCCGTCGCTTAGTTGGAACGACATTTTTAACTTTGCCGCATTATACTCCCTAGTAATAATGTTTTATGTTCAATATACTACTTTGTTGTTTTTACATTTTGCTGAAAATTGCAGACAATGTAAAAGTGCTTTTATTGTTTGAGTAGTAGAATATAAAATTGCTACACTGTTGTAATAATAAAGCCTGTTTTCCCCTGTGATATTAAAAAAAGCGATTATCTTCTGTTTTTATTACTCGTCTCTAAGATATAAAACACAATGTAACTTTAAAGAATGTCTCTTGTCACATCATACAGGGTATTTTTAGGGATGTGACATCGATTTATGAAAAATCGTTTTTTAATAAGTCCTGTTTTTAAAAAGAACCAAAATAGAACAGTATTAAACGACAAACTCAAAGGGTGTATGACAAGTGAAATTCTTTATAGTTTAAAGTTCTGTAAAGTTTCGTTGAAACCAGGCCATCTCGCATGAGTAATTTTATAGTGCCAAAGTGTGTGCGCAATACACAAGGTCATACCCTAGTGGTATAGTTACCAGACTGGCGGGAGATCAGGTGCAGGACTGACTTTTTACAGGCCCGTTCGACGTTTTGATCATCTTTTTTGCAAAATCAGGTAATCGCACCCACGACCTCCCAGTCGCGAGCGGAGGTCTAAGCCTTGATACGTGAAAAATCCATATATTCGTAACATTTCAGCTTACACACATTTTTGAGAACGCTTATAATGTTAAGGTAGTTAATGTAAACACACTTGATGGCAGACGACGACGTTTGTGAATTATCTTCACACCACATTTAAAAATGAACAACTTTACTTATGTAACATATTGAATTTTTTTACTTTCTTAAAACGTTAATATAAATATTATAAAAATATATATTATACTTATTTAAATGTTGTTCTGTAATCTATAATATGAATACGACGGTATAAAAAGAAAAGAAATTAAAGTGTGTAAAGTTGTTCACTTTTAAAAGTGAAATGAAACGTTTTTTTATCTGTCAAATATGTTCACTAGTGAGGTTGGGTTTGAGACTTCTTTATAAATACGGACCTAGGTAAACTGATTTTGATTCTTTTTAAATACATTTTTAACTAACTTTATTCTGTCACGTTTCGTCCCGCAGGCTTATTGGCGATTACAAAGATGGCTTTTTAAACGCATTTTTCAGCGTGTAATGGAGAATGTTACGGGGTATGCGAAATTCATTGTAACTTTGTCACAGTAAAGCCTATATGAATATAAATACACTATTTTTTGTTTCACGCCAAAATATCAATTAGTTTAGATTTTATAGATATTAAAAAATCTCGGTGATTTAAAATCGCCGCGATTTGGCGCAGTGTTAGTTCGACGTCACAGGACGTACAGCTCCTGCCGCCCGCGCTGCGCGCGTATGCCACCGCAGACATAAGTTGACGCTTCTCAGTAAATTGTTGTTTTATTTCATTTGTTATTTCATTTCAACATGGGTGAAGGATATGCAAAAAGGCAATCGGATAATTTACCCAAAATAGATGGACTAATGCTTGCCTTCTATTGTGCAAAAAATTGTGATTTTGTTGCTGCCGAAATGCGAGGAGTAAAAATTAAAAAGCATATTTTTTGCCACTTATAACAACTATTTCGAAAATAGTATATGATATGATAACTCATTAATCTCATTATGTTTGCTTACAAAGTAACAAGGGACCCAGGTACTCAATGTAGGTAACCTCATAGCCGCGGTGCTACCCCTACTTCCCAAAGCATTTTATCTATTTTATATTATTTATATTTTTTATATTATATCTATATATTGTTTAATCACACGCATCTTATATTATATCTACTCGTACAAATACTCGTAATTAGATACATAGACAATGATAGATTAATTTATTAGTTTGCTACCTATTGTTATTATGAATTTTGTTCGAATAGGTGTATAAAACATACACCTGTTCGAACACTATTTATGACACTATTTTATATCTTATATTTAGTTTATCATAAATTTTACTTGTCTACGGTGTTCACTGAAAATCAGCGTTGCGAATGGTTATGTTCGCAACATTATACTGAGTGACACCAATTTGGTAAATTTAGTTTTTTTTTCTTTAATATTAAATTTTTACTTTTTGTTTTGTTTTTATATGTTTACCAAATAAATTTTCTTTCTTTCTTTCAAAACCATATTCGTGATATTAAACTTATTAAAAAAATTATGTGTTTTTTTAAAAGTGCGATATCACGAAAAACCGAAAACGAATTACATTTTATGATATTTTGTGACTGTTTCCTATTTCAGATTGCTTTTAGCCATTTCGTTTTTAAACTGCCATTTAAAATACGTAATTTTAATATCCATTGGAACCAAAAAAAAAACTTTTCCGGTGCTTTGGTGCAGTAGTGCTTTCACATTTTAGCACAACAGATGATTTTCTTCCAATTGAATTCAACATTTCGAATAATATTAGCGTTATTTCGTAGTACACCGTACTGGAGCGCACAACGTACTGCGTGAGCGTATGACCCGTGACGTCACCGCACCGAGCGCCGGACGACCGTCACTCGCACCCTTTAAAGTTCAATATCTCGGGAACTAGGCGACACATCGAAATAATTTTTACACACACTTTTTTTATTTCATATGG
Organism: Celastrina argiolus; assembly: GCA_905187575.2. Lineage (NCBI taxonomy): Eukaryota > Metazoa > Arthropoda > Insecta > Lepidoptera > Lycaenidae > Celastrina > Celastrina argiolus. The sequence goes on from LR994598.1 coordinate 7,356,671, forward strand.
ACTATAGAAAACGTAAAAAATCTAAATTAGTGAACATTCTTCATTGCGTGATTTTTGCAAATCGCAATCTGTTCGCGATTTCGTCCCGTAGTGTGCAGGCACCTCACACCCATTAATCATGGCGGATAGGAGATACCACGCGGCGGAGTGATTAACGATGGGAGAAATTAATACCATCGACTCGCAGATAAAACTCGTCTTATCATTTCAGCGTTTGAAAAGCCATCTTTGTAATCGCCATTTTGTTAATGAAAGAAGCTTTTAAGGCAATGCACGTCTGACGTCACATGACGTCATCATGACTGTTCACAAAAATTGTTAAGAAATTATTTTTTAATGTCTATTCTTATATAATTTTATATTATAAAAAGGCAGATATAGTGCAGCTATGTGTACACTAAAGCGAATACAAAATCAAAAGCGAATATTATTAATCAAATAAAAAAAGAACGACGAACTTTATAATTAAAAAACATAAAAAGTATTATTTTACACTTTTTAGGCGTTAAAGTCGGTTTTTAAACGAAGTTTTTACAATAATAACATTTTAATTAACCCCCCTGAATTTGTTACCATAAAGCGAGCTGATGATGATGAATTGTAGCTAAAACACTTAATCACTTTCAAACAAAAAAAAATTGATAAAAAAACGGGTTGAATTGAGAACCTCCTTTTTAAGATATCGGTTAAAAATGGATATGACATTTCGAATACGGATAGAGATATGGATATTAAATTATTTCAGATTATCCGTTTGTTTCGGACAATTTCGGTTACGGATATTAAATTTTGGTTTCCTTTTTACAGTAGCAAAACTTTCATTTCGGATTCGGTTACGGTTACGGATAATATTTTATACCGGATATCCGAGAGTTACAGTTACGGAGCTCCCTAACATTTCCGGTTTGGGACCTACGATACTAAACACTACACACACATACGTAGAAGAAGTAGAAGAACGCTCTATATTTCTACTCTATTTTAAATATCCATAATGAATTTTATCGATTTTCAGGCTGAGCTTATATCAAGCAGCTTGTAATTCGAGTGCAATGAAACGTGTGTCCTTTTGTGTAGTAAATAAAGTTCAATTTTGAATCGATATCTAAAGTGCGTTGTGTCTCAGTGTGAATTGATGCTTGCTTCAAAAAGAAATAATAAAATTTGAGTTACTACCTTCGATCAATGCTACCTACCTACACAGTGTAGGTTACTTATCAAACGCGTATTAAGAGGCTCTCCGTGGTCTAGTTGTTTTGTAACAACAAAAAATGTTGTTTTCAGTTGGTAAAGAACTGCATTTGATATCCTGATTGTTTGACAATAAATATGATCCCTTCGTCGCATGGGCATGTAAAAAGTCGGTCCTGCGCCTGATCTCTCGCCAGTCGTACCGGTTATCCGTCCCACTAAAGGAAGCGAGTGCTTTTGTGTATTGCGCACACACTTGGGCACTATGAAATAACTACTGCGTAGCTGACTTGGTTTCAATGAAACCGGCCTTCACCAAAATCGATGTGGGAGGCATTATTATTATTACATTGTTATAGAAAACACAAATATTATACAGTGTGTGCCGAGCCTTACAGCTATAATTCAATTTAGCAAACTTTAGAACTCCACCAGGACACGATTTTATACTTTAGTCTTCAGAAACGTCTAGAAAACTCTAGAATGTTCTCGGAAATTCTATAGAGTTTCATTAATTACGTTCTTTATGCATAAAGAAGATTACTCGCTGGGGTAAAAGCGTAAAACTTTAAAAATATATCCATGACCTTGTTAAATTTTAAACGAATACTGAAATGATATTGAAATTAAATGACGCGTATGCCACCCTTGTTTTTCCGCCAAGCAGTGACGGTGATAGATACACAGTATAGGAGGGATCGCTTGTGTTGCTAACACATAACACGTTGTATGCAATAAATTTTTATAGGTACTTATTTAAATTTACGCTTCGTTTATTACAGGATGTTGTGACACATATTTGAAATATTGTTATTATATAAAGAAACTAGCTGTGCCCGCGACTTCGTACGCGTGGAAAAGTGATTTCGGGCAGCAGTTTAAATACATTTTTAGTTTATTAACACTGCCGTTTAGATATTTAAAATCACTTATTTTAAATAGTAATTCTTCTTTATACACGGTATTAGACGTGCATAGGCAAAAGAAATACCTAGGCCGTAGTAATAATAATAGTTTACTGTCAAATAATGGCCGTTTTTGTCATGAATGTTTTGAGGTATTAAATTAAAACTTATATTATTGCAAATACTTAAGTCTTTAATATGGAACTCTCGGTTAGACATGGGTGCCGCGACACGCCGTCCCGATTTTAGCCGGCGTGGCGCCGCCGCCGGAATCCAGCTCGGCGCGCCGATCTATTCGAGTGGCGTTTTTTTCTATGAAAATGCTAACAATTCCTACTACCGATAAATGACCGTGTATTATTTCAATTATGCGAACGAGACTACTTGATAGTAGAAGCTCAGCTGAGGAATCCTTCATCAAAGATAGTGACGATTCCGTTAGAGACCCGAATTTCACCATCAACAAAGTAATTGAAGAAAGTTCAGATGATGATGAAGCTCACACCTTGACAACTCTGACTGTACCTGTAAACGAATTGTCACAAGACTTAATAGATAGTACAGGCAAAGAAAATTGTGTTTCCAGCTCTATAGACCAATTCATAGCTACATTTGAAGATCCTATTATATATATTTTAACTATTTACTTAAAGTTTGAACCGATTACTTTTTTAATAAGATCTTTGTGTCATTGTAAAATTTATTTTAACAAGAGTGGCGCTAGTTGCGGTTATTGCTCGCCTTAAGAAGAACAATGCTCCTTTCACGAGGTATGCCATTTCAAGATTAATATAAGTACCTAGTTCTAATCCTAAAAACAAAGATGTGATATTTCCTATATCTGTTATACGTTCTCAAATATTATACTTAATATTATAAAGCGGAAGAGTTTGTTTGTTTGTTTGTTTAAACGCACTAATCTCAGGAACTAGTAGTCCGATTAGAAAAAAAATTTTTTTCTTGGAGTCCATTTATAGAGGAAGGCTTTAGGCTACATAGCAGTACGCTGCGACCAATAGGAGCGAAGCGTCAGTGAGAAATGTTACAAAAACGGGGAAAATTATTCTAATTTGGGGACTTTCGTTGCGTGCGCTGCATAAACGGCACTCAAAAACCACGCGAACGAAGTCGCGGGCACAGCTGGTAGTTAATATATCTAAGTACCTTCCTAATTATAAGTATGCACTATGTACATAAACATTATAAACATGTTTAAATTAAGTAAGTATTATAAAAAATACTTTTACTACCTTGTGATACTTTAGCAATAATTTTCGACTAAACCTTTGTTTACACTAGATTAAATTTTAATCTTTCGATAAATCTTTAATACCAGGTCAAATTATTATTTTTAGACGTCGGATTGTTTAGTCTGGTAAAATTGAGGTTTTAATTAATGTACGACGCCAATTACTTATTTTCGTATTTTTTGTTTGTTTGAGACTGATTATAAAACTAGTAAGTTACACCTTAGCTAGTAATGTTATTCAATAAATACTCCTATTATAATTTTAAAATAGTGTTATTATTCTGTACCACATTCTTAAATATCTTTATTTTATTACTAATAACGTGATATACCCCTATGTCAGTCAGTAAGTTCATTCTTTTTATAGGACGAGCGTGACATGTAGGGACTTTTTTTTATAAAACTATTATTTATTATTTCATAAAAAAAAATCTTATTTGTCTTACTTTAAAAGTTATAAGAATAAAAAATGTCTAAAAGTAGTTTTCCCAAAATTCCAGTTTTTCGTTGTACCACTATGTAGTTTTAAACGAGCGATATGAGTATAAGGCCATTCCTTTTTCGAAGTTAGGATAGGACCAGATGGATATCAAAGCTTTATAAAAAACCAGCGATAAATAATATAACGCTTGCGGAGAGTTTTGGGAAATATAGATCAATGTTTAGTTTAATCTATCTGTAAAAATCCTTAAAAAACTAAATTCAATTTAGAAGTATAGTAGGAGATCAGGCTGACCCGTGCCCACTACGTTGAGCATACAAATCGTTTAAACCTTCCCTGGACTTCCACGAATATTTCAAGACTAAAAATAGCCGAATCGGTTTAGCCATTCTCGAGTTTTAGTGAGACGAACGAACAGCAATTCATTTTTTTATTTTTTTTTATTAATTTATTTAAGGTCGCTCAAACATCACTGGTCATTAGCGACCACTATAGGTTTACATTTTATATAAAATTATAATGATTAATTAATTTTAGGTATTGTACAGTTTTCTCTGTTTTTTCTAAACATTCTTTTAAACATACAGGGAGTTTCACTTGCGAACGTTCAGTATTATACATTGGACATTCAATTAATATGTAATTCATTTTTATATACATAGAAGATTACAAAATTCTTTTGAGCAAAATCACAGGTATATCGTCAGTCGTCACAGGTATTTCATACTTGAAGCTCCTAAACGTTTGTAACAATTAAAAATGCACTTTGATCTTTTGGTGGCCAAGTTTAAATTCCAAAAAGCAAATTCCGAAGCTTCAAATTCTGGAATATTCCACTTCATTTTAGCCTTGTACTGTAAAACTTGTTTGAGTTAGAGCGTTGTCCATTGCGTAAATACATTGCTACACTTAAAATTTAAATATAATATTATATATAGAAATAGCTTTTTTTATGCTCATATTTTTTCTCAAACAACCAGGTAATGTTGTCCTAAGCAAACTTGAAAACGAATATTATCAAAGTCGGGAAATAAAGTATGGCGTTACAGATGGCACAAGGCATTGTGTTCAGCCAAGTTCAAAGAAATCTGAACTGGCGGGCGATGCCTTTTTTTATGCCCCAAGGGAAATGCATTACGCATACTCCGGGGAGGGTCCCTCAGGAGTCAGGGGTATATGGGACTCTTCGCTCACTACGGCCGATTTACCTACTAAAACCACTGGCGGGTTGGCCGTTGCAGTTGAGATGGGAGGAGTGCTCTATATCTGGCAAACACAGGCTATGCCACCCCAATTGGCCGGTCTACCTCATAAGGGGCCGGACTTCCACAATAAGAGAGCACTCCGGCAATAGTGGACGATGCCTAGCCTGACCTTAGTTGTTGTAAGAAGACATTATAGTTTAAGTTGTTAAAAAATATTTTGTATCACTATAAATAAATATCAGGACTTGGCATCCATTTAGATTTCCGATTTCTGTCTTTGAACTTGCCTCTCGTTTCACATACCTATATGTTTTTGTTGAGATAATAATATAATTTTATTTATTTAATATTTTATAATTAACTAGCATACCCGTGCCCACCTCGTTGAGCATAGAAACAGTTTAAACCTTCAATGGACTTCCACGAATATTTCAAGACCAAAAATATTCTAATCGGGTCAGCCGTTCTCGAGTTACAAACAGCAATTCATTTTTATATATAAGAAGATATAGATTAAAACATGCATATCTGTATGTAAACTTTTAAATGTCTATTAATTTTTAAATTTAAATTGTAACTCTAACGCTGTAAGTTTTTCTTATAATATAAAATAAAATGCATAAAATATTAAACTATAATACGCAATAATATTATGCACTGCGTTGAGGATATCCATTTCCAGGTCAATATGCGAAACATGATTACACATTTTCTAAACGACTTACAGAACGCGCGATGTACAACGTACACACATAAAATATCGTTTGTCGTGGTGTGGTAACATTAGCATTAGCTTAATATTTATGCTTCAGACGAAATTACCGAATTAATCTGCGCTGCAGCTTGCGCTGGCTGGCTCTCAGGTGCGTTATTACAGTATTCTAATTAATGTTACACTAGTGCATGAATACATGTTGGTTTTCATGGGTACTTGAGTTTATATGGATAGTTTGAAGCACCTTGATGTGCCCTACACTTCCAGCTTTAGAGCGTGTTTCACCAAGCTATGTTTTAACATAAGAACTTTAGTTCTTCCTTTGTTAAATATCATGACGTTATCTCTCTCGTATTTCCTATCAATGAATGAAATGGCATGGTATTTTAACATGGCGTTAACTTTAGCATTGCTTGGTGAAACACGGCCTTAGAGCATGTTTCATCAAGCAATGTTAAAGTTAATCCTCAATTAAATATCATGTTATCCCACTCGTATTTTCTATCAATGAAAGAGAGGCATGGTATTTTAACAGCCCTGCGTTGGTGAAGTCGGGACGTAGGCCGTGTTTCACCACGCAATGTTAAAGTTAACGACATGTTAAAATAATAATAATAATAATAATATCTATGGACGCTTCACACCACGTCAATCTGGCCCTGTGCTAAGTATCCGAAGAACTTGTGTTACAGGTACCAGACAACGGAAATATATTTAATACTTTTATACTATACACATATTTAAGATTTTTATTATAATAAACACAAATATAATACACATCCATGACCCAGGAACATTGAAAACTTTTTGTTCCCTCGGCGGGATTCGAACCCGCGACCTTTCGTTCGAGCGCCAACGCGCTCAACCAACTGCGCTACGGAGGTCGTCAATACCATGCCATCTCATTCATTGACAGGAAATACGAGAGGGATAACATGATATTCAACATGGCGTTAACTGTAACATTGCTTGGTGAAACACGCCCTTAGTGTGTAAATTGTATTGCGGTAAGAACTGCCAAGTGCGAGATAGGGACAAAAAAATACGTGTTTTAAATTGATTGAACGACATTATTAAAATAAAACTAATGATAACAAAACCGGAGGATACAGTGTAGTGTTGCAGCTACATATCTACAGGTTGATTTTTGGGTCATATGTCAAGCCGAATATAGTGTGAAGAGAATGACGCGTAGAGCATTTTTTGTTTTGGCACCTCACATAAATTGATATACATAACTAACATAATACATAACTCGACGAATCACGATTAAAGATATCTATAAAAGTCACAACACATATGAGTTTCAATCCTGGTCAACGACCAGTGCATTCGTGTGTATAGACTAGGAGCCGTGAGCCTCAGCATAGTAAGATTCACACCTTGTCTTCATTTTAGACCTTTGAATTTTTTTTTGAGTTATATTAAGTAATTTTTTATATGATGTGCCAAAACAAAAAATGCTCTACGCGTCATTCTCTTCACACTATATTCAGCTTAATAGAACCATGAGACACGCTGTTTAGTCCTTATGCACATTTTAATTACAAAAGCTATAGAATCAAAGCATTTATTACGATACGAAACCCACAACAAAACCCTTTTTTAAATTTTTTTATTATTTATCGTCTTTATAATCAACTAGCTGACCCGTGCCCACTTAGTTGGGCATGGAAACCGTTTAAACCTTCCCGGGACTTCCACGAATATTTCAAGACCAAAAATAGCCAAATCAATTCAGCTAATGTCGAGTTTTAGCGAGACTAAGGAACAGCAATTGATTTTTATATAGCCTATGTTACTCAGTGATAATGTAGCTTTCTAATAAAAAAAGAATTATTTAAATCGGTCCAGTACTTTTTGAGTTTATTCGTTACATACAAAAATACAAATATTTCCTCTTTATAATAATTTATAGTGTAGATAACATCTAGTATTTATATTTATTAAAATATTTTTGCCTAATATTATGCTAATAAATGCGAAAATTCTATGATCTAACGCTTATGTTTAAAAGTTTTTTTAGGCATACTGAACCAAACAAACTTTTTAAACATAAGCATTAGATCATAAAATTAGCATAATATCATATTATTAGGCTAAAATATTGTGATAAAAATAAACACTAGATGTTATTATTAGAAATATACTTTATACACAGTATTATGAACCATCTATTTTGTGAGTATATAATCTCAGATTTTAGTACTGTTCAGTTAATTTTACGACTAACTTGACAACTTAGTCGTTCTAAAAGTTTCTTAGATAAGCGAGTCACACACACACAATTAGAACGTTAGACATAAACGATTTCGTCGTCTAGACTCTAACATAAAATTTCTTGAAAATTTTCCTTTGAAACTTGATTATAAGGATAATATCATAACAATCATAATATTAAGCTCCTTATAAACTTTAAGAGTGTAATAAGTATTACGCCCGCTACAGACGACTGCGATAAAATGCACAGTTCCTAAGTAGCATGTAGTTATATTCTGTTCTGATTCAATGTGAATATTTAAACATAATTAAATAAAAAAATAAAAAAAATAACTTCGACATAATATAATGTAACATTTCTATCACACCTAACAAACGACCTTGAATACATGAACCGATTTACTAAACATACCTAAGAACATTTTCAACCGGTATACTACTATGCCACAGACAGACACATACACATTTACACAGACACGTCAAAGTTAATTAAAAATTAAAATCGACTAAACTAATGAGCTATTAATTATTAGGAATTCTTGTGTTAAGAGGAAACACCACGAATTTTTTTCCATACAAAAATAGAGGTCTAGGGGATTTCTTTTCCTCCCTGGATATTACCTCTAGAGTAACAATTTTTTTCCTGAATATTTATGGATATTGTTTGTACGTCCCTATTTAAATTAATTATTTAAAGAGATATGGACGTTTAAAAACCTAAAAAAAGTGGCCAGACTGTCCGCTATGTTTAAATATCTAGGAAACAGATTTGGCTACAATAAACAACAAAATCAAAAAATAGGAACCTAGCACAATTTTTTTTTAGCTAATACAGAAAAAAATATTTATATCGGTTAAGTTTTGGAGGAGGAAACAGGAATCCCCTAAACGTCTATTTCTTGTACTTTTAATAGGTAATTTCGTAATTTCAGTCCAAGTTGCAGTTGTCTCTATCGCGCTAGTGCTGGCTAGCTAAGGCACTGCGAGACAGAAATAGATTTTATAAATACCTATTTTGTATTTCTCTCAACCGTGGTGTTTCCTCTTAATACGACTATTAAGTGTACAGTGTGTAAAAAAAACAGTCACTATTAATTTGAGATACGATTATACTACCTTTACTCATTATCTGTGAAATTTAGAAAATAAAGTTATGAAATGTATCTTTATATTTTATTTTGTAAAAACTAAAAAAAAATACTTTTTACCATATCTTATTTTTTTTGTCGTAAGAATAACGACAAAGCAAAAAAAAAATTTTATTTTTGTTAAAAAATAAATATAAAAAATTAAAAATATACATTTCTAGAATGAGAAAAGGTAGTATAGGTATAATCATATCCCAATTTTAAAGTGATTGTTCTTTTAACACCCGTTATAGTTGATCGAAGCATTCTTACCATATTTTACGGCAATTAAGCACATCCACCTTGTTGCGTCATAATCATAAAACGTCATAATTTACACGGTAATAGGTGTTTAAGTTCAGAGGCGTAACAAAGCAGCAGTTTTATGGCTTGTTAATATCACATTGTCTGTATTTTAGTATAATGACGTCACAACGCTACACATTTTACACACCTATAAAGATTTTTTTTAAATAAACATACAGGTCAAACAGGCGTTGTGAACTGTTAAGGTACGATTCCATCAAAATAGTGTTCAGAACATTTGTTAGCCAACATTTTTTTCAGAATTCCAGCTGTGCCAATTTGTATGTGTTCCAATTTGTTAATGTTGCGTAAGCGAGTCCACCGGAACAAACATCTGTTACGCACAATGTTCGCAACAGTTCAGAACACCGGTGGAATCGCACCTTTATGTTCGCAACATTACGCTGAGTGAACACCAATTTGGTTTTGTTTTTAGATGTTTACCAAATAAATTTTCTTTTCCCTCTTTTTCTCTAAATCATAACCCTCCTTTCTGCTTCGGCGAAATTGGGTAAAAAGTGTCTATATAAAAAAAGGAAAATTAGTTTAATATAGTCTAGTAATAGAACATAAAAACTGAACAGTCTGGATCTTATGGATGAAAAATTATAATTCGAATAATAGATCCCGAGTGTTCAGGTGTTTATGTTCTATTACTAGACTATATTAAACTAATTTTCCTTTTTTTAAATAGATATATTATAAACTAGAATATATTTTATCTTAGCGCTTATTTTTTCTTTTCAGTTCTTGGTATTTTCTTATAAATTGTAGGTATGTATATTTTAAGTATTTTAAACTATTATATGTTATAATTTGGATTTTTTATGTATACTCATGCATTGCGCACACACTCGGGCACTATAAAATAAATCCTGCATAGCCGTAAACCAGGCCTGGTTTCAATGAATACGGCCACCGTCACCGAAATCGGTGTTGAAGGCATTAATCTAAACTAATAACGCGCTAATCTCAGGAACTGCTGGTCCGATTAGAAAAATTTTTTTTTGTTGGATAGTCCATTTATAGAGCAAAACTAAGCTATATAACATTACGCTGCGACCAATTGCAGCGAAGCGTCAGTGAGAAATGTTGCAAAACGGGGAAAATTATTACATTTGAGGACTTTCGTTGCGTGCGCTGCATAAACGGTTTAAGTTACTCAAAAAATATGTCTGAAAGAATTATTCCTTTTTAATAACCATAATAACAAAAACCAACGTGAGCAATCAAAAGATAATCCCGTTAGTGTTTCCGAGAACAATTATATAGTATCAAAGAACCTTGGTTCCTTTTATTATCATTATGTAAGTTTAGTTAACTTTTTTCGTAGTCGGGTCTTTTTTTATAATTTTATTTTAAATGTAGGTTGTTATTCTTCAGGTAAACATTGTTACCGGCAGTAACAAAACAAAGTGTTTATAGCGACCGTAAAAGTTTAACGTCACGCAGTTAAGGAAAGTGGTGTCTGTTGTCATACAAGTTGTTTCACGTGTTGTATACAACACGTAAACAACCAACCAGAAGCGAGAGAACTTATCGAGAATATCCACCTGGGGGCCTATTACAAGCTCTTAATTCCAGCCAGTTTACGCCATACAACATGGCTACCTGGAATTTTCGTATTACGACTCAGATTAATTATTACGATCACTTATTGACAGCGGTCACGTGACACTTGACTTGCTTTCGAATGTCACTTTCAGCCAACCAAACTAGGGCGGATCCATTCAGAATAACATGTCATTATAATATGAAAAAGAACAAGGCAGTTTAAGGCCATTTTATTGAATTGGAACCAGGCTGGTATTGTCAAAGATCATACGGCCCCTGACATTAGAAAACAATAGACATATAAAAATGGTACTTTTGGCTTGATTGTTAACTTACTATCAGTATTCTATACTTACTATATAATATTATAAAGCGGAAGAGTTTGTTTGTTTGTTTGCTTAAACTCGCAAATCTCAAGAACTTCTGGTCCGATTTGAAAAAATATTTTTTTGTAGGATAGTCCATTTATAGAGGAAGGCTTTAGGCTATATAACATTACACTGCGACCAATAGGAGCGAAACGTCAGTGTGAAATGTTGCCAAAACGGGGAAAATGATTCACATTTGGGGACCTTCGTTGCGTGCGCCGCACAAACGGTTTAAGTTACTCAAAAAATATGTATGAAAGAATTATTCCTTTTTATATTGTAATGATAATAGCAAAAACCAACGTGAGCGATCAAAAAATAATCGCGATAGTGTTTCCGACAACCACGCGAACGAAGTCGCGGGCACAACTAGTATAATATATTCAGAATTGGTCAGCAGTGTTGCCGCTGATTATTATTTAAACACTGCGCTCGCCAACCTGCCTACCAAGCGTGGCGAGTATAGGTCTACCTCCCATGTACCACGTTGTCTTATGTCCAACAGTGGACGTCTTAGCTGAAACGATGATAGAGGGCGGGGAGGCATGTAGGCTACTTTTTATCGCTGAAAAAAGTACGGTTCTTACGAGATTTATTATGAACGGCCGCCTGCAATATCTATCATATGTTTGGTATATTATAACAAATAATAAAAAAGCATACCTATTCTGGTGACGGTGGCCGGTTTCATTGAAAGCAGGCCAGCTACGCAGGAGTTATTTTATAGTGACCAAGTGTGCACGCCACAAAAAAAACTTATATTTCCAAATAGGTTAGATACTAACACTTTTAGAATTGTCCTACAAGAAAACATACCACCGGTTCGGGGACTAACCCAGCGAGTAGAACCGGCGTAAGAAACTCAGTACTAAACACTAAACTCAACACTACACACAGAAGCTCTCTCAGTTCCTTCACTCTTGTAGCCCAGTGGGACGGATAACCGACACGACTGGCGGGAGATCAGGCGCAGGACCGACTTTTAAATGCCCATCCGACGCATGGATCTTTTTTGTCAGACAATCAGGTGATCAGCCTGTCTTAACCAAACTTGAAAACAACATGTTTTGTTGGTCCAACGCAGGAATCGAACCCCCGAGTCGAGAACTAGGCTCTAAACCACTAGACCATGGAGGCGTGTATGGTATAACATTAATATATGCGCTCGCTAAAAGCAACGTTTTCCTGACAAAAGGAAAGGAAATTATGCACTTAAGGAAAGAATGAAGGTAAGGGGTCCTAAAAATACAGTGCCTTATTGTCCAATGCCAGCGTTCTAAAATGGCGGATGTAAGTCAAAATGGCGAAATTGGCTGACACAATTTTACCAACACATTTATTTGAATCGTTTTATCTCAAAAACTTAAGAAGTGGCTCTTAAGAAAAAAAGTGTTGATATTTTATAGATAATTTTATGATCTGAATCCTATGTAGAGTATATTGTGAAAACTGAAATACTTACTTTTGACTTTCATGTTTCCCATACAATAAGTAAAAAAAAATTACCTCTTTCAGCGCTGGTACTTTGACAGTAAATTCTACATACGGTGCGGGACCCATACACTGTACACACTATAAAGTATTATCACTCATTAATATTATAGCTTGTATTTTGTAACAAAACTGACCAATTTGCTGAAAATTGTGAAACACTGTTTTTTACCTTTTGCCTGGAATATATTTACGTACGGGAATGACGTGGAACTTTCAAATTTAGTTTATAAATAATAATAATTATGTTTATACAATTTTACCAACTTTCAGCTAATTGGGAATTAATGTAACTTTACCCTTGTCTTTTTGTCTAAATTTACCGGACGGATAGCAAACTAATCTAGTACAAATAAATTTTTACAAAACGTTTTCTGGGCGTCGTGTCTACCTATGTGATACCTACCACAGGTTACAATTTTAATAATAATAATAATACAATAGTTCCTTGCAATAGTCCTACACTAACCGGTGGGTCTCCGTGGGCGCACTCCCATGGTGCGTACAGGGAGATTCACCGGGTGTTGTCACATTACATTTAAATTAAAATTGTGTAACGGGGCCTCTGCGTGTTGGCTTCAGTTCTAAAGGTCCGGGATTTAATTGCCCGTGAGCAAGGAAAGCTATACACAAACATAATAATAATAATAAACATTTATTCCACAAAACGCACATTACACTACACAATTAAAAGATAAACACAAAAAAGACAAGAGTAAAAAAGAAAAACCACAGACGCTTAGACATAATTAAACATCAACAACATACAGACAAAAATAATAAAATATATTATATTTTGTTCTTATTAAGAAGAAAGAGGAAGACAAATAAGTATTGGCAATTCGAGGTCTGCATTTGGTTTGATAGGCAGTGTAATGCACAAAAGGTATTCACTCAGGTTGTTGACTGTGGATGCTTCACAGCCCCTGATCCTATGGACCTAAACGGTCAGGCGTGAGACAGACTACTCCAGGCACTTGTAGTACAAATTTTACACCACAGGTTACAGTTTTATTAATTATACAATTGTCAATCATTAGTTGTATGATATTGTTCCACCGTACTCGGGTCAAAAAAATTCTCAATCTGTATATTGTAACCATTCATTGGTTGAGGTTTTCACCATTGAACAGCAGATTCCAATAACATCAGTCAGTAAGAAAGAGGCATGGAACCTGCAAAAACTTCCCAATTCTAAGTCACCTGGGATATGAATCAAATAAGGCTTTGTATATATTTACTGAGGCGACAAATAGGTCGTGTTTATGTGTTTTTGCTTCCAAACTTTGACGTAACTTTTGCACATCTATACATATAATAAATCTGTAGAGGAGTCGTGTCTGTACATTGAAGATATTTGAAAAAAAATATGATAGGGGACCTTTATTTACGCAATAGTACCCAAAACTATGATTTTTGAAATTTTTGTCTGTTTGTCTGTTTGTCTGTTTGTCTGTTTGTCTGTTTGTCTGTGGGTTTGTGCACGCTAATCTCAGAAACGGCTTATCCGATTAAGATGGACTTTTCACTAATATATTGCGGCAAGCTTCACTTAACATTTAGTGTTTGTTTTATGTAAATCGGTTCATAAATAAAAAAGTTATGACAATTTTAAAAGATCATGTCGTTTTTGCTGGACGTTTGTAGGAAGCGCGCGGCGGGCCCGGGAACCGCGCGCCGCGCCGCCGCGCCGCCGCGCCGCCGCGCCGCCGCGCCGCTTCAAATTGTATTCGCAGCAAACGCACCGGGGCCGCGGGGGTGACTTTTATTTGTTAGTTTTAGGCTTGCTAGGTAGGGACAATCTAAGATTTTTTTTCTTGAGTTTATTATGAAAGTTATTTGTATAAAATCAGTTAGTACTTTTACTGTAAAGTCCTTTGTGATAAGTAGGTACTGTATACATATTTGTTAGCGTGGGTTAGTAATAAGTAAATAAATAAAAACCGGCCAAGTGCGAGTTGGACTTGCGCACCGAGAGCTCCATACAAACCTGATTGACATAGAATTTTGATTTGGTTACAGCTTGAATATATTAGAGATTTGTATGTATTGTTGTGAGATAAGTATTTGTTATAAGTTTCAATTATACACATTCATGACAAACGGTACTAAGTTTAAAAAAATCAAAATATTTTTACTATCTATATAATGTTACTAAAAACGTATGGTTTTAGACGTTGCTTGGTTTCAAATTTTATGATTTTGAGTTCACGGGAATTCAGTATTTTATATAATTTTCATCTTGATACCTACAGGCGTTTCTGAGTAAAAGGGTCTTGACAGACAGACGGACATGGAAATGATCTTATAATATGTGTTTCGCTTTTTCCTTTTGAGGTACGGAATTTTAAAAACAGTTTTAAGGTTTTCATAAATATATTGCTCTTTATTTTGTTTTTCCTTTTTTTTAATATATACATACGTTAAAAAACATCTTGATAGTTACTAAACTGTGTTACAGGGGAAAACTGTTGATACAACTCGATTCCAATCAAGATAGCTTTTGAAATTATAGCCTTTTGCGGCCTGTCCTGGATATGTGTTAACAGATTATTATGGGTTTTTTTGCCAAATATCATAATATTGATAGAGTATTCTCATATACAAATCTATCTTACAAGCGATAGCGCGATGCAGAGCAGACCATAATAGCGACATCTATACGCCAAATGCCGTACTTTTAATACAATTATAGCAAAGTTGAGTAGGTACCTACATTTATACAATACGTTATCCGAGAGTTAAACTCAGCGTGCATTGCATTGTATATTATAGTTCTCATTCCGTCCGTTAAAATTCATACTACAGCCTACTATTACTGTACATTTTATAGTCTTCTTTGTCCAAATTATGTATTCGATAACTGCATAATACATAGAATTTTGATTAACATAAGTATTGTGTTTACAGTTAAACTAAAAAAGTTATGTCAATATAAGTTAGATTTATGTTTTTCTTGATATTTTTATTTCTTAGTTTTTATTATGGACCGAATGGTTTTTATGTTAGGTACAACTTAGGTTTGTTTTCTTTCTTTTGGTACTTTCTATATTTTGCTACATTTCTGTATAAAATCAGTACTTTAACAGTGAAGTGATTTATAATCAGTACCTACATGTTTGGTTATTAATAAATAAAAAACCGGGCAAGTGCGAGTCGGACTTACGCACCTAAAGGCTAAAATACCGCAAAATTTTGCGGCGCGCTGTCTTAATATCATTGTCGCCACACCAGCAGCGTCGGCGTGGAAACGATCATCGTCTGCAGTCGCTGCGGCGCAAAATCCATACAAATCTTAGTACTAGATGTTCGTCGTGTATGTGAGCGTACTATCAAGTAGTCCCGTTCGCATTATAGTAATTATACACGTTTGTCAAGCTGGTAGTAGGAATTGTCAACATAAAGTAGTTTTTTAAATACCTCGACGACAGTTTTTATAACTAAAAATATTTTTAAAACAGATTTATTATAACACTGCCCTAAATTACTTTTCCACGCGTACGGAGTCGCGGGCACAGCTAGTCCTACTATAATATTATAAACGCGAAAGTTTATTAGTATGGATGGATGGATGTTTATGAGTCTTTCACGCAAAAACTGCTAAAATTATTTTGATAGTAGTTTACGGGCTGGATTAATATGATCTTTTTACCGCAGAAAACGGCACGGATTTCATATTTTATTTTACACGTACGAAGTAATGGAAAGCATATTCTAGTTATTATAATATAATTTTTTATTTATTTATTATGTTACTAGCTGTGCCCGCGACTTCGTACGCGTGGAAAAGTGATTTAGGACACTTTTATATTTTTAAATATATTTTTAGTTTATTGGCGCAACCGCTGACAACTTTCGCCAATAGGTACTTCCCAGTGTATCCCAGTGTTGATCCCGATCCAGCAAGTCACGTACCTACCCGGCAAGCCTCTTGGTATGCAGGGTATAATAATAATATAGTACCATCCTTTCGGAGCTCGGCAAAAGAAGTAGGCCTTCGAACAATATGTAGAAGTCAGCAAAAGTATTCGAAGTTAGGATAATATTATTCGAATGCACCGTATAGACCCAGCCAATTTTTCACGTTAATTTAGTAAATTATTTAACTTCGATGTCCGTCTGTCTATCTGTCTGGTTGTCAAAACTTTAACACGTGTAGGTATCAAGCTAACAATCCTATTAATTACTCAGGATCTTCTGTCCCTTCTAGCTTTGAAAAAAACAGACACCTACCCACATCTACCCAAAGATTCAGCCGTTTATCTCTCTAATTTTCGACACTCCAACGGAAACCAAAACCTAAATTTGATACGAAGCAACGTCTTAATAGTGCCGACATAGGATAAATTGCGAAACCATAATATTATTTCAATTTTTTTGAACTTACTACCGTTTTTGTCATTAATATTTTGAGATATTAAATTGAAACATAGTATATTGCAATTATTAAGATATTTAAAACGAAACTCTCGGTTAGACATGGGCGCAGCGGCACGCCCCGTCGAGGATCCAGCAGGCTTACTCTCGACACAACCGAGAATCGAATCAGTTCGATCTCAACGGATTTGGTGTTTTATTTGGTAGATTACTTCCGAACTAATTAGGATAAAGAAAACCTTTGGAACGTAACTTTTTGTACACCCGACGTTATCAATCGACATAGAACAAAAATAAACAAACGTCAATTTATTCGGGAGTATGCGGCACGATCGAATCTGAATCAAAATCGAATCAGTTTAGGGAGTTAGGCCCCAGCTCGGCGCGCCGATCGGTTTTAGTAGCGTTTTTTTATTAACCTACCCTAAGTATAACAATAATATAAATAAATTAAATTTAGTTTTATAGAAAATATAAAATAAAAAAAGATTAAATTTGAATGTTTGCAGCGCGGTTCCTGCCGCGCTTCATACAAACGTCCAGCATTTTTTTTTAATTGTCATAAGTTTTTTATTTATGAACCGATTGAGATGAAATAAATGTTAAGTCAAGATTACTACAAATATGATTGAACCACATCTAAATCGGATAAGCCGTTTCTGAGATTAGACGGCGAAACGATTTTAATTTTGCTATATTTCCTAAACTACTCATTATATTTGCATGGTATAAAGGGCAAATATTATAGTCTTCATGGAATGCTTAAGCCAACTAACGTATTAAAAATGATAAGGATTAATACCGTGATGGTATAAATAGCTTTGCGAAAACCGCTTAATTGCCCGTTTTTTAGTTTATCACGAAAGGCTTTCTTTTAATTATACAGTTAATTAAGTTGATTTTATACATTAAATAATAATTTATTTCAATTTGTGAAGCAAGTTCAAAAATACAATTTTTATTATGACACTGTGAAAACACTGTTTTCCCAGAAAAAAAAACCTGATATTTAGGTACTTATTTGATGTTCTAATCTAATTTAGTGCCACGTTCTATTGCTTCGCGTCACTGTGTAAGCGATCCCCCCGCGCCCCCCGCACGAACCGTTCGACCGCAGGCCGCGCGCGCGAAATTCATCCGACTTGCTTCAAATTTATCGTCACTGCTCGGCTCCTATGTATCGTAGCGTTATGTTATATAGCCTATAACCTCCCCAGGAATATGGGCTACAATCGTACCAAGTTTGGTTAAAATCCCTTCAGTAGTTTTTGTTCCCATCGTGCACATACAGACAGACAGACAGACAGACAGACAGACAGACAGACAGACAAAAATTTTACTAATTGCATTTTTGGCATCAGTATCGATCGCCAATCATCCTCCAATATGTATTTTGAAAAAATATTCAATGTACAGAATTGACCTCTCTACAGTTTTATTATAAGTATAGATATGATGTTTGTTGTTTATTTTTTTGATATAATGTGCAAATGTACTATTTGGTAGTATCCAAGTATAATTTTTTTAACTAAATTAAATCCTTAGCACAAGCACAACCTTATGGCATCGGGCCGCGCCTAGCGGATAGTTAGACCTTTTTTGTACCTTTGACAAAAACCTTGTCTATAATTTTAGGTACACTGTGCCTAGTTCGTAACGATGTTATACAAGGATTTGTTTCCTCTTTCACACTTGTTTCGTTTTATCTCAATTGCATTCGATGGTTTATGTGACATTTTATATTAGATTTTCTCCTCAATCACTTGTATATTCTTCCAACATCTCCAGTACTGCGGAAAGGCGGTTGTAACTAACCATTACAAATTAACTTTACTCAGTACTACGTTTAACTACAGTACTAACAACGTAATTAACCGTTTAGTATAGTTCCTTCCTCGTTTCTTGCACTGTCATGATTATTGATTAGGGACGGGGCTTCTGCTACGACTCCGATAAGTTTGAACTTCAGAATATTATTGTAGTACCTTCGGTTTCGACATGCAAGTGCGAGTGCGAGTGCACTATACTTGTAGTCCAAGTCCAAGTCCAAGTCCAAGTCCAAGTCCAAGTCCAAGTCCAAGTCCAAGTCCAAGTCCAAGTCCAAGTCCAAGTCCAAGTCCAAGTCCAAGTCCAAGTCCAAGTCCAAGTCCAAGTCCAAGTCCAAGTCCAAGTCCAAGTCCAAGTCCAAGTCCAAGTCCAAGTCCAAGTCCAAGTCCAAGTCCAAGTCCAAGTCCAAGTCCAAGTCCAAGTCCAAGTCCAAGTCCAAGTCCAAGTCCAAGTCCAAGTCCAAGTCCAAGTCCAAGTCCAAGTCCAAGTCCAAGTCCAAGTCCAAGTCCAAGTCCAAGTCCAAGTCCAAGTCCAAGTCCAAGTCCAAGTCCAAGTCCAAGTCCAAGTCCAAGTCCAAGTCCAAGTCCAAGTCCAAGTCCAAGTCCAAGTCCAAGTCCAAGTCCAAGTCCAAGTCCAAGTCCAAGTCCAAGTCCAAGTCCAAGTCCAAGACCTATTTTAACTTCGTTGTTGATAAAACTAAAAGCCTGCATTAGGCATTATATAAACACGGTATATTTCAAATTTTCTATAATTTGAAACAGAAGTTTAAGAATTATATCTTGTCAAAGTTTATAATTTTGTCACTGACTCATATAAGATAAAGAAAATTAATGGTATTGATAATAAATTAATAATAATATGATCATTACAAGATGTTGTCAGACCGACCAATTAACGCTTACTTGGGTAATGCCAATGTAGCAACTAAAATATAACATCTTTTTTCGATAGAAGAACTAAGTAGCAAGACTTGGCACCTTTTACAAGTTACGTTTTTGATGTGATTATTATTTATCGTTTTCTACTGAACCCTGCGCCACGATTTCGACTCAATTTAGCCGGTCTTGATCTTTCTTTGTCTGAATGTCTGTCTATTGTCTGTCTATAACGTAGTAATTTAAGTCTTACATGTAAATTATTGTTATGGTTCCCTCAAGTCATATGTAATGGGATGCTTTTAGCGCCAAAACCATTAGCCGCCATTTTGAATTTTGGCAAATTATATTACCGCCTAATTTGGAATTATCATTATTCATACCTTAACAGGAAACCTTTGGTATGGTAGCTATTCAAAGCCAAAAGTTACAAAGGTATCACTTAAATGCGTATTAAACGTTTAATAGGAAATCAAACATCTTATTTGCTAAACTTTGTGTGTTTTTAATTGTATTTTATTGATCATGCCATCAACAATTTATGAGGAACGATAGTAAATTTCAAGGTTTTGATACTTTAGCGACTGTCGAAGATTTTTTTTTATTTTTTTTTTTCCATTTTTTGGCCTGCACGGTTTGTGCGTCAGCCATGCAAAAAGGTTAGGAAGTGTAGTATTGGATTAATTGAATTAGATTGGAAATTGGAACGGAATTTGGAAAAGGATCAGGAAAATTTAGTATATATGTACATATATGATTATAATTTTATATTGTTATAAAATATGAAAGTTGCTAAAATTCTATATACATCAATATTTATAATAGATAAAAGGACAGAAATTGAAGTAGGAAAAGGAATTTTAATGGACAAAAGCGAGGAAATAAAAGCGGAACGGTCATGTCGAGGACAAACAAAGAATATATGATTAAAATCCCCAGCGTTATTGCCACACTCACATAAATCGCTAGGCAAAATATTAAGCCTTGCCAGATGAAAAGGAATGCATGCATGGCCCAGCCTCATACGAATAAGGGTCGAAGTGACAGCTTTACCAAACGTCAGATTTGAAAACCACGGTTTAGGGGGTATATCCACCTGAATCGTGCTGTAATATCGACCCTTAGTCTGACTTGAAGAACGCCAAATGTGTGTCCAAGAATTCAATAACTGGGATTTAGGAAGAAGTGCCAAATCACAACAAAAGTTTTTGTACGGAACCAGATCTCCGTCATTGACCGCAGCCTTGGCAAGCCCATCAGCCTTGGTATTGCCAAAGATACCTGCGTGCCCCGGAATCCAAGCAAAAGAAACTGTGTAATTTTTGTTGCAACATTGATACAATAATTCACGACATGCAATAATGACCGGATGATTATTTCTGTTACTGCTAAAAGGAAATCTTTCCAAGGCTTGGAGGGCACTTTTAGCGTCAGTAAAAATTATTGAGTTCTTTAACCTCATGATTAAAATGTACTCCAAAGACTTTAACAGACCAAAACATTCTCCAGTAAATACTGAAGTCTCTGGAGGCAAATTTATTTTCTGTACAATGCCAAACTGTTGATGGAAAACGCCAACACCAACACACTCCTCAGGACCGGGTTTGGATGAATCACTAAAAATTAAATGGCAATATTTCCATCGGCTGTCACTGTCAATAATATTCATAAATTTGGCATTGGCAGAAAGATCTTGTTTATAAACACCGAAATCAAACAAAATAGTTGGATTTAAAGTTAAGACATTATAGTTAACACAAAATATAGGAAGGAATTGTGATCTATGTGTTGGAGCTTGAAGAGCTAAGTATTTTTGGATACTAATAATAAGGCATGGCGGCGATTTATGAGCCCAATACGGACAATCCATACATTCCAACAGAGACCGTAACTTAGAGTAAAGAGGATGATTATAGACTTCAAATGCTCTAAACAGGAACTTATCACAAAGAAATTGTCGTCTGAGGTGTAGAGGGGCTTCAGAACATTCGACCTGCAAAGCGTTAATAGGGCTCGAACGCATAGCTCCAGTTATTATTCTCAGAGCTTTAGACTGGATATTATCCAACTTATGGAGAGCTACTGTATTACAGGGTTCAAGTATAAATGTTCCATAGTCTAAAATACTCCTTATTAGAGCATTATACAGTAGCTTTAGAGAAAAAGGATGAGCTCCCCACCAAACTCCAGAGAGGCAACGCAGTATATTTAAAATCTTCTCACATTTGGCACTTATATAGTTACAATAAGGACTTCCTGTAAGTCTCGAGTCTAAAATGACCCCAAGAAATCTTACTTCACTTTTAACGGGAACTCTAATGTTATTATAAAATACAGACACTGATGGAGGAATCCTCATACGTGAAAATAAGACTATAATACTTTTAGAAACTGAAAGGCTTAGAGAGTTATTGTCAAGCCAGATTTTTAGCAGCTTAAGGGAATATGTCATAGTACCAGACATGTTATCAACAGAATTACCAGATACATAGAGGAGTAAATCATCTGCGTATTGCAGTGTATTAACTTTACCCTTGAGGGAGGCTTCCAGATCGTGAGAATAAATATTATAAAGAAAGGGACTTAAAACCGAGCCCTGGGGTAAACCTTTCCAGGCAACACGCGATTGGTAAGAGTCTTCTGATAATACTTTAAGCATTCTACCAGAGAGAAGATTTATTGTGAACCTTATAAATATTTGTGGGATATGCAAATTAATCATTTTTTGTTTCAGAATTGAAAGGTTGACATTATCATAAGCTGCAGATACATCTAAGAATGCTGCTAACACAGAGTTGTTGTTTGAAAATGCCAATCTTAAGTCTGTCATGAAAATGCTAAGACTATCCATCGTACTCCTGCCCTGCCTAAATCCAAACTGGCTCGGAGATAGTAACCCCGTACTCTCAATAAACCATTCAAGTCAATTTTTAACTAAATGTTCTGCAATTTTGGAAATAACTGAAGCTAAAGCAATTGGTCTGTATGATGATGGATCATGAATTGGTTTATTTGGCTTATGTATTGGGATAACTTCATGGATTTTCCATGATGAAGGAATATTACCTGATGTTAAAATTGAATTAATTAAACTGAGAAAGTAACAAAGGCAGGAGTCGTTCAGGTTTTGAAGAAAAGAATATGGAATTCCATCACAACCTGGGGCTGAGTCCTTAAGTTTTGAAAGAACCCCTTTGAGTTCTGTAAGGTTAAAGGGAACGAATGAATCGTTACCATCTTGCTGCAAGAGGAGAGAAGGCTGTAAGTCAAAAGAGATATTCTCTATAGATGGGACAAATGGTGGAGCTAATTTGTCAAGAAACAAATCAATTGTACTGTTATCCATAAAAGAAGACCTGAATCTACGAATATTTTGCCAAACTTCAGATGGAGAAATGTCTGGTGAAATTGAAGCACAAAAAGCTTTCCAGCCATTGAATCTTTGTTGTTTTAATAATTTATGTGTTTCAGTTATAAGATTACTGAGAATATCAAAATTTTGTTGTGTAGAATTTTTCCTATAATTTTTTTCAGCTTTCTTTCTCTCAGCTACCGCAGCAGAACACTCATTGTCCCACCAAGGTGGTGATGGAATATACCCATTGCCACTATTATTTTTAACAGGAAAAACTTCATCTGCAGCCTGTAGTAGGGCCCGTGTAAAAGCTTCAGCAAAGATATGATTACTGCTGTCATTTAGTGGAGGAATGGTTGATAAATTTTGTTGAACTTTATCTCTAAATAGTGACCAGTTGGCATCTTTAAGTCTATATTTTAGCCGGGGAGGAGCCTTTAACGTCTTTTCTCCCATTTTTTGAGGAAATGAAATAATTAGTGGGAAGTGATCGCTTCCATATGAAGACGATAGAGGCCACCAGTTTAATGTAGGAGTAAGAGAGGGACTACAAAGAGTAAGGTCTGGTGCACTAATACCCTCATCGGGCTATGTCCTTCTAGTAGGACAACCAGAATTTAAAAGACATAAATAATTATAATCATTTAGGATGTCTAAGATTCTAGCCTCATAATAATCAGACTTAGAACTTCCCCACATGGAATGTTGTGCATTGAAATCTCCCATGACCAAAATAGGACGAGGGAGGGAAGAGAGAATGCTACAAATATCGTCAAAGACTTCATTGGAAGGGTGAGGTATATACATATTTACAAAACAAATATTATTTACAGTAGCAGCAATAATAGAAAATTTGTTACTATGATTAGGGATGGGTATGTGGACAAAAGGTACACATCTCCTAAGAATTAGTGCAACTCCACCATACCCATCTGTTCTGTCTTCTCTAAGACAGATATGTCCTGGTATTCTAAAATTGAATCCAGGACGAAGCCAAGTCTCTTGAAGAGAGACTGCAAATGGTTTGAATCTATTCAATAAAAAAATTAGGTCACTTTTTTTACTATTAATACTCCGGCAATTCCACTGAATCACCAGAGACTGATTTTCTGGGTGGTCCTGACTGGCCATGATTTAAAAAACTTTTTGAAGAAGCGGCATCGTTGGACGGTACTTTAATTATGTTTGATTGTGAAAGTTGCTGAATTATAGAAATTATGAGATCCTTTGTTATTATTTCTGACAAATCATTGTAATTTTTGAGACAACCTGTAGAAAAGGAAGGAATGTTGCCATAATCTTTGATGAGTTCTGCATGCGCTTTTTGATCATATCCCTTACTAGCACTTTTGGGACGAGCTTTGGGTTTTGAAAATATTGTTTTCCTATATGACTGTGTGGGACTCTTAGAAGGGCTTGTTAAATTATAGGGTCTGGAATAAGAAACAGTTGGACCAGAAGGGGCAGAAGAAGAAGAAGCAACAATGTCAGCATAAGATTTTGAAACTGGGGGATGGACTTTAGTGGCTTCTAAATAAGATACAGAGTTTCTAGCCATTGTTTCTTTTATAGCCTTTTGCCTAGCATGCTCTGGGCACTTTTTATCTGTAGCAAAATGAGAACCAGAACATAAGATACACACAGCATCATCTCTTTCAGTCTCACAGCTTGTACCTGAATGATTGTCACTACATTTGTAACACCTTGGAGTTCCTCTGCATTGCATTTTGGTGTGACCAAAACGGCAGCAATTGAAGCATTGCATTGTAGGGTAAATATAAAGCTCTACAGATAGGGAGTTGTAACATATAAAAACCCTAGGAGGTAACACCTTCCCATCAAAGGTTAAAACTATGGTCTCAGTTGGAATGAACTTAGATGTCTCACCGTCATATACCTTTCTATTTAATCTACGAACTTTCAAAATGCTACCACAGTTCTGTGGAAGCTCAATATTTTCCATAATACTATTATCATCCCAATCACATGGAACACCTCTCACTATTCCCATGCGGGTGATAGAGAAAGCCGGAATAAATGCTTTGTATTTATTTACATCGAGAGATTTATTATTCAGAAAAGTATTAGCATCTTGAAATGTTTGAAATTGTAAAGACAACCTGTTTCTTCCAATTTTTTTGATGCTTCCTTCTACAATACTTTTAATCAAACTTTTTTTAAGGAAAAATCCAAATTGTACCGGGTGGATAGATCCGGTTTGATTTATTTCTAAAATTTTTTGGACATGAACAACATAAGGCGCAGGGTCTGACGCCTGGTAAAGCGATCTAGCAGCGCGAGGGTTACTTGTGTTATTGTTAGAGTCAGCAGCTTCATTATGGTGTACTTCAGCGATTTTATCATCAGACTCAATAACATTAGGGATGACATTTTTCCTCTTCTTTAAAATTCGAGCTGAGATTCTCTTTCTTTTAACAGATTTCGCGCTTTCCGAACAGTCAGTATCTATGGTAGAACCTTCCGTTTCCATTCCTGATGCATCAATGGTTACTACATGAGACACCTGGAGGGAAGTCCCTCCAGGGTCTTCGGGCTCCAGCATGGACGCCAAGAAAAATTCAATTTACTTACATATAATATAATGAAATAACTTACCAAGAGAAGAAAACAAACTACAACTATAAATGATATATGAAACAATAACTATTATATATACTACACTTTATAACTTATCTGATCCTTTAATATTTAATTATTTAGTTTTTTAAAAGTTTTTCCAATAAAAATTCGCCCGCCTATTCAACACTTCCCGCGCTTTTTTTCCCTGTCGAAGATTTGCGGCATAAACAGCTGTATCTTTTGATTTGATTGGCTTTAAGTAGTAGTAGACTAGTAGTCCCGAGTATTTGATAGATATAATCGTGTGTATGGGTAGCGTATATAGAATTAACTTTATTTTAATTATTAATTTAGTTATTACCCTTTGCGCACGGAACACGGAATGTAAATATACCTTTATTTCTCGAGCGTTTGAAGATAAAACTTTTGTATGTCTTAAGTAGTACTGAGGCCAGGGTAAAGTAAATTATGAAAATAATTTTCTTGTGAGGAACTTTTGTTGTGAGAGCAACAACAAGTTGTTGGCAGATGTCGTTTGCAACTTCTGAGTTCCTGAAATCGTTACCTGTGTTGTTGTACAACAACTTCTGCTACTGACGATTGCGTCATCTTAAAAGTGGGCTTTAAGGGTGCCTACTCACGAGCGACAATTTGTGAATTTGGTAGGAGAAAAATATAACATTGATTGCAATAGTATGTGGGAGTACTAGTGGAAGCCCCAAAGGGAGATCTCCGACCGAGCGAGATGGTGTGCTCGGTCAGGCCGAAGCCCGCTGTACTAGTTAATTTTCGGATGTCGTATATCTGTCGCTGGTTGAATCTGCTATTTAATGAATGACTAGTGCATTCATTGAATTCTATTTTTACCAACAAATTCAATGAATCCGAGACTAGGATAGCCATTTAATATTTTATTTTGAAACTTCAAAATTGTACTATTAAAACGCATTTTTAAGTGAAATATATCAACACATAGCTATCTGTATGAGCTGTTTGACACCATTAAATGACCATGCTAGTCATTCAATGAAATAAGCACATTAAACCAGATGACTGCGACATAATATATAGTGCCGTGCTTAGAAAACTTCGATAGCGCGATGCAGGATTGTACCGCCGCAAGTACAACGCACACGTCATTTATACAGTCGGCCAGAAATAATATGGTAAAATAATCTGCCCGATGAATGGTCCTACAATAATAAGAAGTTTAAAACTATAACCTGACTTCGCAAAAAAGGCAGAAACGAGAAAATTATTCAATTTGAAATCCAGATATGCATTAGGTACAAAAATGGTCAAGGGCCGTCGTGGTCGTACCCGCTATTGGGATTGTATATTCCAACAGCAGACAGATTCAATTTTTCCTTTTTTCTACCGTATTTTTGTGTGACGGTAACGCTTAGATTTGTTTAGCGGGTACCACCACGACCTTGATCATTCTTGTACCCAACCCATCCTTTTGGCTTCATCGAAGTCGGATAAAAAGTATGATAGGGGTTGGCGCCTTAAAATCGTCCGTAGTGTAGTGAGTAGACAGTTCATTGGCACTCGAGAGGATACAAGATGCTGTCACTATTTATTGCTTACGAAGTTCGAATGAGTAGCGAAACTTATGTCAAATCCTGGATACATGACATGACGACCTCAGAGGAGCAGTCTGTAGTAGAGCTCGTTGGTGCTCGAGCGAGAGGTCGCGAGCGGTTCAACTCCCGCCGAGGGAACAAATATTTTCAAGCGAAGCTTATATCAAATCCCATACATTTTGTTTTCGACTATGTTGTGAGAATGAGAAATGAGATGTATTCGTTTTACAAAAAATAAAAAAAATAGCTTTAGCTTTTTCGTTATTATTGCCACAAAAAATTAGAAATGGTAAAAACAATTTTGATTTTGAAAAACTATATTTAAAAAAGATACATTTACAATTCATTCATTTACATGTTCGTTTACAGGTTTTGTTTAAAGGATTGTAGTGTACAATCCTTTAAACAAAACCTATGAACGTGTAACCATTCCTAAACCACAAGCGTTTGACCACAATCAGATTGGGCCATGTTCGTGGCATACTAGACGAGGCACGGGGAATTTTAAAGTGCTTTTCATGCATTGAGAGTATATTTTCGACGAAGCCAAAAGGAAGGGTAATGATTTTGTCATTCTATGTATGTGTGTTTGTTTGTTTCCTCGCAGCAGCTAAACTACTCGTCCAATTTTAGTTTATACTAGTACAGCTCCCTGCTGAACGCATACATAATATTGAACTGTATAATATAATAAACATGATCTGTAATATGTAATCAAAATTTTGTAATATGTGGTTTGAAAAAAATTTATTTGAAAATAATTTAAAATTTGAATTTGATTTTTATAAATAAAGTGTCGATCGTTTCTCAGTGATGCCGTGAGTGACATAGGCTATAATTTTTGTGAAAAATTGTGTATTTTTAACATTAAACCCCAAAATGTAACTTAAAAAATCAAAGTAACAAAATATGTTTCGTGTTTGGTATCAAAAGAGCTAGTATTAATATACTAGCTGACCCGTCCCTACATCGCTTATTTTTTATATTTTATATTATAACGGGTGTAAAAGAGCAGTCACTATAACTTTAGGATATGATTATACTACCTTTTCTCATTCTAGAAATGTAATTTTTTTTCATATTTTTTTTAATATTAAAAAAAAAATTTTTTTCGCTAAATTATTGCGACAAAAAAAAATTTTTTTTTACTTTTTGATATATTTTTTTTAAATACATTTTTGAAATAAGGACAGGTAGTATAATCGAATATCAAAGTTATAGTGACAGCTCTTTTTACACACTGTATGTTACATTATATAATTACATTATCTATCTATACATATAATAAATCTGTAGAGGAGTCGTGTCTGTACATTGAAGATATTTGAAAAAAAATATGATACCTTTATTTACGCAATAGTACCCAAAACTATGATTTTTAAAATTTTTGTCTGTTTGTCTGTTTGTCTGTGGGTTTGTGCACGCTAATCTCAGAAACGGCTTATCCGATTAAGATGTACTTTTCACTAATATATTGCGGCAAGCTTCACTTAACATTTAGTGTTTGTTTTATGTAAATCGGTTCATAAATAAAAAAGTTATGACCATTTTAAAAGATCATGTCGTTTTTGCTGGACATTTGTAGGAAGCGCGCGGCGGGCCCGGGAGCCGCGCGCCGCCGCGCCGCGCCGCTTCAAATTGTATTCGCAGCAAACGCACCGGGGCCGCGGGGGTGACTTTTATTTGTTAGTTTTAGGCTTGCTAGGTAGGGACAATCTAAGATTTTTTTTCTTGAGTTTATTACGAAAGTTATTTGTATAAAATCAGTTAGTACTTTTACTGTAAAGTCCTTTGTGATAAGTAGGTACTGTATACATATTTGTTAGCGTAGGTTAGTAATAAGTAAATAAATAAAAACCGGCCAAGTGCGAGTTGGACTTGCGCACCGAGAGCTCCATGCAAACCTGATTGACATAGAATTTTGATTTGGTTACAGCTTGAATATATTAGAGACCTAAGTATTTGTTATAAGTTTCAATTATACACATTCATGACAAACGGTACTAAGTTTAAAAAATCTAAATATTTTTACTATCTATATAATGTTACTAAAAACGTATGGTTTTAGACGTTGCTTGGTTTCAAATTTTATGATTTTGAGTTCACGGGAAGTACCCTTTAGGTTTTGATTCCCTTACGAGTGTCGAAAATGACGAAATTTAGCGACATACCTAAGCAACTGCTTTTGGTTGCATTGGCTAAGAGGTCAGATTTTTTCACTGATTCAAGGAACAGTAGGTATCCTGAGTATTTTATATAATTTTCATCTTGATACCTACACGCGTTTCTGAGTAAAAGGGTCTTGACAGACAGACGGACATGGACATGATCTTATAATATGTGTTTCGTTTTTTCCTTTTGAGGTACGGAATTTTAAAAACAGTTTTAAGATTTTCATAAATATATTGCTCTTTATTTTGTTTTTTCTATTTTATAATATATACATACGTTAAAAAACATCTTGATAGAACGTTACTAAACTGTGTTACAGGGGAAAACTGTTGATACAACTCGATTCCAATCGAGATACCTTTTGAAATTCTAGCCTTTTGCGGCCTGTCCTGGATCTGTGTTAACAGATTATTATGGGTTTTTTTGCCAAATATCATAATATTGATAGAGTATTCTCATATACAAATCTATCTTACAAGCGATAGCGCGATGCAGAGCAGACCATAATAGCGACATCTATACGCCAAATGCCGTACTTTTAATACAATTATAGCAAAGTTGAGTAGGTACCTACATTTATACAATACGTAATCCGAGAGTTAAACTCAGCGTGCATCATTAGCAATGTATAATATTATTTTGCATTGTATATTATAGTTCTCATTCCGTCCGTTAAAATTCATACTACAGCCTACTATTACTGTACATTTTATAGTCTTCTTTGTCCAAATTATGTACCTATTCGATAACTGCATAATACATAGAATTTTGATTAACATAAGTATTGTGTTTACAGTTAAACTAAAAAAGTTATGTCAATATAAGTTAGATTTATGTTTTTCTTGATATTTTTATTTCTTAGTTTTTATTATGGACCGAATGGTTTTTATGTTAGGTACAACTTAGGTTTGTTTTCTTTCTTTTGGTACTTTCTATATTTTGCTACTTTTCTGTATAAAATCAGTACTTTAACAGTGAAGTGATTTATAATCAGTACCTACATGTTTGGTTATTAATAAATAAAAAACCGGGCAAGTGCAAGTCGGACTTACGCACCTAAAGGCTAAAATACCGCAAAATTTTGCGGCGCGCTGTCAAAATATTATAACACTGCCCTAAATTACTTTTCCACGCGTACGGAGTCGCGGGCACAGCTAGTACATATAATAAATCTGTAGAGGAGTCGTGTCTGTACATTGAAGATATTTGAAAAAAAATATGATAGGGGACCTTTATTTACGCAATAGTACCCAAAACTATGATTTTTAAAATTTTTGTCTGTTTGTCTGTTTGTCTGTTTGTCTGTGGGTTTGTGCACGCTAATCTCAGAAACGGCTTATCCGATTAAGATGTACTTTTCACTAAGATATTGCGGCAAGCTTCACTTAACATTTAGTGTTTGTTTTATGTAAATCGGTTCATAAATAAAAAAGTTATGACAATATTAAAAGATCATGTCGTTTTTGCTGGACGTTTGTAGGAAGCGCGCGCCGGGCCCGGGAGCCGTGCGCCGCCGCGCGCGCGCGCCGCTTCAAATTGTATTAGCAGCAAACGCACCGGGGCCGCGGGGGTGACTTTTATTTGTTAGTTTTAGGCTTGCTAGGTAGGAACAATCTAAGATTTTTTTTCTTGAGTTTATTACGAAAGTTATTTCTATAAAAATAGTTAGTACTTTTACTGTACAGTCCTTTGTGATAAGTAGGTACTGTATTTATTACCTATACATATTTGTTAGCGTAGGTTAGTAATAAGTTAATAAATAAAAACCGGCCAAGTGCGAGTTGGACTTGCACACCGAGAGTTCCATACAAACCTGATTGACATAGAATTTTGATTTGGTTACAGCTTGAATATATTAGAGACCTAAGTATTTGTTATAAGTTTCAATTAAACACATTCATGACAAACGGTACTAAGTTTAAAAAAATCAAAATTTTTTTACTATCTATAATAATGTTACTAAAAACGTATGGTTTTAGACGTTGCTTGGTTTCAAATTTTATGATTTTGAGTTCACGGGATTCCCTTACGAGTGTCGAAAATGACGAAATTTAGCGACTTATGCGACTGCTTTTGATTGCATTGGCTAAGAAGTCTGATTTTTTCACTGCTTCAAGGAACAATAGTTCCTGAGTATTTTATATAATTTTCATCACAACACGCGTTTCTGAGTAAAAGGGTCTTGACAGACAGACGGACATGGAAATGATCGTATAATATGTGTTTCGTTTTTTCCTTTTGAGGTACGGAATCGTAAAAACAGTTTTAAGATTTTCATAAATATATTGCTCTTTTTTTTGTTTTTTCTATTTAATAAGATAGACGTTAAAAACATCTCGATAGTTACTAAACTGTGTTACAGGGAAAAACTGTTGATACAACTCGATTCCAATCGAGATACCTTTTGAAATTCTAGCCTTTTGCGGCCTGCCCTGGATATGTGTTAACAGTGTGATAATTATGGGTTTTTTTGTCAAATATCATAATATTGATAGAGTATTCTCATAAACAAATCTATCTATACGCCAAGTGCCGTACTTTTAATACAATTATAGCAAAGTTGAGTAGTGTACCTACATTTATACAATACGTTATCCGAGAGGTATACTCAGCGTGCATCATTAGCAATGTATAATATTATTTTGCATTCTATATTATAGTTCTCATTCTGTCCGTTAAAATGCATACTACAGCCTACTATTACTGTACATTTTTATAGTTTTCTTTGTCCAAATTATGTATTCGATAACTGCATAATATATAGAATTTTGATTAACATCAATATAACAAGTATTGTGTTTACAGTTAAACTAAAAAAGTTATGTCAATATAAGTTAGATTTATATTTTTCTTGATATTTTTATTTCTTAGTTTTTATCATGGACCGAATGGTTTTTATGTTAGGTACAACTTAGGTTTGTTTTCTTTCTTTTGGGACTTTCTATATTTTGCTACTTTTCTGTATAAAATCAGTTAGTACTTTAACAGTGAAGTGATTTATAATCAGTACCTACATGTTTGGTTATTAATAAATAAAAAAACCGGGCAAGTGCGAGTCGGACTTACGCACCGAAAAGACCGCAAAATTTTGCGGCGCGCTGTCTTAATATCATTGTCGCCACACCAGCAGAGTCGGCGTGGAAACGATCATCGCCTGCAGTCGCTGCGGCGCAAAATCCATACAAATCTTAGTACTAGATGTTCGTCGTGTATGTGAGCGTACTATCAAGTAGTCCCGTTCGCATTATAGTAATTGTACACGGTCGTTTGTCAAGCTGGTAGTAGGAATTGTCAACATAAAGTAGTTTTTTAAATACCTCAACGACAGTTTTTATAACTAAAAATATTTTTAAAACAGATTTATTATAACACTGCCCTAAATCACTTTTCCACGCGTACGAAGTCGCGGGCACAGCTAGTATAATTATAATACCAATGGCATCTTAAATCAGGGCCCTGATCAGTTTTCTTGGGGCACAATGCCCTGTGACTCGATTTTAGTGTATTTAAACACAATCCGTTCAGTGTTTTGAGCTATGTTAAACAATTAACAATGAACCTTCATTAACAAAATAAACAGTAAATTTGTTTAAGGCTACCACACCCCGTAATAAATTCTCCCTTACGACCCTGAAGTATGATAATGACATCAAATGAATTGAAATTTATTTGTTAATAAGATATTTTAATTCCGAGCGCCGCTTTACTTAATTAAAAATGTTAATTAATTTGTTCTCCTGCATGGCCATGCCTCTGTATAATTGTTTGGTATATTTATTGTGTACTATTGACAATCCGTAGAGCGTCGAAAAGAAATTAGTAAAGGTTTAAAAATAACGAAAAAAACATACCGGTAGGCTAATCAGCCTACCTGTATCTTGCAACAGCAATTCGACAGGCGTAATTTGTACAATTGTTTACAATATCGCTGTCAAACGTATACACTTGAGAGCGATATTGTACACAATTGTACAATTCATGCCTGTCGAATTGCTGTTGCGAGAAACATAAGCAGCCTGCCGTATGTACTCGTTACTATGACAATCAGAATTGTATAGTATAACTAGCTGACGCGTGCCCACTTCGTTGAGCAAACAAACCGTTCTAGAGTTTTAGCGAGATTAACGAACAGAGATTCATTTTTATACATAAGACTAGCTGACCCCTGCCCACTTCGTTAACTAGAAATAGCCGAATCAGTTCAGTCGTTTTAGAGTTTCAGCGGGACTAACGAACAGCAATTCTTTTTTATATATAAGAGATAAAAGTTTAGAGAAAAAAGTAAAGAAATATCAACGCTCAAAACTACCGAATCCAACATCATGAACTTGGATTAGGTAGTTTTAATCGTTGACATTAATTCAACGGTATAAAATTGTACGAGTGTGAATAATATCCTTACATCCACCGGTATAATTATAGCGCGCGATCTGGGTCGGAAATAATAGGAGAATACCATTGTCTTGTGACGTGTGGCTGTCGCGTTCAGTTATTATGTAGGTTAAAAGATCTCTGTTACTTAGGAATGAATAAATAAATAAACATTTATTCCACAAAACGAACATTTAGTCAGGGTTCCCCCATACAATGTTTTCTCTTGATTAGTATGAAGCGTATTTTTCTTGAGTAGCTTCATTTTGATGAGACGTCCAATAATTTCTTGGACGGAACTTTCGATTGTGGAAGCTAACAGAGTTAGCAAGGATAAAAAAAATCTACTTTCAAGTGTAGGACCGGGATAACTTACCACGCAATTTATAGGACAATTATGTCTATTGAATTACATTAATATTTTGTAAGTAATAAAAATGAAATCAGTTGGTCACTAATAATTTGTAGGACAAATATTTTTTCGGATAATTTAGATCATTATCTTGAGATTTATCAAAAAAAATTATAGATATTTTGGAATCACCAAATCTACAAACTCTATTCTTGCTATCTCTGTTAGCTACCATAAACAAGAGTTCCATCCAAGAAATTCTTGTTCGACTTATCAAAATGAAGGTGCTCACCAAAAATTAGCTTGATACTAATCAAGTAAAAACCATGTATGGGGGAATCCTGACTAACTACACTACACAATGAAAAAATAAACACAAAAAACACAAGAAATAAAAATTACAGACGTAACACAAGAAAAAAAAACCCCAGTCATTATTAAGCAACAACCAAGAACAGACAAATAGAAACAAAATAATATAAGAACAAAGAGGAAGGCAAATAAGTATTGGCAATTCGAGGTCTGTAAATGGTTTAGTAGGATGTGATGCACAACTTGTCGAAAAGTTATCCACTCAGGTGGATGCTCCACAGTCCCTGATATCCTGCATAAACTGTAAGGCGTTAGACAGACTACTCCAGGCACTTTTAATATAACGATAGATAGATAAAATATATAATTAATAAAAATACTGTATTGCTTTTATAGCAAATCAAAGTTGAGACAGTTAAATAGGAAATAATTAATTCTCAACCTTTTCGGCAAATAATTGTACCGCGAAAATCCTGTTTTGCATTGGGAGGTAGTTAAAATTTTATTAAAATTTTATTAAAAAAGGTTATAAATATATGAATAATATGAACGAGGTATTCTTTCATAATTTTGCACAAAAATTAATGTCATATCTTGAAACTTTCAACGCGCCTTTAAGGTTTCACTACATTAAAATTATTTAATTACAAAAATAAAATATGTACAAAAAACTTGTTAGTCAC
Source organism: Celastrina argiolus (assembly GCA_905187575.2). NCBI lineage: Eukaryota > Metazoa > Arthropoda > Insecta > Lepidoptera > Lycaenidae > Celastrina > Celastrina argiolus. The sequence continues at coordinate 7,391,934 of LR994598.1, forward strand.
AGTTTCTTAATTATCAAAAGGTTAATTATAATAATACTATATTCAGTTACTAAAATTAGAATACAGTATTTACAAAAGTATCAAAACTTGTTACTCACAGCTTTTCATAATGATAATATTATGTTCAGTTACTAAAAGTTGAATACAGTAATTTAAAAAAGTATCAAAACTTGTTAGTCACTGCTTTTCTTAATGATAATATTATGTTCAGTTACTAAAAGTTGAATACAGTAATTACAAAAGTATCAAAACTTGTTTGTCACAGCTTTTCTTAACGACAGTGTTATGTTCAGTTACTATAAGTTGAATACAGTAATTACAAAAGTATCAAAACTTGTTAGTCACTGCTTTTCTTAATGATAATATTATGTTCAGTTACTAAAAGTAGAATACAATAATTTTAAAAGTATGAAAACCTGTTAGTTTACATTTCCATTACAAAAACACAATATTATTAACAAACATTACAAGCCTTGTCCCAAATATAATCTTGCGGCTTACATTAATTTTCCATATAATTATGTGATGCTTCAGTTACACACCACCCTTATTATTTCACATATAAAAATACACGACATAATATCATTATTTTCACAGTAGAGTGAACACGTTGTATGGAGGATGTCATTAAATTCCTGTACAGCCTGATGCATGCTTAAAGGATTCATTAATTTCAACATCACCATATTTTTTAGTTTGAGAGGTATTTTTAATCGACTGCCAAAAAAGGATGAGGTTCTCAATTCAGTCTGTTTTTATGTATGTATGTACACCGATTACTCTGATCCGATCTGCGTCATTCTTTTTTTATTTGATGCAGAATAGTAATTAGTAGCCATTTCGTCTCATAAAAAAATGACATAGTTTGGCCAAGTATTTTTCTTTCAATAGACATTTTCGTATCTTACACATGTGTACGATGTAATTTTTGTTTGTTAACAAATAATTTAGGAGTTTATCACATATAAAAGATGCGTTTCAGTTGCACGACATTTAAAAAAATATATAAAAAAATTCAATCGCATCCTATTTTTAAGCATGAACTTAGGCCGAAAGAAGTAGGAAAGTGATTGGAAATTTCGATAATAACGTTTTGCCTTAATATTGGAACGCACCTCTAATACACCATAAAGTATTAAAAGTATACATAATTATAAGTATCAAGAGAGCCGGTCGCGCTACAACTCACAGCGTCTTAACCTAAATACCGGGGGAAGTGGGTGCGTCACTTCCGGCTCACGATCCGCCACCGGACATTAAAGCATCAAAATGTTTTATAGCTTACATTTTAATACTGCTTTTTTACGTAATCTGTATTCATAATTTTATACTGATTACGTAAAAATAGTTATTAGCAACCATCGCGCGATAGACGAACAATTACTGAACGTCAAAAAAATTGTGATAATAAAAAATTGTAATAGTAATTTTCTGATGAGAGTAAATACACTATAGGATTTAGAGCTGTAATTAAATGCCAACTAATATTTTAACTATATAAATATTTAAACTAATTTAGTTTAACTTTTACCTAGTGCTTTAAGAGGAAACCTCACGGTAGGGACGTACAAATAATATACATAGATATTCAGGAAAAAAATCGTTACTCTAGCGGCATTATACAGGGATCGCGTAGACCCTAATTTTTGTATGGAGAAAACAGGCGTGATGTTTCCTCGTAACCGAATACTTTTTTGAATAAGATCTTCGTGTTGTTTTAAAATTAATGCTAAAAAGAGTGGCGCTAGTAGCGGGCCTGCAGCGCTTTAATGCACTATCGCTTCATTTTTGCTACGACAGTAGCGTCAAAAACAAATTCGTGGCATTCATAGGAACTTTTAATTAAATGTTACATAAAACAAATATACATTGACGACAAATTCTTTCCTGAATTATAAAACTCTAAACCTCCGTTTCTGTTTAATTTGGTTTGCGGCGCTTATTATCAAATATTTTAAACGTCAATAAAGATTAAAAACAAAATTGCGCTGCTATTGCTTTGCTCTTGCAAGATATTCGTAATAAGCCTACCGGACGTTAAAGTTTCAAAATGCATTATAGCGTACATTTTATTTTATATACCAGACGTTACAGTACCGTATATATAAAAAAGATGTTTTCTGTTCGTTAGTTTCGCTAAAACTCGAGAACGGCTGAACTGATTTGGCTATTTTCGGTCTTGAAATATTCGTGGAAGTCCAGGGAAGGTTTAATCGGTTTGACAGTTCAACTAAGTGGGCACGGGTAAGCTTGTCATAATTAAATTATCTACAATTTTCCAAGCTATTTCTGTCACCTGTCTTAGTGTGCGTAATAAAATATTGCACGGTAAATTGTCCTCGTCGTTCCGTCAAGCAGTGACAGAGCTTAAACAGTTTCAGTAATCGGCTGCTAGTAAGTTTTTGAAATCGTTACTCATGAAATTAGAATCCTAAAACTTTTACTCGCGGGTTAAGGGACTTACGCCCTCTGCGAGCAAACTTCCCCCATATCCATGTTAATGCTCCCCGGACAGTTTCATAAGGAAATTAAGACGAACTTAACTGTTATTGCCACTGAGTTATTACCGTCCTTATACCATACGGTGACTTCCAAAAACGAGATTCTTAATTCGGTCAGGTTTTTGTATGCACACCGATTGCTCTGAGGTTAATAATACGATTTGCGTTATTCTTTTTTTATTCGACGCAACATAGCTGCTATTTGGCCCCATAATTTTTTTACATAGTCCAGCTTTGTAGTTTTTATTTTGTGATCATATTTAATAAATTTTCAGATGTTATAAATATTGGTACGAACCTTTTTTACATGGATGATATATCATTTAGATTCACAGCGGCGAATTTATGAGTTTTTCACAATCGAGAGTTCCGCCCAAGAAATTCTTGGACGTCTCATCGAAACGAAGCTACTCAAGAAAAATAAGCTTGATACTAATCAAGTGAAAATAATGTATAGTCTCATAAGTCATAACACATATTGATATGTTTTTTAAAAACATTTAACCTTCACTTGAAAGTTGATTTGAGGCGACATTAAAAACCAATCATTCAGACGATTTCCAATGCAAAGTCAAATGAATAAATTAAATTGATGAATGTCTGTATTTGGTGTTTAAACTTCGTTAAAAACTTAACGTATTTTGTTTGTTAGTAAATGTTGTTACAATAAGCAGTTTTACTTGTAGTTATTTTTTTTTATTTGCATTTGTTTTATTATTAATCAAAAGCTATTAATAAATTGTATACATAAAACTTTCTTGATTTTCCCTTTATATTTATTTTACACCTTGTATACTTATTTAAATATAATATGTATCTAAGTGTGATACACATTCATGACATAGGAACACTGAAAACTTTTTTGTTCCATGGCGAGATTCAAACCCGCGACGATTCGAGCATCGACGCTCTCCATCATTATGCCACAGAGGTCGAACTTATAACCGGTGTAAAAAGAGCAGTCACTATAACTTTGGGATATGATTATACTACCTTTTCTCATTCCACAAATGTATTTTTTTCAAATTTTTTTTACAAAAATTAAAAAAATATTTTTTTTCCTTTTTCGTTATTCTTACGCCAAAAAAATAGGAAATTGTAAGAAGTAAAAAGATTTTTTTTCAGTTTTGGACAAAAAAAATACATTTCCAAAAATGAGGAAAGGTAGTATTTAATCGTATCTCAAAGTTATAGTGACTGTTCTTTTTACACACTGTATATTTTTACTACAACCGGTTGCTTAGCAGCCGATGATGACGGATTATGCTTCACCTAATTCTGTACCTGCCCCGTGACCCGGGGTCAAACTCCATCGGGTCAAAAGATCAATAGTCTAATGGCTTTTATATCTTAAAGTAGATTGAAAACAAAAAACGCTTTAGGATACTCGCACATAGATACGATAGTTCATTTTGATTTTTTGCAGGTCAGTGGGGGTTGGACATGCAATATTGACGAATAATAATAAAATAATATCTATGGACGCTTCACACCACGTCAATAAGCTATCTAAAATATAAAAAATAAATCTAGCCCTGTGCTAAGAACTTGTATTACAGGTACCAGACAACGGAAACATATTTAATACTTTTATACTATACACATATTTAAGATTTTTATTATATTATATAAAAATTAAATAATAATATCTATGGACGCTTCACACCACGTCAATCTGGCCCCGTGCTAAGTATCCGAAGAATTTGTGTTACAGGTACCAGACAACGGAAACATATTTAATACTTTTATACTATACACATATTTAAGATTTTTATTATATTATATAAAAATTTAATACGCAATATCCATGACCCAGGAACACAGAAAACTTTTTGTTCTGCTGCCGTGTCTGCGGGATTCGAATCCGCTACGGAGGTCGTCATTAATAATAATAATACCTGTAATCGAACTGTAACGATAAAAACGAATTAAGGCCGTGTTTCACCAAGCAATGTTAAAGTTAACGTCATGTCATATCATGTTATCCCTCTCGTATTTCCTGTCAATTAATGAGATGGCATGGTATTTTAACATGGCGTTAACTTTAACATGCTTTGTGAAACACAGCCTAAGCCTTCGAATGTCAAAGTGTACACATGATGCCAGTTTTAGTCCAGAGTTTCCCAAACTTGTAATTTTTTTCAACATTCGGTTTCAATCAAACCGGATAGCTAAGAACACTCAAGTCAGATTTTAAACAAAAAAATACATCAAAATCGCACGACGCACACAGATACGTCAAACTTATAATCAAATTTAACTACTGTCAAAATGGAGGAAAGCCCGAATGCAGCAAAGTCAAAAAAAGAGTAATGATTTAAACAATTTTTTTATTTATTTATTTAACAATTTATTGTGCACATAAACAATTTACAGATTAAACACGTTTTGCTACTGTAAAAAGGAAACCAAAATTTAATATACTTAACCGAAATTATTCGAATCAAACGGATTATCCGAATCAATGTAATATCCATATCCAATATTTCATATCCATTCCATCCCTGGTTCGAACTGTGAGTTTGACAGGCGCTATTTTTTCATAATACTTTTAATATCGTATTTATACCGGTGGTATAAAAGGAAATATAAAATAACTCAAAATTAATTTCTTTTTAATATCCAATGAAAGGAAATGCTCAGGGCCAAGTTATATTTAACTCAATTCCATAATGAAAATTTAATTAATTTTGGAAAAATAATCCTGAAATTGAAATGTTCCGAAAGGGACAAAAATACTGTTGTCAAGTGGAGACTGGAGGCTACATACATTACGTCTCAGCGATCGTATGTATGTCGTAGATAGACTTAGCAATATCATTGAGGCATCTTAGCAACGTTTAATAAAGTCGTAGCGTAGTCGTAGACACATCGTAGCGTAGTCGTAGACACATCGTAGCGTAGTCGTAGCCTAGTCGTACCGGTTACTAGATCATAATATTTTTTTACTAATATGTAGAGCAGTAAAAAATAAATCGTATCGTAGTCGTAGTGTAAACGTAGAGTTGTCGTGGCATTGTAGTATAGTCGTACCCTGTTGTAAGTGTGGGACAGTTGGTGCGTAATCGTAGACATGTTGCGACATTGTTGTAGCGTAGTCGTAGCCTAGTCGTACCGGTTGCTGGATCATAAGAACCTCTGAGTAATTCAATTTAAATATATTATATCTAGCAATATCCCGCGAAACAATTATAACCACAACCTGCAAGCAGATGAGTTAGTGTACGCATAGGCATGCGTTTGATGCACCTCCCTCCTCCCACACTGCTTATGCGTACATTCGCAAGCAAAAAACATGAAAACACCACCATCACACAAGCAATAATGTTAACACGATCGTGCAAAGTCCCACCACCATGCAGGTTGCAAAACTCGACGCGCGTTTCGCTCCGACCCCGGAGCATCCTCAGGATGTTGACTCTGCGAATGTTCGTTAAGTCACTTAACGTGTGTTATAATTGTTTCGCGGGATATTGCTAGATATAATATATTTAAATTGTATCCTATGGATTTCCGCAAAGTAACGCCTGATTCCATTAACTACTCTGAGTAATTTGTAGAGCAGTAAAAATCGAAATCGTATCGCAGTTGTAGTGTAAACGTAGAGTCGTCTTGGCGTCGTAGTACCTATAGTCGTACCCTGTTGTACGTGAGTGACTATATTCTGGTTGACATATACCTATATGACTTTATTCGGCACGCTGTATACCTGTATTAGTTTTAAAACAATTGAATGTCAACGTCAACATTGACATAATAATATTATGACAGTTATGCCTAAGATCATCTATATCAGTCGTTCAAGAGCGTATGTTAGAGTAGGATCTAAGTACCTAAATAAAAGATTTTAAAAAAGTACCCCTTACAGCGCGGGTACTTTCACAGTAAATCTATATACGGAACCCATAGACACACTCATAACTTTGCGTGACATCTTCACGACATTCTAAAACTATTTTCGGTTTTTTTGCTAAAGGAGGCATATTGGTCGACCTGGGTAGGTAAATACAGGCCACGATATAAGGCTCCTGTAAATATTTATGATACCTGTGCCCGCGACTTCGTTCGCGTGGTTTTTGAGTGACTTAAGCCGTTTGTGCAGCGCACGCAATGAAAGTCTCCAAATGTGAATAACTTTCCCCGTTTTTGCAACATTTCTCACTGACGCTTCGCTCCTATTGGTCGCAGCGTAATGTCATATAGCCTAAAACCTTCCTCTATAAACGGACTAACCAACAAAAAAATATTTTTTCAAATCGAACCAGTAGTTCCTGAAATTAGCGCGTTTAAACAAACAAATTCTTCCGCTTTATAATATTCAAAGAAATAAGTATAGATGGTAAATTACTAGTAGTGGAAGCCTCAATTATAGCATAACAACATTATTTAGCGGAAAGTTTTTTGTTCATTCATTTTGCCTTAATATTTTATGTCAGCAACAACCTAAGCGTACATTATAGACAACATAATAATAGCGGCTAATCAAAATAATTTTTCTAGCCGATTATAATAAAAAAATATATATATTTATAATTATTATAGTCATGGTTAGTTAAACACCGCAGAACAGAGCAAAACAAGGATAACAGGATCATTGGTATTTAACGATTCATTTAATTTCTGAGTAACCTATTTGTTACATGTTGATGAAACTTTCGTGGCATATGCCAGGGCAATAATAGCAAAGGGAATAAGGGCAATATATACTTCTATACTTATATTAAAAAGAGGAAAAAATTGTATGTCATAAACTTAAAAAACTACTAACTGGACTAATTTAGATAACTATTTCACCATGTTAGACCTAAGTAACATAGGATTAATCTACTTATATGTAAAAATTAATTACTGTTCGTTAGTCTCGCTAAAACTCGATAACGACTGAACCAATTCGGCTATTTTTGGTTTTGAAATATTCGTGGAAGTCCAGAGAAGATTTACACGGTTTGTATGCTCATCGAAGTGGGCATCTTTTAAAAAAGCGGACCCATCCGCTAGTATTTTTTTCTAAGATGTTTATTAAAAGTGTAAAAAGAACTGCCGACAGAGGAAAATACATTACATTTTTTTTTTATTACTTTTATTATCTATCGTCGTCGTCGTCGTTTCAGCCTTTTACTGTCCACTGCTGGACATAGGCCTCTCCAATACATTTCCAGTGCGACCGGTCCATTGCCACCTGCATCCAACGTGACCCGGCAGTTGTCACCAGGTCGTCGGTCAATGGTAGGTGGCCGTCCCACACTGCGCTTGCCAGTACGTGGCCTCCACTCTAGGATCTTTTTGCCCCATCGACCGTCCAATCTTCGTGCTATGTGGCCGGCCCATTGCCACTTCAGCTGGCTGATCCTACGGGAAATGTCAGTAACCTTAGTTCATCTACGGATCTCCTTATTTCTGATTCGATCACGTAGAGAAATACCGAGCATTGCCCTCTCCATAGCTCGCTGAGCGACATTGAGCCTTCTGAAAAGATCCCTCGTGAAGCACCACGTCTCAGAACCGTATGTCATCACTGGTAACACACATTGGTTGTATACCTTTGTCTTAAGGTACTGAGGTATCTTGGACGAGAAGACGTTGCGTAATTTACCGAACGCTGCCCAGCCGAGCTGGATCCGTCTACTGACCTCTCTCTTAAAGTTGGACTTACCTAATCGGACAGCCTGCCCTAGGTATATACCTAGGGCAGGCTATATATTCGTCAACAACATCAAGAGTAGAGCTCACAACAGTAAGTGCGGTGGGTGCAACATGGACATTGTGCATGATCTTCGTTTTGTCCATGTTCATTTTTATTATCAATAGACACCCTATTATAAGTACCCGAAGAACTTGTGTATATACTTTACACTTTACTTTATACTTTACACATTAATAAGATTTTTATTATATTATATCATGAACTAGTAACACAAAGCTTTTTGTTACTTCGGCGGGATTAAAACCCACGACCTCCAGCTTGAGCACCAACGCGCCTCACTGCGCTACAAAGGTCACGATTCCTTTAATAAAACTCCTAAATATTATTATTTCTTTGTATTGTTAGAGTATATATTTTTTTAAGTTATTATGAAAGATACGTCGACTAATGTCTATAATGTGCGCAGTATCCAACCAGAGCTTTTTATAAAAAATCCTTGAGCTGAGTAAGGGTACGTGATGGTGCATACTTAAGTTGCTTCGGAAAAACTTCTTCATTAGTTTACGTTGCTCGGGATTTGAAGGGAAATAAGATGTAACAATATAATAGTTAGCAGTTTCTTTTCCATACAAAATGAAAAGTAAAAGTAGGCCCTTTCGTTAGTATTTCACTTAGTTTCCGAACCGGTGGTAGGAATCATGTTACACAATAGAAGACATGAATGGATGAATATGTCGCAATTTTTTTAATTACAAAATTGACTTTAAACAGTCTCTTAAATATTTTAGGATCTGTAGTAATGTATAAAAGTAGAGGGGAGAAGAGGAAGACCTGGGAGAAGTTATATAGCACAAATAAAGGAGAAGATAAACGTTGGGTCGCATCAAGAGGTCAAAAGTAAAACACAGGAGCGAGAAACATGGCGATTACTCCACCAACAAGAGCCTAGCTCTTATGATTTCAATCAATGAATGAGTAACGTATTAAGTACATTGATTCTAGAGACGTTTCTTTATGTTAATGTACTTAAACGTTACGACGTATTCTTATATGTTCAAGAGACAGTTTGAAGTCAATTTTGTCTAAATCTGAATTTTGCTATATATAAATTGCATCAATTCATGTCTTCAAATCTTTATGTATTACTTAATAACGTATAGGAAATAAAAAGGTTTGATTTTACTTACTCCTCCTTAATTCTGCTGATTACTTTACCAAGTCCCAAGACTGATCTAGCATGTACATACATGGTCACCCGATTTCAGATCATATTATCAAATAGTGTCGGGTTATCACTGTTAATCCTGGCTTTGCCGGCACAGATGTTGCCGTGGTGGCAATGTGGTTTGAGCCATTTTCAGCCAAATTGGATGACACAGTATTCTCCGAGCGTAACGACTCATTTACTTTAGTGCCTGGGACAGGCGGTTTCAAATGTTGTATGGTTACATAACGGCACTCTTACTGAACAAGTCAGCCTAGTCCAGAGGAAAGACAAGCCAATACTGGGGCCAACAATGTGCGAGTTTCCTCATCGTAGTTTTCTGCATCGGGTTTATTAATATGTATTATATTCATGAATAATAGCTCCTCTCACCGATTTCGGTGTCGGTAGCCAATTTTGTTGAGATCAGGCCAGCTACGCAGGAGCTGTTTTATAGGGCCCAAGTGTGTGCGCAATACACAAAGACACTCTCTTTTCCTATTACTCTCATAACCCAGTGGGATGACTGGCGAGAAAACAGGCACAGGACCGATTTTTTACATGCCCATCCGATGCATGGATCACCTTGTCAGACAATAAGGTGCTTGCATTATCCTAACCAAACATGAAAACAACATTTTTTGTTGTTCCAACGCGGGAACCCATGACCTCTGGGTCGAGAGCGAAGCTCTGAACCACAAGACCACGGAGTCCTTTTTTTATTCATTAAGATAGTATAATGTGTCCCACATGCCTAGATTAGGCATGATTTTTTAATTTGATGGGTGTTATAAAAAGTTTAAAAGAGTATAAAAAAATTAATTTGATGCGCCAGATTAAGGTTGGAGATATTAAGTAGGTGTCAAAGAAGCTCGAACAGAAATCACTGGCGATTTGAAAGTCGGCTAAGCTAGGTAAAGCTAGGCTAAGTAAATCACTTTATTTAAATTACTTTATTCTCAAATATTTTATATTCGACTAAGCGTGATACTATGATCAATCTTGTCGACTTTAAATATAAGTAACCCATATTTCCAATAATACTATTTTATTATGTTTCTTTCAAAGTTTAAGTAAGTCTATTTCTGCTCATTTCAATTCTTTCCATTAAATATGTTTTTCTTCCCCCTATCATCTAAGCACCAAAACCTACTAGGTCTCCACAACGCTCGAGTAACGTGTAGTTACATGTCTAGCACTATGGGCTCATTTACTATTACACACATAGAGTAGAACGGTAGAGTAGAACTGTAGAGTAGAATGATAGAGTAGAACGGTAGAGTTGAACAGTAGAGTAGAACGGTAGAGTAGAACTGTAGAGTAGAATGATAGAGTAGAACGGTAGAGTTGAACAGTAGAGTAGAACGGTAGAGTAGAACTGTAGAGTAGAATGATAGAGTAGAACGGTAGAGTAGAATGATAGAGTAGAACGGTAGAGTTGAACAGTAGAGTAGAACGGTAGAGTAGAACTGTAGAGTAGAATGATAGAGTAGAACGGTAGAGTAGAATGATAGAGTAGAACGGTAGAGTTGAACAGTAGAGTAGAACGGTAGAGTAGAACTGTAGAGTAGAATGATAGAATAGAACGGTAGAGTAGAATGATAGAGTAGAACGGTAGAGTTGAACAGTAGAGTAGAACGGTAGAGTAGAACGGTAGAGTAGAACTGTAGAGTAGAATGATAGAGTAGAACTGTAGAGTAGAATGATAGAGTAGAGCGGTAGAGTTAAACAGTAGAGTAGAACGGTAGAGTAGAATGATAGAGTAGAGCGGTAGAGTTAAACAGTAGAGTAGAACGGTAGAGTGGAATATGTACGTTTTAGCCATATTATATTACTATTTCATGTTGTTTTTTTCAATGTTTAAGTAAGTCTATTTCTGCTCATTCCAATTCTTTTCATTAAAATATGTTTTCCTTCCTCCTATCATCTAAGCACCAAAACCTCCTCCAGCGCTCGAATAACAGCAATTACACACAGAGTACAATGGGGAAGGACATGTTCTCGACAAAATACACGGTCACCGCGATATTTCCTATTAAAAATAGCAACTTATCGTTTTAAAATAAAACGCGTCCGTTTTGGATCGCCGCCCAAAACAACAATTAGTAATAATTGTTTAGACAAGTCTTTGGCGGTCTTAGGATGGGTCAGTTCTGTGCTGATTGAGTGAGTAATTACAGTGACGTCATTGATGACGCGATTGTAGTGTATTAATAAAGCTGCCATCCAGCTTGTATTTTTACAATATTAACATTAGCAAGGGACATGTATTTTTACAATAATAACACACTTTTGGAACGAAGTTCGTTATCGCGCGTTGCGAAAGGGGGCTAGAAAAAGACCAATAGTTTTAACGACAATTTTTGCTATAGTTGTAAGCCGTGCGTGGGCGTGTGCGTGTTTCTTAGTTTCTATCTCTCATGAAAGCAGGCCAAACAAATAATTGGATCAATTGCACTGATATAGGACTTGAATAAATGTACGTCCTTATTTTTCTTTTTTATGCTTGGTTACGAATTTATCCATAAAAAATTAAGTTTAATATTAACTTCCAGTTTACTGTGCGAAAAATATATATTTTTTTCTAATTTCAATTTATTTTATAGAAAATCAAATAAAATACTCAAACAAACACTATTTACTTGTACTTTATTCCATCTACCTTCATTAACAGCTTTCGAAAAATAAGCTTTTCAAATTTTGACGATTCTTTGAGGGGGCATAAATTTGTAACTAGGCATAAAAAAAGAAAAAAATAGACGTACATTTATTAAGGTCATAATATGATCCAATTATAAAAAATATCCAATATCTGACTTTATTTTTCTGTGGTCCGCTTGACGTGAAATGCCCCTTATATGACATTTTATTTGTTAATAATAAAAAAATATTAATAATAGTTTTTATAAAATCACCATCGATTTAATAAAGTGTTAAAAGTTATGTGTTATCATTATGAACATAAATTTACATAATATAAACTAGCAGTACTTACATTCAATGAGTTAAATATTTATTACACTCAAGAGTTTCTGCTTTCATTGTTAATTGTTTTTCTTTGCCAGTTTATATTTATTTTAATTACATGTTTGTTTCATCACGAATCAGTAATCAAGATTTTGATGACAAATTCAATATTTTGAGTTCTGTAATATAGCATATTAGCTTTTGCCCGCGGCTTCACACGGGTGTAATAAAAACTATCCTATGCTACTTCTAATACCTTAAAGAATATATTGTACAAAGTTTTATGATGATCGGTTAAGTAGTTTTTGCGTAAAAACGTAACAAACAAAACTGACATTTATGTTTATAATATTTACTAACCGACTTCCAATTCAGCCTGTTTTTTTCTGTATGTACACCGATTACCCCGAAGTTTATTATCCGATTTGCTTGATTCTTTTATGTTTTGTGCAGAATACTAGCAATTTTTACTCGAGTAGTTTTCTTTTTTATGAATTGTGTTTTATTGTAGTAGGGTTCAATAATTACCCCATCCATGGGGATTGGCCTATTGTTTTTTTTTATGATTTGTGTTTTATTATAGTAGGGTTTATTATAATTATACACTATCCATGGGATTGAGTTATGCTATGGAGGTTATGGGGTCATTTAAAGGTTCCGGCAAGTATCAGCACCTATGCTAGTAGCTGGCATAGCAAATGCCTAAACTACTGGCACCGTGACCTACAAACCCTCATCACTCGTTCCATAGTTTGTGCTATCTTAAAAGCGTTCTGAATCGTATCTCATCATTTCCGCCGTTAGCGCACCATAGATTATGGTGAATAGATATGCCAAAAGTGTTTTGTTTTTACGATTGCGTTTGTATCGGCATATGATCGAAATCACTTAATAAACAGACAGATAAACGACTATTGCTGAATGATATTAGAAAGTGGCTATTTTTTATATAAATTTTTCCTAATTTTGAATCTTAATAAAATTGTACTCATATTATGATTATCGATATTTTTCCCATTTTTAGGGGTGTTAATAGCACCACCATTATTAATAGCATATATTATTTACCATATTTCCCATGGGTGTCTTATGACAGAGGAAATCTATATATCCGGAAATAGGACGCAGTCATTCCGCGTACATTGGTATTATCTAAAAACTGCGCTCGCCAACCCAATTGCCAATCGTAGCAAGTATACAGGATGTAAAAAGTCTCTATAACTTTCAGATCCAATTATACTGCCTTTCCTCATTTCGGATTTCCTATTTTCTCAAAAACTAAAAATATTTTTTTACTTTTTAATATTTCCTATTTTTTGTCGTAAGAATGAAGAAACGAAAAAGCAAAAATAAAAATTTTCATTTTTGGAATGAAATACATTTGTATGAGAACAGGTATTTTATTCATATCCCATTTTAGTGACTCCCGTTATTGTGACTGTTCTTTTTACACCCGTTATTCAATTACCCACATGAAACACTTTAGGGCAGCCTTATATCGTGTGTGGACGTCATTGCTGAAGTTTAGTAATTGTGATAAGGAATATCTGTATTTATCCAAATCTTTGGTAAAATTGATTTTTCAATAAGCTTTCATGGCACGTCTATTGTTGAATACTTTAATAAATCTCTGGGACTTTTGGAGGGACAATATTGTATTTTGTTTATGACAGGTTGTAATGAGAGAAATCTTTTGTGTCCACTTTTAAATAGTATTTTACATTGATGATTTTGTTTATTTTTATTGCAAAGAAAGTAATTTTAAGAATGTATAAGCGCTTATTTAGTAACACTGTTAAAAAATTTGTCCATCTCTCGACCTCTGTAGCTCAGTGGTTAGAGTGTTGGCGTAGAACCAGGACTCGCCGGCTCGCACTTGGCCAGTTTTTGTATTATTATTTATTACTAAAACTTCATTCTTAATTCATAAAATTCTATTTTTGTGCATAAGTTGGCATGTGTGCGCCTGACCTTAACCCCAGAATTGACATTGGCAATGACAGATAAATAATATTCACACATTCTGATGTTGGCAAACAGTCAAACCGCCATTTTCCATTGCACCATAACCGTCATGCCAAATACAGCCATATTCCCACGCATTAGACTTCAATATCGCATACATCTACGATGCATCTTAGGGGTCACTTAAAATAGATCCCTATTACAGGTCATTTAGGTGTATATTTAAATATATCTGAATGGACTCACGCCATTGCTGCATTTGATGAAAGATCGATGAAGGGAATATGATTGACGTTCTGAATTCAAATTGACAGCAGCTTTCGCAGCCATTTTGATTAATGGATTTTCTTGAAGTTTTGAAGAACTAGTCAAGCTATAAATTCTTGTAGGCATAAAGGCATTATCCATTTTTGACGAAGGTTATCGTGGATTAAGTCGCGGGCAAACCTTATTAAGTATATCTAGCAAAAGTTAAGATATTGCAAAAATGTTTAGGCCGTGTTTCACCAAGCAATGTTAAAGTTAACGCCATGTTTAATATTATCATGTTATCCCTCTCGTATTTCCTGTCAATGAATGAGAGGGCATGGTATTTTTAACATGGCGTTAACTTTAACATTGCTTGGTGAACGGCCTTACTCTTGAACTTTATTTACGGTTAAAAGGTAATAAATGAGTGTCATGAGATGCAAAAAAGCAGTTTAAAGTTTTTAAATTCAGAAACTATATTTCGGCTTCAATATTTGGGTCACTGCCGTGCCCCCAGGTATTTTGGGATTTTCAATAAGACCAGAAATGACAAAAAATATTTCAATTTCCTTCGATTTTCAGCACGACCCGCGCACTAGCCTTAACAAATCAAGTTTTAGAAAATACCAACATGGTCATAAGTCATGTCCCAAAATGTCCAATTACGAAGGTTGTTAGTACCGCGGGAGTTATGTCCCATTAGCGACACTCGCAGCTGACTGTAAATCATCCGCGAACACTTAAGTTGGCGAAACGAAATGTTTCGGATGAAACTTCTTTGGGATTGGAGGAGGAAATTTCAAGGTCACTGCATGACGAAAGATTTTGAAATCCACTTTTGTAAAGTGCATACACATTTGCTAATTATGAAAAAACCTTTATTTCGGTAACAAACTAATGAATATCGAAGATTACAGCCATTTTTGTAATATATTTTCAATAGTGCGCCAAAACAGGTCAAAGTGTCATGGCGTCGAATGTGACGTCACGCCTAGGTAAACGTCAGATGCTTAAGTAAACCATAGATGAAAGAGTAATATATGCACAGCAGCGATGGACCATGACAGTGATGTTTACCTAGACGTGTTGTCATGCGCTGTAATACTGTATTTCAGTAAAAATTGCCGATTGCACTATTTTAATGTTTTAATTTATTGAAAATCTTAATAATCGCAAATTTTTATATAAAAGTATATCGGTATTTCAAAACCTTTTTATATCTATTTTACCCTGAAATCATTAAATCTTTGATTATTTGTTAATGTCGTCACGCCTATTCTGGATTTTAAACCATGAATTGATTGAACGTCGTGTATAAAGAATTCCGCCCCGTATTTTAAAAGTACTGTATTCCAACTTTTTGGACAACATCGTCTACGTGGTCTAGTGGTTTAGCCTAGCTCTCGACAGACCTGACCTGACTGACCCCGCAGGGAGGTCGTGGCTTCGATTCTCGCGTTGGAACAACAAAAAATGTTGTTTTCAAGTTTGGTTAGGACAATGCAGGCTGATCACCTGATTGTCTGACAAGAAAGATGATCCGTGCGTCGGAGGGCTTGTAAAACTTACTCTTACTCCTGCGCCTGATCTCCCGCCAGTAATGTTGGTAACCGCCCGAGAGTGAAGGAGGCGCTTCTGTGTATTGCGCAAGCACATGGGCACTATAAAAATCACTTTATCGTAGCTGGTCGGGATTTAATGAAAAAAGAAAAACCGGCTGTCGTAACCGGAATGACAGATGCAGACGTTGGAAAATGACGTCATCGCATTGTGAATTTGAAATTAAATACTTTGATTACTCAACATAACGTAATATATTTTTCATCCATCTTTTTATTACATCTATACACATACATTAGTTTTTATTTAATGGTAAATGACCCAGTATTGATAAATTCAGAGACGTTTCAAATTCTTGTAGAATTAAAGTGCTGGAAAATGACGTCAACGCGTCGAGAAATTAAAATACGTATATCTCGGAAATTAATCATCGTATCGTAATATTTTTTTCACTTCTATTATTTATTTTTAACAAAGTTTACAGAGTGCTAAAAATAAAAATTGGTGAGCTTTCTCCATTTTTGTTATTGGTGGTTTTAAAATAACTTGAGGTCGCTGTGGTGTGCTATGGTGAAAATTTATCCATTAATTTTAGTCCGTCGAAATTTACCCACAATATTTTTAGTTCCAGGAAATTTTCACAGAAATAGCTCCAAAATGCTTTGACATATTGATATTAACGTGTAATTGAGGTTATGTTGTATCGACGCGGATACTAAACGGAGGAGGATTGAGGAATCATGCATGGGATTTTTATTTTAGATAGCTGACCCGTACCCACTTCGTTGGACATATAAACCGTTTAAACCTTCCCGGGACTTCCGCGAATATTTCAAGACTAAATATAGCCGAATCGGCTCAGCCGTTCTCGAGTTTTAGCGAGACTAACGAACAGATATTCATTATTATATAGGTATATAAGATGATTTGAACCACACCTACATATCTATTCATCATCATCATTTCAGCTATGACGTCCTCTACTGGACATAAGCCTCCCCCAAAGTATATCCTGGGGGTAGTATCCTATACTCGCTACGCTTTGCAGGCGGGTTGGCGAGCGCTATTTTCCTACATCTATCTACAAGGTGTAAAATAAATGAGTGCTAATACTTTAGGGTATGTATGTGCCTCCTATGTACTGTAAAAGAACCAGCGCTGAAAGACTTACTTTTGACTTTCATGTTTGTAAGAGAAATGCTCCAACATATATTTTCCCATTCAATTATTATTACTCCCATACAAATATTCATTGAAATTTTCCACACGTAATTAATAAATTTTCCTCATTATATGTCGAGGGTATCCAGCAAATAATGATTTTTAAAACCCCCAAGGCAGCCAAAGCTATTACACCTGGTTGAAACCGTAGGAAAAAGCTAGTATGCAAAATGTACAATCCTACTATTTAGAAGAAATTTACTCAAGGGTGGCCTCAAACGGACTACTAATAGGTATATTTGTTGACCGATTTTTCAACCGATTTTGCCGCAGATTCTATTCATTTCGCAAAAAATTACCAATTACGTGACCTACTTCAAGTATGGCATGCACGTTGCACTATTGAAATCAGTATGGGCGCGTAAAAAAAAGTGTGGGCGCGCAAAAAATTACTAACTACGTGACCTACTTCAAGTATGGCATGCACGTTGCACTATTGAAATCAGTATGGGCGCGTAAAAAAAGTATGGGGGCGCAAAAAAATACCAATTACGTGACCTACTTCAAGTATGGCACGTACGTTGCACTATTGAAATCAGTATGGGCGCGTAAAAAAAGTATGGGGGCGCAAAAAATACCAATTACGTGACCTACTTCAAGTATGGCATGTACGTTGCACTATTGAAATCAGTATGGGCGCCTGGGTGGGCGTCCTAACTTAAAGTAAGTAGTTATAGTAAGTTAATTATACTAAGAAGCCGTATAGTTAAGTTTAACTAGCAATTATTTAACTAATTCCGACGAAAACGAGTTACCATTTAACCCAGAAGGATCTTAGCAGTTAAAGTACAGAGTTAATCTTAAAGTAATTACTCTTATCATCGTCCAACAGTTCCACATCATACAAGGGTTGAAAGCTTTGGGGTTGAATTTCTAAACTTTGTTTTATTAGGTTTAAAGAACATTTTTTTTCAAAAAGACCAAGTCACTTACATGAGGATATCTCACAATATATATAAGTAGTACAATATCGTGCATATGCGCGAAGAAAAGAAAAAAATAAACATCAAACATGGTTAAACAAGTAGTATGATACAGAACATTTAGTACAAAGTATGGTAAATAGGTTCAATTTCAGGTTAGTAGTTAATACACATTTGTTGCAAATAGTTGCTACCCCGTTGTACTGTATTTCTATTATGTAATATGGCCCCTCAACGATTTCGATGTCAGTGACCGGTCGGCTCATTACGTAAAGCAAAAATCGCACGAAAGACGCGATTAATTATTATTGAATGTCAAAAAATAGTGCTAATCTTTCGCTGTTGTGGTTGAATACACATTTACACATTCGATTCGTTTTTGTTACTAGCGCCAAAAACAATTTAGTGGCAATCACAAGAATTATTCATTAAAATGTTACGTCAAACAAACTATTTTTTTCTGAAATTATAAACTTTAAACTGCTCTCATATTTAATTTGGTTTTTGGCCTTTTAACCGTTCATAAAGTTCGAGAGCAAAAATTGCGCATCTTTGCTATTGCAATGCTTTTGCAAGATATACGTAAAAACCTGCGGTTTCATTGAAACCAGCACCCTGGTTCAAGATGCCATCGCGATTTATCGCTTACGAAGTTCGCAAACAAAATGTATAGGATTTGACATAAGCTTCGCTAAATGATCGCGATTTGGTATGTCATTTAGCGTACCTTATGTCAAATCCCATACATTTTGTTATCGAACTTTGTAAGCGATAATTAGCGATGGCATCTTGAATCAGGGCCCAGGCCAGCAACGCAGGGAGCCTACTCAAGATGCCATTGCTAATTATCGCTTACAAAGTTCGATAACAAAATGTATGGGATTTGACATAAGGTACACTAAATGATCGCGATTTGGTATGTCATTTAGCGTACCTTATGTCAAATCCCATACATTTTGTTATTGAACTTTGTAAACGATAATTAGCGATGGCATCTTGAGTAGGCCCCCTGGTCACGTTACGTGGGCGAATGTAGACAGCTCGTGGTCGATGAGACTGCGCGATAGCATGGCTGCAAAAAGTCCCCGTGTGAGAGCCCTTAAGGTTCGAGCACATTTTGCCGGGCCGCAGCGTGTCGGGGCGGAGCGCAAAAATCCGCTCAAATTGCTTCAATACAAATTGTATGAAATAACGCACACTGTGTCGGGCCGCAGCGGCTCGCATTAATGCGCGGCGGATTTCCGTCAGTGCGATGCTGCCCGCCCCGCCCCGCTGCGCCCCGTCAACAGTGTGCTATAGAAAGCGGATTTATCCATAATATCGTACAGTTGCACTCAAATTCCGGCAGTACACTGCACTCAAAATCCGTCAATGCGATGCGGCCCGGCCCGATGACGGGCCGGGCCGTCGCATTTTACGCTGCGTTGCGGCCCGCTCCGCCCCGGCGAGGCCCGGCATAATGTGCTCGAACCTATACATTACATATCATTTATTCACATACATAAAATGCTACATGATTTAATGAGTATAATGAAACACCCCTCCACCTTCTTCTTGATTGTCCAGCTCTTCATCTAAGCAGGAGCACAGTACCTCAGCACGAATACTCTACAGCAGAGGAAATTCGCACCGTATCGTTCGCTTCATGAGTAACTTAGGACTGGGGACGGTACTCTAAAGCGAAGGAGTCACAATAGATCCTGAATGCTGCAGTGACGTCTGGGCCTGACAAGGCCAGCCTTCGGTAAAAAAAGAGTATAATGATTAGGTATATCACTTAGCAGTTTATGTAAGTGTGAATATTTTTTTTCACTTCTTGTCATTTTCACAAAATTTAACAGAAAACATGAATTCAAATTATTAATTTGTACATTAACCCACCGTGCCGTACAAAATGAAATGTGTAATTTAATATTTTTGTCATAGGGTTGTCAAGTTTTACAATACTATTTATTAATCTTCTTTTTCTATATTATAAAGCGGAAGAGTTGGTTTCTTTAAACGCGCTAATTTCAGGAACTACTGGTCCGATTTGAAAAATTCATATTTTTTTAAATAGTCCATATATACCTATAGAGGAAGGCTTTAGGCTATATAAAATTACGATCTAACGATTTTCTTTACCCTGGTTAGTTTAAATATAACCCTACCAAATAAAATACCAAAAGCCGTTGAGATCGAACGGAATCGATTCTCGATCGTGTCGTGTCGGTAAGCATGCAGGGTCACCGTCCGCAAATGTATTGCCGTGAGAAACGAAGTTAGGCTACCGAAATTTGGCCGAAACCTAAACTTCCGCCGAAACTTGAATTTTAGCCGTAACTCGGCCGAAACCGAAACCGAACATTCGGTCGGACACTACAAATAATACAATACCAACCCTAGCTTAAGCCTAACGTTAATTTTAATTTAATGACACCTTTTCTTTACTTTCTGAGTACATAATTAATTTAAACCTGAATGTAAGCCATAATTTGTTCAGAAAGGGACTGAATAGTCGTACAAAGGTACAATACTAGAAATTATGTAAAAAATAACATGGACAAATGTTTTACGTTACGTAGTTTTACGTTCATTTTTAATTAATGAATTAAATAATTAAATTATGAAAAAAAGTAAAGCCTTACTATAAATTGTCCTATTATTATTTACCAATGGCGAAGTTTCGTTCTCTT
The DNA here is from genome assembly GCA_905187575.2 of Celastrina argiolus. NCBI lineage: Eukaryota > Metazoa > Arthropoda > Insecta > Lepidoptera > Lycaenidae > Celastrina > Celastrina argiolus. Next base: position 7,412,843 of record LR994598.1, read on the forward strand.
ACATAGTAAAGCAAAGAATTCGTTTAAAGGCCAACGTACAATACGCCTTTACAATAGGATCTCAGTAAACGTTTATAATTTTTCTAACAATAAGTTTAAGAAAGTAGTCAAAGAATGTTTGTGTGCAAGAGCATACTTTAAAGTTTGATTTGTTAATATTGAGTGATTATATTAATGACAAGCTGTGCCCGCGACTTTGTTCGCGTGGTGTTTGATTGAAATTGACGAAAGTCCCCACATGTGCATTGTTTGTTTGTTTAAACGTGCTAATCTCAGGAACTACTGGTCCGATTTAAAAAACTATAACCCGACTTCGCAAAAAATGGGTCTAAAAAGTCTGAAACAAGAAAATAATTCAATTTGAAATCCAGAAATGCATAAATACAAAAATGGTCAAGGTAGAGCCGTGGTCGCACCCGCTGTTGGCATCGAGCCTTGAATTTTTTTTCTACCGTATTTCGGTGTGAACGAATGCTTAGATTTTATTAGCGGGTACGACCACGGCTCTACCTTGACCATTTTTGTACCTATGCATTTCTGGATTTCAAATTAAATTATTTTCTCGTTTCAGACTTTTTAGACCCATTTTTTGCGAAGTCGTGGTATAGCTTTTTAATCTTTTTTTTTATTTAATATTTTTCTGTTTCCACATCAAATATAATAATTATTATATTCTTATTTAACTGTCCATTACATAGAAAGTATCAACTCCTAGATACTACTCGTACTTGTACGACCGTATTTTAAACCTTTATTTTGAATTTAACAATAAAATATAATAATAAATAAAAAATATAAATACATATTCGTAATGTGCTTGCCAAGACCTATTTTTGATACCAAACACGAGACAAATATCTTAATAAAATTTTTTTGGAGATAGTTTTTGAGGTATGAATTTCACAGTCCAAAATTTTTCAGAAAATTATATAGCCTATGTTACTCGCGGCATTAATACACACCTCATTCATCAAAATGGGATCAGTAGTTTAGCCGCTACGAGGGAACATACATACAAACATACATACATACATACATACATACATACATAGACTGCCAAAATCATTACCCTTCCTTTTGGCTTCGCATAAGTCGGGTGATAAAAAATATTTTTGTTGGATAGTCCATTTATAGAGGAAGGGTTTAAGCTATCTGGGGGCACGGTCGTGCCCCGCCAAGACGAGCCAAGCGAAGCGCAAGGGCACTACCTACCTTTTCTCGAAAGGTTTCGTCGATTATTTTAACCCTCATAACTTTGCTTTGGATGATGTTAAATATTTGAAAATTTCAACATCTAATGACACCAGTAAACACATGAAACACATGAGAAATGTTGCAAAAACTTGGAAAATTATTCACTTTTGGGGACTATCGTTGCGTGCGCTGCATAAACGGTTTAAGTCGCTTAAAACCACGCGAACGATTTTTTTTAATACAACTACGCAATAACATAATCCTTATACAGGCTATAATATTAATGAGTGATATATACTTTTGGGTGTGTATGGATCCGCGACGCCGTGACTCCGATGCCGAAACTGACACTGACGCCGACGCCGACGCCGACGCCTACGCTGACGCCGACGCCGTGACGCCCGTCTGACGCCACTACGCCGCGACGCTGACACCCGACGCCGTGACGCCGAAACTGACGCTGCGAGCCGACGCCGGATGCCGCGACGCCGACACCCGACGCCACGACGCTCGACGCCGCGACGCTCGACGCCGCAACGCTCGACGCCGGGACGTTCGACGCCGCGACGCTAGACGCCGCGACGCTCGACGCCGCGACGCTCGACGCCACGACGCTCGACGCCGCGACGCTCAGCGCCGTGACGCTCGACGCCGGGACGCTTGACGCCGCGACGCTCGACGCCGCGACGCTCAGCGCCCCGACGTTCGGCGCCGCGACGCCCGACGCCGCGACGCACGACGCTGCGACGCACGTCGCCGCGATGCCCGACGTCGCGACGCTCGACGCTCGACGCCGCGACGACTGACGCCGCGACGACTGACGCCGCGACGCCGACGCCCGACACCGCGACGCCGACGTGTGGTGGTGGTGTTTTCATGTTTTTTGCTTGCGAGTGTACGCATAAGCAGTGTGGGAGGAGGGAGGTGCATCAAACGCATGCCTATGCGTACACTCACTCATCTGCTTGCAGGTTGTGGTTATAATTGTTTCCCGGGATATTGCTAGATACAATATATTTAAATTTGTTTTAGACGTAATAAATCCACCTCAAAGGCTGTACTAGACCTGACCAACCACATAACTAAACACTTAGATAATAGAAAGAAAGTTCTCACTATCTTTTTGGACCTCGCAAAGGCCTTTGACACTGTATCCGTGCCTCTTCTTCTTAACAAACTAGAAGGGGTTGGTGTCAGGGGCATATCGCTTGATATTCTGACAGATTACTTGAGTGGGAGAACTCAATGTGTTAAAATTAACAACTACATAAGCAAAGAGCTCCCGATAACTTTCGGTGTCCCACAGGGAAGTGTGATCGGTCCAACGCTGTTTCTTGTGTATATAAATCAATTATGCCAGTTGAACTCTAAAAACACCAAGATAACAGCTTTTGCCGACGACACGGCACTTACCATTATTGGTGATTCCTGGGCTGAAGTGTTTTCTACCGCACAAAATACATTTGACGTTGTCTCAGCTTGGTTGGCTACAAACTCCTTAACGCTCAACGCGGACAAAACAAACTATATGACCTTTTCCCTGCGTGCATCTACACAACCTCCTCCAACACTTAATTTAACTGCTCACATATGCCCCAATTCCTCTCAATCTTGTAATTGTCTGCGGCTCTCACGAGTACCTACAACTAAATATCTTGGTGTCTTGCTGGATTCCAATCTCTCCTTTGCATCACACATTGATCTCTTGCAATCAAGAGTACGGAAATTAATTTATATATTTAAAACGCTTCGACACGTTGCTAACCCACAAATTGTTAAACAAGTTTATCAGGCCCTATGCCAATCAATTCTCACGTATTGTATTTCTTCCTGGGGAGGTGCACCCAAAGCTCGTCTACTTAAGCTCGAACGAGCGCAAAGAGCCGTCTTGAAGGTAAGCACCTTTAAAAAATATACCTTCTCTACAACTGAACTCTATAAAAACTGCAGAGAGTTGACAGTAAGGCAACACTTTATTTCGCATACAATCCTTTTGCAACATGCTGCTACTACTTTTAAAAATATAAATAAACGGCGCAGAGACAAAATTTGTAATATTAGAAAGTATAATTTCGTACAATCTATGAGATTTAACTATTTCATTGCACCGTACCTGTATAACAAAATTAACAAACATATTCTTATATATCAACTTAACTTTGTAGCTTGTAAAAAAGCTGTCAATGATTGGCTCCTTGGCTTGACATATGAAGACACTGAAAAACTGATATGTCCTACACTGTAATCATCTATTCACAGGCAATCACTGCTATTACATCTCACATTCATTTCATCATTAAAATCAACACATTGGCTTCACTTCATGGTCTTAATTAATAACATACTACATATATATATATACTATAATTAATACAATATTTTGTGTAGAAATAAACTTTTTTTTTTTTATTTGTTTAAATTATTCCCGATTGGATTTATGTATTGTTTTTGTTTTAATGAACAAACGAATTTATAAATTGAATTTATATTTATATATTAAATAATTATCTTTACTCTTATTGATTCCAATATAGAATAATTTTAACAATTGTTCTTTAAAAATGTAAAGCTCTGGTTATCGCACGAATCATACCTATTAAAATGTGATAAATATCAATTTGTTTGATGTTGGGAAAGGGACCAGTAGCTTTAACACAGGTTACACTGTAACCTAGCTAAGCTGCTGGTTGCGATCCAACCATATGTGTATTAATAAAACCATTGATATGTTAGTAATCATTGTATGCTCTAGATTAAGGTTTTATATTGTATGTGCTGAATAAAGATTATTATTATTATTATTATTTTATAAATAATGTAAGTTTTTGAATAAATACTTTGGGTGATGCTCAGGTCCAGTAGTGGACGTCATAGCTGAAATGATGATGATAATAATAATCTGTACAATACGAATTGAACAATACAAAACCGACAGAAATTTCCATCGCAAACGTCAGCCTGTCAAAACATTCGATTGTTTGTTTTGAATGATACCGAATGCAATAGTTAGCGGCTCGTTCATAAACAAATTACAAATATACCGGCCGTTTCCATGTAAATGCGAAGTTTAGAGTATTGTTATAATGTAATTATGCTCATATTTAAGGGCAGGTAGTCCATCAAAGTCCGCGCTTTTAAGTTTTTTAAAACAACCTGATACACATGCAAAAGTGTTTTGAGTTCTGAAATAAATATATGTATTATTTAAGGATATAATATATTAAAATCCGTATTCAGTTACAAGATTTAATAAACTTCACTCGATAGAAAAAAATCGTAAAGTTAGCTCTTTTCATGACGGGTTTACAATATCATGACTAAATTACTTATATTTTAAATTAGATTTTTGTACTTAATAAAGCTGCTAAATATTTTTAGTAAAATTCGTAGAATTAATCGTGATAAAATGTTTGTTTTAATTTCAAAGTTTTATTAACTACGAAATGCGTTAGCGTGGTGGCAATCCCAGCCCGTCAGTCGCGCACTGGCGCTTACGGACGACGGACCTGCGTCAGTTTATTCCGTGACAATGTCTTCCGCGACAATTTCAAGATCGTCGTGGGCAATAAATAACGCAAGCAAAAGTGCCATAGTATAAGACTATCAGTAGTACTACTACTGAATTTCGCTATGGTAATTCATATTTTGTTCGTATTGGCAAGTAAATACTAATACCTAATGGCGGGGCGAGGGGGGAGGGACTTTCGTGGGGGTGACTATGGATAAAATAAATAAATAAAATAAAAAACGTTTTATTTCCAAATGAAACTTACAAAGTTATTTTCGGAAAGTCAACAAGAAAAACAAGTTACCACCGGTTCAACCCTAACCCGCCGAGAAGAACCGGCGTAAGAAACTCGGACGGGGCCAACTTTTAGCAAAAAGATGGAAAATTGATCTTTTTTAACAGTATATATTTTTTACAATGTAACTTAATCTATAGCCTACACATATTAATATTATAAAAGTTAGAGTACATATAGTAAATAAATATAAGCAGCCATCATGGTTGGCCACCTTATTCCCAGGGTGTGCAATCATTAACAAAATCAATTATCTTATAATAAGCTTTAGCACACAAACGTTCTTTGACTACTTTTTTAAATTTATTAATAGAAAAATTTTGAACGTTTTCTGGGATTTTATTGTATAGGCGTATACATTGCCCTTTAAAAGATTTACTTACTTTGCTAAGCCTGATCATAGGTATATCGAGCTTGTGCTTATTTCTAGTGTTCCTACAATGATTGTCACTTTTTGTTTTAAAATTATTTAAATTTTTCCTTACATATAATAAATTGTCCGAAATGTATTGAGATGCAACGGTAAGTATTCCTATTTCTTTAAACTTATCTCTCAGAGATTCAAATGAGGACATCTTGTAAATGGAACGTATTGCTCGCTTCTGCAGCACAAATATTGTGTTAATGTCGGCTGCATTTCCCCATAAAAGGATGCCGTAAGACATTCTACTGTGAAAATAACTGAAATAGACTAGTCGCGCTGTATCTTCGTCAGAAATTTCTCTAATTTTTCTGACTGCATATGCTGCAGAACTGAGCTTATCTGCCAGGTTGGCAATATGAGGACCCCACTGTAATTTACTGTCTAGCGTTATACCTAGAAACACAGTGGTGTCGACTACGTTCATTTTCTCATCGTTTAATAGTATATTGGTTTGTACTTGCCTTACATTGGGCAAACTAAACTTTAAACATATTGTTTTATTAGAATTTAAGAGTAAGTTATTAACATTAAACCAATGTACTATTTTTGAGAGAGCACAATTTACCTCGTCGTAATTTGACTGTTGTCGCTTCACATTAAAAATTAGTGAAGTATCATCAGCAAAAAGTACTATCTCATGTTTATCCTTAACTAAATAAGGTAAGTCATTTATGTAGATGAGAAAAAGAAATGGGCCTAATATGGATCCCTGTGGGACACCTAATTCTATGTTGGTCCCATTGGACCTTTTACTATTTACCTCCACCCTTTGAGTCCTATTTTTAAGGTAAGAACTCAAAAGGTCGAGTGACGGTTCTCTTATGCCATAGTGGTGCAATTTTCTGATCAATGTAGCATGCTCAACACAATCAAAGTCCTTGGAAAGGTCACAAAACACACCTAGCGCATCCTGCGACCTCTCCCAAGCTTCAAAAATATTACAAAGAAGACCTATACCAGCGTCCGTTGTGGATCGACCCTTAGTAAAACCATATTGACTATTATGTAAAAGATTGTTTATATTAAAATGTACTAATAACTGGTTTAAAATTAATTTTTCAAATATTTTACTAAAAGTCGGCAGAATCGATATAGGTCTGTCATTTGTCGGATCAGACTTATTTCCAGCTTTAAATAAGGGTATAACCTTGCTATGCTTCATCTGGGGGCCTACCACGACCTTTCCTAAAACTATCATGTTTCCAGTCCACTTTGATACAAGCCTTCAATAATATTACTTTAATTCGTACCATGAGCCCATAATTATCTATCAAAACAAAATTGTTTTAATCCTGCTTAGGGATGTGTAAGAACGAACAATATCAGGTTGATTGTCTATGCCTTGCTATGGGTGAAAACGAGATAGCAACATTTTTTCAAGCTCTTTGTCCTTCTCGCACGAATATTGCGAATTGCGTTTCGTATTACGGATTTGATATATACAAATATATTAATTTCTCGTTAGAGAATAAGGCAAATTTAAAATGTTGTGTCTTAAACTCAATTATATTTATTTGATTAGACATAATATATCACAAGACTCTTTAAAAAATTGAGTGAATATACAGAAAAATTGTTTATAAACTTCAAATGTTTTTAAAACGGATCGTACTTTATCATTGACTGAAGTGCTTCTGTAACGCGCTTTATCTTAAAAAGTGTGTGTGGTGTGTTTTGCATTTTAAAATCAGAATTCATGTACAAAAGTTTTTCTCGTTTGTATATTGGAGCTTTCGTTTCAATAGCGGAACCCTAAACTTCTATTTGACAAAGGGACAAGCGTTTGAAATATTATGATTTCTGTTAACATGGTTCTAATAAAATACAACAAAAAAATTGTAAAAACAAAAGGTCTACTTGGGTTGTGTAATAAATCTGCTATTTTATTGCAACCAGATGTGGACACGGTATGGGAATACGATTGTTTACGCTATTGCTATTACTCTGAGCCCTGCTGTAGAATAAGGACGACATAGACCGTGCCTTTCGAGTGCTTAACGAATTTTTAAAATTGTACACAATTCCTATGACAAATAGAAAGTGAGTATATACCAACAAAAAATAGTTTCAAAAACCTAAAGTCACTATACCAAGGCAGAGGCTACCGACGTTAAAGGAATTTCAAGTGGCTTGTGTTTTTACTTACAGTGTTGGATCTCGCCGGGTTTCTGTGCATCAACTAGATATTTTATGGGAACACCTACATGCTCATAGGGATATTGCTGTTTCCTATAATAGATCGCTCCAAGCGAAAGAGTACTCCAAAAGAAAGTGGAAAGAGATTGCTGAAACCTTAAATGCACAAGGCGAAGGCGCTCATAAAGATTGGAAGAGCTGGTCCAAAGTAAGTAAACTATAATAACATATTATTAATCTTTATTTCAACATTACTTAGTCCATAAATTTAATATAATGTATTTTTTCAGTATTGGATTGATTATAAAGCCAAATTAAAAAAAAGAGTAGCCGCCTTGCGATTGTCCCAGCGTAGGACTGGTGGAGGTCCATCAACAGAGCAACCTCTGTCTGACATTGAAAATAAATTCCTTCAGATACTGGGCAATGACTATGGACAAGGGCTGAGTGGTGTACAGGTGGAACCATTTCCGGTGAGACACAAATAATATTTGTTTATTAGATTAAATATGTAATATATTAAATAGTAAAACACCTACACCAGGGTGAAGGAAGAGAGAGAGTGCTTTTGTGTATCGCGCACACACTTGGGCACTACAAAATAACTCCTGTGTAGCTGGCCTGGTTTCAATGGAACTGGAAATATTTATAAAACATAACATATTATGTAAAAATTTCCTTAAATTCAAAATTAAAGCACATATTATCTTTTATCAGTCATATTAGTATTATTAGTTGGTATATAGAAAAGTTAAAACAAATTATATTATATTTTTTATGTTTACAGCCCTCCGGGAGCACACAAGCTATAGAGGTTGAGTCACCAATCATTGACTTTCCTTTCCCCGAGTCCTTGAACCTGAATCAAGAACATTCTCCAGATTCCGAATCAATATTAATTGCTCCAACAGTACCCCTTCACAACCTTATAGTCCAAGAGCCACAACTCCTTCGACCATCCCCTATCCGGACCCCTCTCCCTGATCCACCTCCACCTCCACCAGCTGAAGCTGTGCTCTCGCCTCGACGACGACGTCCCCGGCGACAATTGCCAATCTCCCATGAGGCTGCCAGACGTTCTCTTGTACAGTCGGCAGAAAGTAGATCACAGGCTACTTTAAGTACTTACCAATGTCTAGCGGAGATAAAGGACACTTTAAAAGAGTTGTGCAGTATCCATTTGAGGATTGAGAGGCAAGTATGACATTTTTATATTTTACACAGCAAAACTCAAAAAGTTTGTATTTTTGTTACTTTCATACATAGGTATGTAACTGATAACATACATTAACTTATAGAAATATAAGGACACAAAAACTAATAAAACAAAGACTAGAAAATCATCTCTTATTTGTTGTAATGACAACTTATAAATTTAGCACATAAATACAATCAAATACAATATTTTAATAAAACATATTTTTTAGTTTTTAAGAATAAAAATGTTTGGTTTCAGGGTCATAAATTCCGCCTTTCCCAGAGCCGCTGAATAAGAGCATTACGTGTGGCATGACCTCGTTGCAGCTCTATGTTTACACTGCCTGGAAGCACTTCCGCCCTCCTGAGGCTAAATTGTAATTGGGCTTCTAGTGTCACCTCTTCATGGTTTAAGTGTGGTACTGGAGTGTTAGCCCTATTGCAAATGTTATGTAATATTACACAAGCATTTACAATAGAGCCTGCTACCCTCGGTGTGTAGTGTAACACTCTGTGCACAAGTAAGCAACGGAAACGTGCTTTAAGAAGCCCAATCGCTCGCTCCACAGTGTTCCTAGTGCGAACATGCAAATTAGTGTAGTATGCTTCGGGTGTGTCTGAGGCCGCATCTAATATTGGGGTCATCATATTTTTCCTCAGTGGATAACCGGAGTCACCTTAAAATAATACATATAATAATGTTAAACTGTATATTTACTCATCTAGTTTTAAGTTAATTTTTAATACAATTATGTAAAAAATTGGGCAATGAATAAAGGCTTTTAATATGTTATTATTATTACCTAGGAACCAAATATTTTCTGTCTCTCCAAGGTTTTCAAGATGGTCCTCCAATGGATGATTGGCCCATATGAATGAGTCATGTGTCGCACCACCATAACTTGCATCCACACTAGTAATGTTAATTTTTGCATCACAAACCTGAAACTTGTAATTCATTAAACATATAAATAACTAGCTGTGCCCGCGACTCCGTACGCGTGGAAAAGTAATTTAGGGCAGTGTTATAATAAATCTGTTTTAAAAATATTTTTAGTTATAAAAACTGTCGTCGAGGTATTTAAAAAACTACTTTATGTTGACAATTCCTACTACCAGCTTGACAAACGTGTATAATTACTATAATGCGAACGGGACTACTTGATAGTACGCTCACATACACGACGAACATCTAGTACTAAGATTTGTATGGATTTTGCGCCGCAGCGACTGCAGACGATGATCGTTTCCACGCCGACGCTGCTGGTGTGGCGACAATGATATTAAGACAGCGCGCCGCAAAATTTTGCGGTATTTTAGCCTTTAGGTGCGTAAGTCCGACTCGCACTTGCCCGGTTTTTTATTTATTAATAACCAAACATGTAGGTACTGATTATAAATCACTTCACTGTTAAAGTACTGATTTTATACAGAAATGTAGCAAAATATAGAAAGTACCAAAAGAAAGAAAACAAACCTAAGTTGTACCTAACATAAAAACCATTCGGTCCATAATAAAAACTAAGAAATAAAAATATCAAGAAAAACATAAATCTAACTTATATTGACATAACTTTTTTAGTTTAACTGTAAACACAATACTTATGTTAATCAAAATTCTATGTATTATGCAGTTATCGAATACATAATTTGGACAAAGAAGACTATAAAATGTACAGTAATAGTAGGCTGTAGTATGAATTTTAACGGACGGAATGAGAACTATAATATACAATGCAATGCACGCTGAGTTTAACTCTCGGATAACGTATTGTATAAATGTAGGTACCTACTCAACTTTGCTATAATTGTATTAAAAGTACGGCATTTGGCGTATAGATGTCGCTATTATGGTCTGCTCTGCATCGCGCTATCGCTTGTAAGATAGATTTGTATATGAGAATACTCTATCAATATTATGATATTTGGCAAAAAAACCCATAATAATCTGTTAACACATATCCAGGACAGGCCGCAAAAGGCTATAATTTCAAAAGCTATCTTGATTGGAATCGAGTTGTATCAACAGTTTTCCCCTGTAACACAGTTTAGTAACTATCAAGATGTTTTTTAACGTATGTATATATTAAAAAAAAGGAAAAACAAAATAAAGAGCAATATATTTATGAAAACCTTAAAACTGTTTTTAAAATTCCGTACCTCAAAAGGAAAAAGCGAAACACATATTATAAGATCATTTCCATGTCCGTCTGTCTGTCAAGACCCTTTTACTCAGAAACGCCTGTAGGTATCAAGATGAAAATTATATAAAATACTGAATTCCCGTGAACTCAAAATCATAAAATTTGAAACCAAGCAACGTCTAAAACCATACGTTTTTAGTAACATTATATAGATAGTAAAAATATTTTGATTTTTTTAAACTTAGTACCGTTTGTCATGAATGTGTATAATTGAAACTTATAACAAATACTTATCTCACAACAATACATACAAATCTCTAATATATTCAAGCTGTAACCAAATCAAAATTCTATGTCAATCAGGTTTGTATGGAGCTCTCGGTGCGCAAGTCCAACTCGCACTTGGCCGGTTTTTATTTATTTACTTATTACTAACCCACGCTAACAAATATGTATACAGTACCTACTTATCACAAAGGACTTTACAGTAAAAGTACTAACTGATTTTATACAAATAACTTTCATAATAAACTCAAGAAAAAAAATCTTAGATTGTCCCTACCTAGCAAGCCTAAAACTAACAAATAAAAGTCACCCCCGCGGCCCCGGTGCGTTTGCTGCGAATACAATTTGAAGCGGCGCGGCGGCGCGGCGGCGCGGCGGCGCGGCGGCGCGGCGCGCGGTTCCCGGGCCCGCCGCGCGCTTCCTACAAACGTCCAGCAAAAACGACATGATCTTTTAAAATTGTCATAACTTTTTTATTTATGAACCGATTTACATAAAACAAACACTAAATGTTAAGTGAAGCTTGCCGCAATATATTAGTGAAAAGTCCATCTTAATCGGATAAGCCGTTTCTGAGATTAGCGTGCACAAACCCACAGACAAACAGACAAACAGACAAACAGACAAACAGACAAACAGACAAAAATTTCAAAAATCATAGTTTTGGGTACTATTGCGTAAATAAAGGTCCCCTATCATATTTTTTTTCAAATATCTTCAATGTACAGACACGACTCCTCTACAGATTTATTATATGTATAGATAATAAAAAAATTATAATGGTAATTTCTAACTTTAATTCTTAAATATGTAAGTAAAATTATAATTTAACTTACATATTTAAAACTTGTACTAGGTATAATAAGAACATATTATTTTTAATAAAAACAATATTTTGTTTCACTAGATATTTTTCTTTCATTTTTTTTTATTTAGAAAATAGTTATTTTCAATTAAACTTATTCTTTGTTTTTTAATATAACTATGATATAACCAACTCAGAAATGATCACTCATTTTTTATAACTTACTACTTGAACATTCAGTGAATGGTAATTTTTGCGACAGTAATAGCGGTCTTCATTTTGTGCTGGGCGAACTATTGCTATGTGGGTACAGTCTATGCAACCCAAAACCCCAGGAATTTTGAATTTATTGTAGAACCTATAACAAATTATTGCAATAAATAAAAAATGTGTAGATGTGGAAAGTAAAGTGTAAAAATTTTAAAATATATTCCACAGTTTCTTACTCTGTTTTTATTCTATTTCGTTCTTGGTCAGTTGATGGAAAACATATGTATTTCTGCCTCATTTCGGTGGAGTTCAGGCAAGAAGTAACTTGCGATATCACAGAGGAAACTGTTTGTTGCGCCATTGAATGCCCTTCAATATTGCCTGTAGGACGTTGATATGACCCAGTTGCATAAAATGACAATGCAGTCAGCACCTAAAACAATGTTTATCTTAGAGTTTTTCCTATGATGGCTCATTTTGTATTTAAGGATAAACGTGAAATAAAGACATACTTTGGTATCTACAGATAAATCGGTAGATTTTTTGGGGTTCTTCAGCATAGGCGCGATCTCATCGCACAAATTACGCGCAAGGTCTTTGGTTAGCCGGTAGCGTTTTACAAATTCGGCATCCTCTAAATCGAAGGGGTTATAATGCATACGTAATTGCCTTCTCCGCCTCATCGTTGATGAGGTAGCATACGCATAATCTTCTTCCAAGAAGTCGAAGATCTCTAATTCATTAGCCATCTAGAAACGGACGTTGTATATAGTTTATCTTCATCAATTCACAAAAACAACACTTTTTAAACAAAAACAATGTATAATTTTAGTGGCGTACTTACTTTTTAAGTCAATTATTACTTTGTATGATAATTGAAAGATTAAAACAATGATAATTCCAATACGAAAAACCAACTTTTTTATGATCGCTAGTTTGACATAAGTTTGACGTAAAAGTAATATTACTGCCCTGTCAAACAGTGTAAATTGTACCTCATGGTACGCTTAGAACGAATGATATTACGCTGACGTCACAAAACGTCTCGATGAAACTATGTTATAACAGTATTGCTTTTAAGACTTCATGGTACGAAATTTCGAAGTAACATTAAAATAATATTATATTTAGAGCTGATGGTAGGCCCCCAGGTCAGGAAAAACACCACTCTTTATGGATGGATCTAATATATACAGGTTGTAAAAAGCGCAGTCACTATAACTTTGGGATATGATTATACTACCTTGTCTCATTCTAGAAATGTATTTTTTATATTTTTTTTACAAAATTTTGAAGAAAAAATTTTTTTTTTGCATTATTGTTATTATTGCAACAAAAAAAATAAGAAATGGTCAAAAGTAAAAAAAAACTTTTTTTAGTTTTTGACAAAAGAAAAATATAAAAAAATACATTTCCAAAATGAGGAAAGGTAGTATAATCGTATCTCAAAGTTATAGTGACTGCTCTTTTTACACCCTGTATAATAGACCCTTCCATAGTCACCCATATCTCAACCATTAGAGCATCTACACTCCTGTGTGAGGGTTCCCTAGAATCGGACGAAGGAGCTCTACATTTTGGCACCGTGCGATTTTCCAAAATCATCCCCTAACTCAAAATATGCCCTTCAAAACTTTTTCCATATAATAAATATACAGGCTGTAAAAAGAGCAGTCACTATAACTTTGAGATACGATTATACTACCTTTCCTCATTTGGAAATGTATTTTTTTTATTATCAAAAACTAAAAAAAATTTTTTTACTTTTCACCAGTTCTTATTTTTTTGTCACAAAAATAACAATAAAGCAAAAAATAAGTTTTAAGTTTGTAAAAAAAAAAGAAAAAAGACGTACATTTCTAGTATGACAAAAGGTATCAATCATATCCCAAAGTTATAGTGACTGCTCTTTTTACACCCGTTATATACTGTGTAAAAAAATACATTTCCAAATTGAGGAAAGGTAGTATAATAAATCGTATCTCAAAGTTATTTTTACACTGTTATTTTTACACCTTGTTTTACTAAACAAACTGTAATTTATATTTTTATTATAATAAAGAGGTTGTCCCGTATACAAGGTGTAAAATAAATGAGAGATAATAATTTAGGGTGTGTATGGGTCCCGTATGTAGAGTTTACTGTGAAAGTACCAGCACTGAACGAGATACTTTTTATTATTATTGTATGGGCAAATTTATGATGGTGGGGCATTTCTCGTAGAAACATAAAACTCAAAAGTGAGTCTATCACCGCTGATACTTTCACAGTAAACTATATATAGGAGGCACATACACACTCTAAAGTATTAACACTCATTTACTTTACACCCTGTATATTGGACAATCCTTGAGCGCCTTCATTCATCCAAATTTGAAATTGTTTTTGAGTACACCTCTTCCTTTAGACAGCCCCAGTAAAAAAAAACTCAAGGTGGAATCTGGGGATCGAGTAGGCCACAAATGAGACCCAAACGACCAATCCATTTGGATATGTGGCATATAAATAAGTGCGGACGTTTGCTTTTTGCATTTCAATAGTAATAAGTTCGTAATAGTATTTAGTAAAACGATGTATTCCATTTATCAATTTTGTAAACTGTATTAAATACCCACTTTTTAAATATAGTTGGCCACTTAGGTTTTAGTACTGTTTTTGTTTACTCAAACATGTCGAAACTATTTTGGTATCAAATTTCATACTGAAAACTTAAATTTATATATTTTTTGTCAAAGGCGTAATAGATTCTATTCGATCGTAATATTTATGTCTATAGTTATCCTACTGCATATTTGTATACTATGTCGTTGGCGGGGGTCATGTGAGTTCACAATCGCTGCGTCCGCGCGGAGCAGCGCTCGCGCTGCCGTGATTGCGCTAAATGCCTACTTCTTCAGGAATACCTGCCCTTAACGCCCCCGTGGTCTGGTTCCGCAGACCACGTTTGAGAGAAATACAAAATAGGTATTTATAAAATCTATTGCTGTCTCGCAGTGCCTTTTTTTTTTGATTTCGCAAGGGAAATGCGTTACGCATCCCCCCGAGAGGGTCCCCGAGGGGTATATGGGACTCCCGGCTTGCTACGGCCGGTTTACCCACTAAAACCACTTGCGGATTGCCATCAGCCGTTATGTTGGGTGGAGTGCCTGGATCTGTCTAAGCACAGGCTACTCCTCCCTCGACCGGCCGGTTCACCTCTACAGGGACCGGACTTCCATCAAATTAAGAGAGCGCTCCGGCAAGTCTCGCAGTGCCTTAGCTAGCCAGTACTAGCGCGATAGAGACAACTGCAACTTGGACTGAAATTACCTATTAAAAGTACCAGAAATCGACGTTTAGGGGATTCCTGTTTCCTCCTCCAAAACTTAACCGATTTAAATATTTTTTTCTGTATTAGCTAAAAAAAAATTGAGCTAGGTTCCTATTTTTTAATTTTGTTGTTTATTGTAGCCAAATCTGTTTCCTAGATATTTAAACATAGCGGAGAGTCCATTTTTTTAGGTTTTTAAACGTCCATATCTCTTTAAATAATTAATTTATTAAAAAAAGGAAAAAATAGGGACGTACGAACAATATCCATAAATATTCAGGAAAAAAATAGTTACTCTAGAGGTATTATCCAGGGAGGAAACAGGAATCCCGTAGACCTCTATTTTTGTGTGGAAAAAAATTCGTGGTGTTTACTCTTAACCATGGTCTTGGGTACGATTTTCGCGTTGGAATCACTAAAAATGTGCTTTTCTACTTTAGTTGCAGAAGTGGCGCGGAATTCCTGTTACTCCATTCGAATAAGTTTTTCTTACCCGTCATTTTTAACCCCCGATGCAAAAACGACGGGGTGTTATAAGTTTGACGTGTATGTGTTTGTGGCATCGTAGCTCTCAAACGGATGATTTGATTTTTTTAATGCAGTTTTTTTGTTTGAAAGGTATATCAGTCGAGAGTATTCTTAGCTATGTTTGGTGGAAATCGGTTCAGGTATTCAAGGTCATCAGGTTGTTTGTTAGGTGTGATAGGAATGTTACACGCTAAGTCGGGTTTTTTTTTATTTTAGTTTTATTGGAAAGCCCTCATTTAATTGCCGGCTGATTACCGGATTGTCTGACAAGAAAGATGATCCATGCGTCGGACGGGCATGTAAAAAGTTGGGCCTCTCGTCAGTCGTGTCGGTTATCCGTCCCATTGGGCTACATGACGTAAGGAAAAGATTTACACATTAGTTTTATTTTTTTAAAGCACGTCTTTCTGGGCTTTTATCGAATGTGTAAGGAGGTAAAGCTTTCATTACCGATGTAAATACATGGAGCTTTTAAGCACGAAGATCTGTCTCAGTTGACATAATTAAGTTTCGGGATACGTGGCAGCTGCTTTCACTTTGTATATATTAGGGTGTCCTCCCCACAGCCTACTTTTTGAAGAGCGAGAATTGGGCCGATTTTTCCTTCCTACTAATTCTGATAGACTTTTTGTATCACGTATGCGTTATACTATTGTAATATGCTTTATGTTTTTTACAAAAGTCGGTATCCGCCTTCGTGGTCTAGTGGTTCAAAGCTCAAATTTGTTTTTTTTTGCGTCTACCCTCAAATTGTTTTTTTTTGCATCCACCCTCAAATTTGTTTTTATTTGCATCTACCCTCAAATTGTTTTTTTTTTGCATCTACCCTCAAATTTGTTTTTTTTGCATCTACCCTCAAATTTGTTTTTTTGCATCTACCCTCAAATTTGTTTTTTTTGCGTCTACCCTCAAATTTGTTTTTTTTTTTGCATCTACCCTCAAATTTGTTTTTGACGTCTACCCTCAAATTGTTTTTTTTGCATTTACCCTAAAATTTGTTTTTTTTTGCATATACCCTCAAATTTGTTTTTTTACGCCTACCCTCAAATTTGTTTTTTTTTTGCATCTACCCTCAAATTTGTTTTTGACGTCTACCCTCAAATTGTTTTTTTTGCATTTACCCTAAAATTTGTTTTTTTTTGCATATACCCTCAAATTTGTTTTTTTTACGCCTACCCTCAAATTTGTTTTTTTTTTTGCATCTACCCTCAAATTTGTTTTTTTGCGTCTACCCTCAAATTTTTTTTTGCATCTACCCTCAAATTGTTTTTTTTGCGTCTACCCTGAAATTTGTTTTTTTTTTGCATCTACCCTCAAATTAGATCTTTTGCAGATGCAAATATATACCCTCAAATTTGTTTTTTTGCATCTACTTTTGCATATACCCTCACACTAGATCTTTTGCTTCTACCCTCAAATTTGTTTTTTGCATCTACCCTCAAATTTGTTTTTTGCATCTACCCTCAAATTTTTTTTTTTGCGTCTACCCTCAAATTTGTTTTTTTGCGTCTACCCTCAAATTGTTTTTTTTTGCATCTACCCTCAAATTTGCTTTTTTTTTGCATCTACCCTCAAATTTGTTTTTTACGTCTACCCTCAAATTGTTTTTTTTTGCATTTACCCTAAAATTTGTTTTTTTTTGCATCTACCCTCAAATTTGTTTTTTTTTGCGTCTACCCTCAAATTTGTTTTTTTTTGCATCTACCCTCAAATTTGTTTTTTTTTGCATCTACCCTCAAATTTGTTTTTTTGCATCTACCCTCAAATTTGTTTTTTTGCATCTACCCTCAAATTGGTTTTTTTTGCATCTACTCTCAAATTTGTTTTTTTTTTGCATCTACCCTCAAATTTGTTTTTTTTGCATCTACCCTCAAATTTGTTTTTTACGTCTACCCTCAAATTTGTTTTTTTTGCATCTACCCTCAAATTTGTTTTTTTTTTCGTCTACCCTCAAATTTGTTTTTTTTTTGCGTCTACCCTCAAATTTGTTTTTTTTTGCATCTACCCTCAAATTTGTTTTTTTGCATCCACCCTCAAATTTGTTTTTTTGCATCTACCCTCAAATTTGTTTTTTTGCGTCTACCCTCAAATTTGTTTTTTTGCGTCTACCCTCAAATTAGATCTTTTGCAGATGCAAATATATACCCTCAAATTTGTTTTTTTTGCATCTACTTTTGCATATACCCTCACACTAGATCTTTTGCTTCTACCCTCAAACTTGATCTTTTGCATTTTGTATCTTTCACCCCCTTGGGGATTGAATTTTGATCCGTCGCTGTAACTCGTCACTTCCGGTTAGAGCGCCGACGCTTACCAATGATACATAAGCCCTTAATTAATTATCATCATCAATCGACTTCGATGTTGGTGACCGATTTCGTTGAAGCCAGACGCAGGAGTAATTTTTATAGTGCCCAAGTGTGCACAAAGACGCTCTCTTTTCCTTTTACTCTCGTAATCTTACTCCCGACACAATCGAGAATCTAATGAGTTAGAGAATTTGAGAATTACTTATACATATATACGAGGGAGATTGCTTTTAATAATGCATGTTGATACTTATTAAAATAATACAGTAAATCTATAATAACATCGTGATGTAGACGCCAGTCACCGCCTTGGTTCACTAGAAGTACTAATTCTTGTACGGCTCTTATAAACTTATGCTAAGTGCATACACCTAAGTGCAATTTAGCATTTTTGAAGGAAAAAAATGTACTTATTTTTATTTTTGAAAAATAGCTTTAAGGTTTTCTTTTTATTATGTCCATCTTTAAACACGACGTGACGTGTTAAAAATCATATTATTATTATGGTAATAGTCATAAGATTAAACACTAAAATTATTTATACATTGATCGTGTAATATTTTCATTTCTTGTTATCATTATAACATTACCGACTGTTAAATGTGTTGATAAATGTGTGTTTAGATGTTTCACAGTTCTAAACATAGATTGCGCTGTTAGATATCTGCATCGCGCTATCGAAGTGTCGAACGGTTTTTACATAAGATTTTATGGAAATTTAACATTGGTATATAAGGTTCCAATTCTCCCTCTATAAACAATATTATGTTAATATAACATCAGCCGGAGCTTATACCGGACCGATTTAAGTGATCGCCTTAATATTTTGTTTATATTTTCTGACTACAATTTACTACTTGCTGCCTGTTAATTCTTATCTAAATTTTACTTTCCATAAAATTAATACCTAATTTTAAATAAGTGGATAAAAACTAATTTTCTCATGGATATATATTTCATTTACAAAAAGTCGGTCACCGATTAATAATCGGAATAAAATAGAGCATACTGATTGCAGTAGTGCAACGCACTCAAATAAATAAAGTCGGATACAAAATAATATGGAGCAAAAATCTGACCGATGATCGGTCCTACAAAAAGTAGGTCTTATTTTTTTTATGTACTTGTATAATATCTATACATATAATAAATCTGTAGAGGGGTCATGTCTGTACATTAAGAATATTTAAGTGAAAATTAAAAAAAGGGGGTCTATATAAGCCACAGAACCTAAAAATAACATTTTTGAAAAAAATGTCTGTCTGTCTGTCTGTCTGTCTGTCTGTCTGTCTGTCTGTCTGTCTGTCTGTCTGTCTGTCTGTCCATATGGGAATGTTTGTCGTCGCATCACGCTAAAACCACTGTATGGAATGAAATGAAATTCGGCAGGCAGGTAGCTTATGACTTGAAGAGCATTATTGAAAATTGTTATCCCGAAAAACGAAAGGGTTCCCGTGGGATCTTTAAAAAATTGTAGCTACCTATTTGACGGTATTACAGCCAAACTACTCAACGTATTTAAATGAAATTCGGCAGGCAGGTAGCTTATGACTTGAAGAGCATTATTGGAAATTGTTATCCCGAAAAACGAAAGGGTTCCCGTGGGATCTTAAAAAAATTGTAGCTACCTATTTGACGGTATTTCAGCCAAACTACTTAACGTATTTAAATGAAATTTGGCAGGCAGGTAGCTTATGATCTGAAGAGCATTATTGGAAATTGTTATCCCGAAAAACGAAAGGGTTCCCGTAGGATCTTCAAAAAATTGTAGCTACCTATTTGACGGTATTTCAGCCATACTACTCAACGTATTTAAATGCAATTTGGCAGGCAGGTAGCTTATAATTTGAAGAGCATTATTGGAAATTGTTATCCCGAAAAACGAAAGGGTTCCCGTGGGATCTTCAAAAAATTGTAGCTACTTATTGGACGGTATTACAGCCAAACTACTCAACGTATTTAAATGAAATTCGGCAGGCAGGTAGCTTATAATCTGAAGAGCATTATTGGAAATTGTTATCCCGAAAAACGAAAGGGTTCCCGTGGGATTTTCAAAAAATTGTAGCTACCTATTTGACGGTATTTCAGCCAAACTACTCAACGTATTTAAATGAAATTCGGCAGGCAGGTAGCTTATGACTTGAAGAGCATTATTGAAAATTGTTATCCCGAAAAACGTAAGGGTTCCCGTGGGATCTTTAAAAAATTGTAGCTACCTATTTGACGGTATTACAGCCAAACTACTCAACGTATTTAAATGAAATTCGGCAGGCAGGTAGCTTATGACTTGAAGAGCATTATTGGAAATTGTTATCCCGAAAAACGAAAGGGTTCCCGTGGGATCTTCAAAAAATTGTAGCTACCTATTTGACGGTATTTCAGCCAAACTACTTAACGTATTTAAATGAAATTTGGCAGGCAGGTAGCTTATGATCTGAAGAGCATTATTGGAAATTGTTATCCTGAAAAACGAAAGGGTTCCCGTAGGATCTTCAAAAAATTTTAGCTACCTATTTGACGGTATTTAAGCCATACTACTCAACGTATTTAAATGCAATTTGGCAGGCAGGTAGCTTATAATTTGAAGAGCATTATTGGAAATTGTTATCCCGAAAAACGAAAGGGTTCCCGTGGGATCTTCAAAAAATTGTAGCTACTTATTGGACGGTATTACAGCCAAACTACTCAACGTATTTAAATGAAATTCGGCAGGCAGGTAGCTTATAATCTGAAGAGCATTATTGGAAATTGTTATCCCGAAAAACGAAAGGGTTCCCGTGGAATCTTCAAAAAATTGTAGCTACCTATTTGACGGTATTTCAGCCAAACTACTCAACGATTTAAATGAAATTCGGCAGGCAGGTAGCTTATAATCTGAAGAGCATTATTGGAAATTGTTATCCCGAAAAACGAAAGGGTTCCCGTGGGATTTTCAAAAAATTGTAGCTACCTATTTGACGGTATTTCAGCCAAACTACTCAACGTATTTAAATGAAATTCGGCAGGCAGGTAGCTTATGACTTGAAGAGCATTATTGAAAATTGTTATCCCGAAAAACGTAAGGGTTCCCGTGGGATCTTCAAAAAATTGTAGCTACCTATTTGACGGTATTTCAGCCAAACTACTCAACGTATTTAAAAGAAATTCGGCAGGCAGGTAGCTTATGACTTGAAGAGCATTATTGAAAATTGTTATCCCGAAAAACGAAAGGGTTCCCGTGGGATCTTTAAAAAATTGTAGCTACCTATTTGACGGTATTACAGCCAAACTACTCAACGTATTTAAATGAAATTCGGCAGGCAGGTAGCTTATGACTTGAAGAGCATTATTGAAAATTGTTATCCCGAAAAACGAAAGGGTTCCCGTGGGATCTTTAAAAAATTGTAGCTACCTATTTGACGGTATTACAGCCAAACTACTCAACGTATTTAAATGAAATTCGGCAGGCAGGTAGCTTATGACTTGAAGAGCATTATTGGAAATTGTTATCCCGAAAAACGAAAGGGTTCCCGTGGGATCTTAAAAAAATTGTAGCTACCTATTTGACGGTAATATTAGCCAAACTACTTAACGTATTTAAATGAAATTTGGCAGGCAGGTAGCTTATGATCTGAAGAGCATTATTGGAAATTGTTATCCCGAAAAACGAAAGGGTTCCCGTAGGATCTTCAAAAAATTGTAGCTACCTATTTGACGGTATTTCAGCCATACTACTCAACGTATTTAAATGCAATTTGGCAGGCAGGTAGCTTATAATTTGAAGAGCATTATTGGAAATTGTTATCCCGAAAAACGAAAGGGTTCCCGTGGGATCTTCAAAAAATTGTAGCTACTTATTGGACGGTATTACAGCCAAACTACTCAACGTATTTAAATGAAATTCGGCAGGCAGGTAGCTTATAATCTGAAGAGCATTATTGGAAATTGTTATCCCGAAAAACGAAAGGGTTCCCGTGGGATTTTCAAAAAATTGTAGCTACCTATTTGACGGTATTTCAGCCAAACTACTCAACGTATTTAAATGAAATTCGGCAGGCAGGTAGCTTATGACTTGAAGAGCATTATTGAAAATTGTTATCCCGAAAAACGTAAGGGTTCCCGTGGGATCTTTAAAAAATTGTAGCTACCTATTTGACGGTATTACAGCCAAACTACTCAACGTATTTAAATGAAATTCGGCAGGCAGGTAGCTTATGACTTGAAGAGCATTATTGGAAATTGTTATCCCGAAAAACGAAAGGGTTCCCGTGGGATCTTCAAAAAATTGTAGCTACCTATTTGACGGTATTTCAGCCAAACTACTTAACGTATTTAAATGAAATTTGGCAGGCAGGTAGCTTATGATCTGAAGAGCATTATTGGAAATTGTTATCCTGAAAAACGAAAGGGTTCCCCTAGGATCTTCAAAAAATTTTAGCTACCTATTTGACGGTATTTAAGCCATACTACTCAACGTATTTAAATGCAATTTGGCAGGCAGGTAGCTTATAATTTGAAGAGCATTATTGGAAATTGTTATCCCGAAAAACGAAAGGGTTCCCGTGGGATCTTCAAAAAATTGTAGCTACTTATTGGACGGTATTACAGCCAAACTACTCAACGTATTTAAATGAAATTCGGCAGGCAGGTAGCTTATAATCTGAAGAGCATTATTGGAAATTGTTATCCCGAAAAACGAAAGGGTTCCCGTGGAATCTTCAAAAAATTGTAGCTACCTATTTGACGGTATTTCAGCCAAACTACTCAACGATTTAAATGAAATTCGGCAGGCAGGTAGCTTATAATCTGAAGAGCATTATTGGAAATTGTTATCCCGAAAAACGAAAGGGTTCCCGTGGGATTTTCAAAAAATTGTAGCTACCTATTTGACGGTATTTCAGCCAAACTACTCAACGTATTTAAATGAAATTCGGCAGGCAGGTAGCTTATGACTTGAAGAGCATTATTGAAAATTGTTATCCCGAAAAACGTAAGGGTTCCCGTGGGATCTTCAAAAAATTGTAGCTACCTATTTGACGGTATTTCAGCCAAACTACTCAACGTATTTAAAAGAAATTCGGCAGGCAGGTAGCTTATGACTTGAAGAGCATTATTGAAAATTGTTATCCCGAAAAACGAAAGGGTTCCCGTGGGATCTTTAAAAAATTGTAGCTACCTATTTGACGGTATTACAGCCAAACTACTCAACGTATTTAAATGAAATTCGGCAGGCAGGTAGCTTATGACTTGAAGAGCATTATTGAAAATTGTTATCCCGAAAAACGTAAGGGTTCCCGTGGGATCTTCAAAAAATTGTAGCTACCTATTTGACGGTATTTCAGCCAAACTACTCAACGTATTTAAAAGAAATTCGGCAGGCAGGTAGCTTATGACTTGAAGAGCATTATTGAAAATTGTTATCCCGAAAAACGAAAGGGTTCCCGTGGGATCTTTAAAAAATTGTAGCTACCTATTTGACGGTATTACAGCCAAACTACTCAACGTATTTAAATGAAATTCGGCAGGCAGGTAGCTTATGACTTGAAGAGCATTATTGGAAATTGTTATCCCGAAAAACGAAAGGGTTCCCGTGGGATCTTCAAAAAATTGTAGCTACCTATTTGACGGTATTTCAGCCAAACTACTTAACGTATTTAAATGAAATTTGGCAGGCAGGTAGCTTATGATCTGAAGAGCATTATTGGAAATTGTTATCCCGAAAAACGAAAGGGTTCCCGTAGGATCTTCAAAAAATTTTAGCTACCTATTTGACGGTATTTCAGCCATACTACTCAACGTATTTAAATGCAATTTGGCAGGCAGGTAGCTTATAATTTGAAGAGCATTATTGGATATTGTTATCCCGAAAAACGAAAGGGTTCCCGTGGGATCTTCAAAAAATTGTAGCTACTTATTGGACGGTATTACAGCCAAACTACTCAACGTATTTAAATGAAATTCGGCAGGCAGGTAGCTTATAATCTGAAGAGCATTATTGGAAATTGTTATCCCGAAAAACGAAAGGGTTCCCGTGGAATCTTCAAAAAATTGTAGCTACCTATTTGACGGTATTTCAGCCAAACTACTCAACGTATTTAAATGAAATTCAGCAGGCAGGTAGCTTATGACTTGAAGAGCATTATTGAAAATTGTTATCCCGAAAAACGTAAGGGTTCCCGTGGGATCTTCAAAAAATTGTAGCTACCTATTTGACGGTATTTCAGCCAAACTACTCAATGTATTTAAATGAAACTTGGCACAAAGGTAGATTGTAACATGAAATAACCAACATAATATTTTTAACCGACTTACAAAAAAGGAGGAGGTTTCTCAATTCGTAAATATATGTTTGTTTTTTTATGTTTCTTCGCGGATATCTTCATCGTTTCTGAAACGATTGTAATTTTTTTTTATGTTGTGTAGGGTATAATTTAAATTTGGTCCCATTGTCACCAAAATGGTGAACTGCTGATGGGATCCGTGAGGAATCGAAGGAAATCCTCAAAATTTATGTGGAATAATATATTGATTTTGATTTTTTCTGAAGTAGTCTAAGCATATGTTACCAAACAGTAAGGTTTTGCACCATATCCTGGATCTATAATATCAAAAAATTTCGCGTTTCAGTATAACTATATATATATATAAATATATTGAAAAATTTAAACTATACTAATAGTACAGTAAACTATATATATATATATATATTGAAAAATTTCGCGCTGCTCTGGCTCCGCTGAGCAGCGGTAAACTATATTATATACAATATACATAATATATATATATTTAAAAAATTGCGCCGCTCTGGCTTACGCCAGGCTAGGCTAGGTAGACTTTTTCTCTTACTACAATTTTTTTTTAAATCAAAATAAATAAAATAAAAAAAGTTTTTGTTTTTCATTTTCCGTCCTCAAATAATCGTCGTCTGATCATTCGAGAATTATCCCTACTCAGTCTATACCCATCATTAAAATCTGAAAATTAAATAATTTTAAACAAAAAAAAACGACTTCAAAAGGTAAACTAAAAGGAACAATTAAATTTACTTCGCACAAAGTAATACTTATTTTCCAGTACAAGTGAAAATAATTATTACTTTGTGCGAAGTAATTTATTATTATACTTAGGTTTTGCAAATACGATTAATAAAGTATAGGCGTAGGATAGTTTGTTTTCAAGATATGAATGAGATGTCATAGGTACATTAAAATTAGAAAAGTTATGTCAATGTATGTAAGATTTATGTTTTTCATGATATTTTTATTTATTAGTTTTCATGATAGGGTACGGCTTGGGTTTTTTCTTTCTTGTGGACTTTTGTTATTTTGTCGTCTAAAGGAAGTTAGTACTTTAACCGTAAAGTCCCTAAGTAGGCTACATGTTTGTTAGCGTAGGTAATTAATAAATAAAAAACCGGGCAAGTCCGAGTTGGAATTGCGCACCGAGTACAGAGTACAATCTCAGTACAGAGATCTTCGTCGCGTATTGTTACAAACATCTTCAGTCTCGGCAGTGCCCACATCTAGATCCGTGATATTACAATTATGCGTGTTTATTTTATATTAGTGTTAATTTCATTGAACTGTTTATTAATAATTTATCAATCAACTGACTGTTATAGATTATATTATTGTAGTTATTTTAAATTATTTAATATTTAAATATGGCAACCCATGACGTCACTTCCATAATATTAAATTGTCATACAATTTATTATCTTAACTAAAGTAAGAATAATTATATAAGATTAAATATATGTTATTAATATTTGTTATTAAGATTAATATTATATAAGATTAATATTTGTTTACCTAATAATCATATTCTATTATATCCGGTATAGGTAATTATAATCATACCGGATATTAAATAGTTCTCATATTGATTTTTGCCCTAACGAGTCAATGATATATAAGGGTGTAACTCTTCGTTGTGACCAGACTTAAGAATAGATTGATACTGTTATAAGCAGAGACTCTGCCCGATTAAAATATTGTAATTATAAATATGGAGAGTTGTCTTTTATTCACGTCCGTAACAATTCAGAAGAGGGGTCAAGAAGAAACGTATCAAGGCCATACCCAGATGGACTCGAAAAAAGGAAACAGGAAGACAGGTCAGTGATGATTTTTTTTTTTTTTTTTTTCTTTCGTTTCTGATGACTCCACGCCCAACCCTACGCTGGCAAAAAGAGAAAACCACGCTGTGTGGCTCATGATTCGTTATTTTTACGATAAAATGTGAATATTGCTGGTCAAGATGTAATTTCATGTAGGTACATCAAACTTTATACTCTTTATTGGCAAAGACTGCATACACAATATGATAAATCGTAATACATTGAAAAATATATAAAACTTAGTGCCTTGTTCAGGCGTTTGCTAAATAATAAGATTAGTACATTTACTTCCCTATGTACATTACATACTTATTTTAAATTAAGTATTACATATAGATAATTATGATTATAATATTGTACCTACTAAGTAGAAAAATATTTTATAAACAATATTCTTGACCTTTTGCAAAGTATTTTTCTTATGAGAAACTTTTTTTTTAAATACCGTCGTTATTTATTTTTCTGTTAAATAGTAGTTTGGTTTCTTTTTATGGTAGTTGATCATACTCGTAATAATAGATAGACCGTCTAAACTACGTGCTAATGCTAAAGCTTATCAAACACGAGAAATGGTATATTTCGGATATGTCTTTTAGAAAATTTTAGTAAAGATAATAATTCCTTATCTTTAATTTCTCGGGAATCATCATGGTGGCGCGGAGGAAAAGTCCACAGCATATGCTCTGGGGCACGTGATTGTCGAGCACAACAACTGTGTGACACACTTCGGCAAGCTGCTGGGTAGCCGTTACACCTGGACCTTCGCGGCAACAGGATCAGCAAACTCCGGGAATCATCATGGCGGCGCGGAGAAAAGGTCTACAGCTGCCTTGTGGTCTGGGGCACGTGATTGCCGAGCACAACAACTGTGTGACACACTTCGGCAAGCTGCTGGGTAGCCGTTACACCCGGACCTTCGCGGCAACAGGATCAGCAAAATCCGGTGTGTATATTGATTCTTAATTTAAATGATCAAGTGGTTTTTATGCGCCCCGTAATTATTAGCTCCTCAAGTGTCGTTATTTATACTGGTAGTAAATTTAATATTATTTTAAATTAAAAGAAAACAAATGATTGGATTGATTGACTAACTTGAAATATTACCATCAGATATAGGCACAGAAATAAAGTGGATATAGGAAATAATGAAAGGGTTTGGAGATGCTTATTATACTCTTTCTTTGGGCATATTATCTAATATATAGTAAACATGCTATATCTGTGTGATACTAAAATAAAATCTAGTAATTAAACTAGATCTGTGTGACCATGAAATAATATATAGTAAACATGCTATATCTGTGTGATACTAAAATAAAATCTAGTAATTAAACTAGATCTGTGTGACCATGAAATAATATATAGTAAACAAGCTATATCTGTGTGATACTAAAATAAAAACTAGTAATTAAACTAGATCTGTGTGACCATGAAATAATATATAGTAAACAAGCTATATCTGTGTGATACTAAAATAAAAACTAGTAATTAAACTAGATCTGTGTGACCATGAAATAATATATAGTAAACAAGCTATATCTGTGTGATACTAAAATAAAAACTAGTAATTAAACTAGATCTGTGTGACCATGAAATAATATATAGTAAACAAGCTATATCTGTGTGATACTAAAATAAAAACTAGTAATTAAACTAGATCTGTCTGACCATGAAATAATATAGAGTAAACATGCTATATCTGTGTTATACAAAAATAAAATCTAATATTTAAACTAGATCTGTGTGACTATGAAATAATATATAGTAAACATGCTATATCTGTGTGATACTAAAATAAAAACTAGTAGGTAAATAAACTAGATTTATGTGATTATAAAATAACAATTAGTTAGTATTAAAAAAAAAACTATATCTATGTGACAATAAAATAATAATTCAAAATATTATGCAAAATTTGTGTACATAAATGTTTACACTAAAATAACATCTACCGAATAAACCAGATCCAAGAGATACTAAACCAACTCAGCAGGATAATTGACTATGATAAATAACTTAATAATTGAAATAGACACAATTAAATATAAAGAATATTTTGGTCATAATGTATTTAAAATATTTTCTAAGTGCAATTACTGTTTTCGTTTATTTCTTTCAGGTACACAAAAAAGATATGACGAAAACTAATCATCTTGCCCTGGGACATGGCAAAATGCAGGATGGCCGAGTGTTACAAACATCTTCAGTCTCGGCAGTGCCCACATCTAGATCCGTGATATTACAATTATGCGTGTTTATTTTATATTAGTGTTAATTTCATTGAACTGTTTATTAATAATTTATCAATCAACTGACTGTTATAGATTATATTATTGTAGTTATTTTAAATTATTTAATATTTAAATATGGCAACCCATGACGTCACTTCCATAATATTAAATTGTCATACAATTTATTATCTTAACTAAAGTAAGAATAATTATATAAGATTAAATATATGTTATTAATATTTGTTATTAAGATTAATATTATATAAGATTAATATTTGTTTACCTAATAATCATATTCTATTATATCCGGTATAGGTAATTATAATCATACCGGATATTAAATAGTTCTCATATTGATTTTTGCCCTAACGAGTCAATGATATATAAGGGTGTAACTCTTCGTTGTGACCAGACTTAAGAATAGATTGATACTGTTATAAGCAGAGACTCTGCCCGATTAAAATATTGTAATTATAAATATGGAGAGTTGTCTTTTATTCACGTCCGTAACAGTATATCAGCGTACTATCAAGTAGTCCCGTTCGCATAAAAGAAAAAAAAATATTATACATACAGACGAATTGAGAACCTCCTCCTTCTTTTTTTTTGAAGTCGGTTAATAATACACGGTCATTTTTCGAGCTGGTAGTAGGAATTGTTAGCATTTTCTTAGAAAAAATACCTCAAAACATTTACGTCAAAAACGGCCATTATTTGACAGTAAACTATTATTATTACTCCATCGGCCTACTTCTTTTGCCTATGCACGTCTAATACCGTGTATAAAGAAGCATTACTATAAATTAGTGATTTTAAATATCCAAACGACAGTGTTCATAAACTAAAAATGTATTTGAACTGCTGCCCTAAATCACTTTTCCACGCGTACGAAGTCGCGGGCACAGCTAGTTGTATAATATAATATTTCTTTTATGTATTAAAGATCATATATATCCGTATAATAAACATATTAAACATCCATTTTGTACCGTCCACCATATTGGATTCAAAATGGCGGCATTTATATTTTAATAATTTTTTTGTTGGTTTTGTAGCAATAACAGCTTACATAAATAATATCAGCTTACTAGGACGTCAGGAAGTACCTTATGAATTTTGATGATCTATAAATGAGTCAGTGACGAAATCTGGGGTTTTTAGACATTGATAAAATCTAAAGTATAATAGCTACAACATTCAAACTTGTATGTTTCATGTTTTTACTGGTGTCATTATAATATTTTGAAATTTTCAACTATGTAGCACCATCCAAAGCAAAGTTATGAGAGCTCAAAAAAACGACGAAACCATTCGAGAAAAGGTAGGTAGTGGCCTTGCGCTTCGCTTGGATCGTCTTGACGGGGGCACTCCCGTGCCCCCAGATATGTCTCTTTGACACTGATAATATAACTTATATTAAATTATAATACTAATTAGGTTGCAGCGAACTTTGC
The DNA here is from genome assembly GCA_905187575.2 of Celastrina argiolus. Lineage (NCBI taxonomy): Eukaryota > Metazoa > Arthropoda > Insecta > Lepidoptera > Lycaenidae > Celastrina > Celastrina argiolus. Next base: position 7,442,971 of record LR994598.1, read on the forward strand.
GGGCAAACTTAGCAAACTTATAATTGTTACAGAATTTCCGCTCCCCGAGGAACTGTTACCGAATTACGTGTTAAGTAAATACCTATACCATGTAATTATGTAAAATGTTATGTAAATACTTGTTACTTTTCATATTCAATTAACATACAATTACTTATATCGGTTATTCAAACTTGTATTATACGTTTAGAAGGAAATATTAATTAAGTGTTGTTAATTATTTAGCCGACTGCTCCAAGATTAATGTTTTCATTTTTAAACCGCCGACAAATAGAAGGGTTTTGTTGATTCTATATTTGAGTCTGCATGTGTTTATGCGTGCTGAAAAAAAGAGCAACCTCATATTATGTATTGTAGCTACCAAACGGATGAACCGATTTTTTTATTTAGTTCTTTTGTTTGACGTGATCGCAAGTGCTCTTATCTCATCGTCAATTTACTCACTGTTTAGCAATCTATCAATTCAAACAATCGGGGTTAATTTTTTTCATGTTGTTCATAATTTCTATTATTTAAAAAACTTATTACTGGCGGGGCTAAGATCGAACCTGTGTCTTATGTATATGATGCAAAATTAAACTTAATTTACTACCTCCAACCAACCAATAAACAGGCTATAATATTAATGAGTGATAATACTTTAGTGTGTATACCTGTCCCGTATATAAAGTTTACTGTGAAAGTACCAGCGCTGAAAAGTAGGTCTTTTAACGCTGGTACTTTTATAGTATAGTCTATATGGAGGCACATACATACCCTAAAGTATTATTATTAATTTATTTTACACCTTATTTGTGTTGTTAATAAACCCTTATCCATGGGGTGCCGGAATAGCAGCTCCCCATCAACCATCTTCCCCGTGAGTGTTATAAAAGGCTACAGGGAATATATTATGTCCGGAAATTTATTATTGCAGACATCTGAAAAATGCGCTTGCCAATCCACCTGCCAGGCGTGGCGAGCTACACCCCATAAAATACTTTAAGGCGAGGAGTAATCGCAACTAGCGCCACTCTTTTTAAAACAAATTTTACAGTCAAAATCAAAATATTTTATTTCCAAATGAAACTTAAGAAGCTATTTTCGGAAAGTCGACAAAAAGGCTACCACCAGTTCAACTCAAGCCCGCCGAGAGGAACCGAGAAAAAGAAGAGTGAACTTCAATATAATAATAATATCTATGGACGCTTCACACCACGTCAATCTGGCCCCGCGCTAAGTATCCGAAGTACTTGTGTCACAGGTAACGGACGTATATTTAATAATTTTACACTATAGGTACACATATTTAAGATTTTTATTATATTAATACACAAATTTAAAACACATCCGTAACCCAGGAACGTTGAAAACTTTTGGGATTCGAAACCTCTCGCTCGAGCACCAACGAGCTCAACCACTGCGCAACGGAGGTCGTCAAAAACGCAGCATAGTGTGAGCTGACCCTAAGCGTAATTGATCAGGCTAATAAGCAGTAAGGGAGTCACGCTACGTCAGTCCGCTGCGATTGATCGGCCGTCAGCGGACGTGACGTCAGTGATTAAGGGGGGACTGAGAATACTGCCAGCTCACGGCGATACAAGGGAAAATCACCTTTATTCCTTCCACAATTATCACAGGTGGCACTTGACAGGCGTCGCGTGATATCTGTGATAGCATTAAAACAACTCACATTGGCGCTGAGATGAAGCGCCGTTGTTTAGTCAGTTAATAACGAATTATGGCGTCAAACAGATAGGATTTCATAATCCTATAGAATAAACGCTATATTATGTTCGAAGTAAAGTTGAGTGACGATGGCGTTACTAATAGTGAGATCGCGCGAGGCGAACGGTTGTTGTAAAATATGTAAGATATAAAAATGCGTATATTGTTGGAGCGAGAGAGACGTACTTAGGTTTTACAATAATATAATCCCATCAAAAACATAACTTGTAAAAAATTGCAAGCCTCGCTACATGTAATTCTTTTGCCGTAAAAAGATCCACGTGATGCCACACTCTCGATTTAAGGAACTACCATCCACATCCTTTAAAAGAGAGATATCTAAATGGTTACTAAAACACTCTTTTTATTGCTTAAACGAATACATGTCTCACACAGAGCCAATGTAATGTTATTAAATTATTCAATTATTTTTATCTTAGTAATAATTTGTGCATGTCCTAAATTGTATTATTGTTATGAATGTAATTTTATTAATTTTAATGCTAAAATACACATAATATTATATTGTCAATTTTAATTAACAGATATAATTTTTTTTTTAAATTACGAGATGTATGACTATAAAATAATTATAATTATTTATATTTATGTAAAAATGTTAAAACTATTAATAATAATTATTGTCTTTTGCAATTGCACGCCATGTGTATGGCAGGATGTACGAGAACATGTTTTATAATTGTAAAGATCTTTGTAATACTACATTCTTGCAATAAATATATTCTATTTTATTCTATTCTCTATCGCCTGTGAACGTGGAAGATGGTTGATTGGTACTATTCTTACTCTGGCACTTGCGTATACGATGCGCGGCGTATGGATTCACGCTTCTCCAGTCTCAGGACCGGTAGGCTGATTATGTATCTTGCAACAGCAATGTGACAGGCGTAATTTGTAAAATTTTTTACAATATCGCTGTCAAACGTATACACTTGAGAGCGATTTTGTACACAATTGTACAATTTACGCCTGTCAAATTGCTGTTGCGAGATACATAATCAGCCTGCCGGGCCTCCACGCGCTGCCTGTTGTCTCGCCGTTCAGGTCTAGCCTCCCATGGCTCTTCCCATTAGCGCCGCTGGTTTTCCCCTGCGTTCTGTCGCGGTTTTCCCCATAAAAACAGGAAGTTTTTGGCGTCCGGTATCTTCAATACTTGATGCAATACCTCACGAAGAGGGGCTAATACATCGTGATTATCCCGCTCCGGGCCACTCAGGCCTGGAGTCTGTGACAGCATAAGTGTGCTACTTACACATCATCTGGCACATCATGGAACACATTCTAACATTATGACTGTTTGATATTACACATTACACCACAATTATATAATTTAATTTACTCACGAATGTACTGAAATGTTTACGTATGCTAAATTGTATTAACATTTTAGCTTTCAAACGCTGTTTGTGTTAGTTGGCAGAGGTCCAACCTCGAAATGCCGATGGGAGACTAATGGAAATTCTGTAGGTAATGATTTAGTCATAAAATTACACAAACAAATACTATAGTATTTATATAACAGGTATGTAAACCTGTTATATAAATACTATGCTTGCGAGTGTACGCATGAGCAGTGAGGGAAAGAGGGAGGTGTATTAAACGCATGCCTATGCGTACACTCACTCATCTGCTAGCAGGTTGTGGTCATCATTTTTCGCGGGATATTGCCAGATATAACACATTTAAATTTTATGCTATGGATTTCCGCAAAGTAACGCCTGATTCTATTAACTATAATGTTGTCACAAGATTATTATATTTTATTGGTATAGTTCTTTTGTTAATCTTTGCAATATCACAAAGTAATAAAAACACTATTAATGTTAAGTTTTTCATGATCATTTGAAAAAAATAAAGATATATTTATTTTTTATAAGTTGGCAGAGGTCCAACCTCGAAATGCCGATGGGAGACTAATGGAAATTCTGTAGGTAATGATTTAGTCATAAAATTACACAAACAAATACTATAGTATTTATATAACAGGTATGTAAACTATATTAATGGTATTCTCATTTTTCTGTTAATTTATAATTGAAGACATGCATCTATGAAGGTGATATGTCGCAAAAAAATTACCCAGAAAATTGAGTTTAAACTGTCACTTAAACTATTTAGGATATATGTAGTAACGTATTAAGTACATTGATTCTAGAGACGGATCTTTAGATTAATGTGTATATATTACTTTACGACGTATTCTAAAATGTTTCAGTTACATAATTTTGCTACAAATCTCCTTCATTCATTCATGTCTTCAATTTTGAGTTAGTATGTGTGGTGCAATGTTACACTCCAGCTGTAGTTTTAGTTTACTTTTATTTGCACCTCTTAAATTCACCTACTACACTTTTTCTCACAATTATCTATTATCACACAATCACACTTATAATATTGTAACATACATCTTGTCCTTACTACAAATGATAGAAGAATCCCCATCCTAATCGTGAAATCAACTATTTATAGCTCACAGGCAGGAAACAATAAATATAGGAACCTGACTGGAAACACCTTCTAGATCACAAATTGGTGTTCAATCAATAAATAAAAGCATGAGCCATAAGCTCATGCTCTAGGAACATTGTTCGCAGAGTCTACATCCTGAGGATGCTCCGGGGTCGGAGCGAAACGCGCGTCGAGTTTTGCAACCTGCATGGTGGTGTGGGGCTTTGCACGATCTTGTTAACCTTGCTTGTGTGGTGGTGGTGTTTTCACGTTTTTGCTTGCGAGTGTACGCATAAGCAGTGAGGGAAAGAGGGAGGTGTATTAAACGCATGCCTATGCGTACACTCACTCATCTGCTAGCAGGTTGTGGTCATCATTTTTCGCGGGATATTGCCAGATATAACACATTTAAATTTTATGCTATGGATTTCCGCAAAGTAACGCCTGATTCTATTAACTATAATGTTGTCACAAGATTATTATATTTTATTGGTATAGTTCTTTTGTTAATCTTTGCAATATCACAAAGTAATAAAAACACTATTAATGTTAAGTTTTTCATGATCATTTGAAAAAAATAAAGATATATTTATTTTTTATAAGATACAAAAGAGTTTTTCAAGTTAAACTGTGTAAGTAATGACGCCTATCGGCCTCCAGTCGCCCTTAGGGACACCCTGTCAGTGCGAGATTGATATGAGGGTATTACTAACTGATACAGTTATCAGTCACTGTTTAGAGAATATTATATATGTTTATATTTATTTATTTAATCAATAAAAGAAATACATAAAAAACTTAATCTACACAGTGTAACATAAATTACTGTTTTTCCGATATTGCAGAATATTTACACTGTTTAGAAAATATTATATATTGCAGAATATTTACACGGTTTAGAGAATATTATATATTGCAGAATATTTAGATGGTTTAGAAAATATTATATATTGCAGAATATTAACACTGTTTAGAAAATATTATACCTATATTGCAGTATATCTGGGGGCACGGGAGTGCCCCCGTCAAGACGAGCCAAGCGAAGCGCAAGGGCACTACCTACCTTTTCTCGAAAGGTTTCGTCGTTTTTTTGAACTCCCATAACTTTGCTTTGGATGATGCTAAATAGTTGAAAATTTCAACATATAATGACACCAGTAAATACATGAATTATACAAAGTTTGAATGTCGTAGCTACTATACTTTAGATTTTATCGATGTGTAAAAACCCCTGATTTCGTCACTGACTCATTTATAGATCATCAAAATTCTTAGGTTATTTCCGGAAATCTTAGAAAGCTGAAGTTATGTATGTAAGCTGTTATTGCTACAAAAGCAACAAAAAATTTATTAAAATGTAAATGCCGCCATTTTGAATCCAATATGCTGGACCACCATATTGGATTCAAAAGGATGTTTATTATAAGGATCTGATGATCTTTAATTTATAAAAGGAATATAATATACAAGTACATAAAAAACCTACGACCTACTTTTTGTAGGACCCATAATCGTTCAGAGTTTTGCTCCATATAATTTATGTCCGACTTTATGTATGTTGAGTGCGTTGCACTACTGCAATCAGTATATTCTATTATTCATCTACAAAAAGTCGGTCACCAATTATTAATCGGTGACCGACTTTTACCGAAGATGAAAAATATATTATTATATTATTTATGAGAGGAAAATTTGTTTTTTATCCACTTATTTAAAATTAGCGTGAATATGCAGGCAGCTTATAGTTGTAAATTGCTGTCGGTCACAAAATAACTGTCGGTGTATGGAACAGGTCTGGCACAAGCTCCATCTGTTGTTAAATTTCTTTTCTGTAAAGTTCTTTGTATGCTTAGCATTATTATAATGTGATTTGTAAGAAACTAGTCAGTGACTCAAAATATTCTATAGAATTCCTTGTGCTAGTTACCATCATCACTACTACTATTAGGTATAAGGTACTGTTGAAAATCCTAGCTGGTATTAGCTAATATTAGCACTGGGCGTCGGCAGGCGTCGCGGCGCTGGGCGTCGGCAGGCGTCGCGGCGCTGGGTGTCGTGGCGCTGGGCGTCGGTAGGCGTCGCGACGGTGGGCGTCGGCAGGCGTCGTGGCGCTGGGCGTCGACAGGCGTCGCGGCGCTGAGCGTCAGTAGGCGTCGCAGCTCTTGGCGTCGCCAGGCGTCGCGGTGCAGGGCGTCGTGGCGCTGGGCGTCGGCAGGCGTCGCGGCGCTGGGCGTCGGCAGGCGTCGCGGCGCCGGACGTCACGACGCTGGGCGTCGGTAGGCGTCGCGGCGCTGGGCGTCGTGGCACTGGACGTCGGCAGGCGTCGTGGCGCTGGGCGTCGGTAGGTGTCGTGACACTGGGCGTCGGCAGGCGTCGCGGCGCTGGGTGTCAGCAGGCGTCGCGGCGCTGGGCGTCGGTAGGCGTCGCGGCCCTTGGCGTCGGCAGGCGTCGCGGTGCTGAGCGTCGGTAGGCGTCGCGGCGCTGGGCGTCGGCAGGCGTCGCAACGCTGGGCGTCGGCAGGCGTCGTGGCACTGGGCGTCGGCAGGCGTCGCGGCGCTGGGCGTCGGAAGGCGTCGCGACGCTGGGCGTCGGTAGGCGTCGTGACGCTGGGCGTCGGCAGGCGTCGCGGCGCTGGGCGTCGTGGCGCTGGGCGTCGGTAGGCGTCGCGACGCTGGGCGTTGGCAGGCGTCGCGGCGCTGGGCGTCGGTAGGCGTCGCGGCGCTGGGCGTCGTGGCGCTGGGCGTCGGCAGGCGTCGCGGCACGGGCGTCGGTAGGCGTCGCGGCGCTTGGCGTCGTGGCGCTGGGCGTCAGTAGGCGTCGCGGCGCTGAGCGTCGGTAGGCGTCGCGGCACTTGGCGTCGCGGCGCTGGGCGTTGGCAGGCGTCGCGACGCTGGGCGTTGGCAGGCGTCGCGGCGCTGGGCGTCGGCAGGCGTCGCGGCGCTGGGCGTCGCGACGCTGGGCGTTGGCAGGCGTCGCGGCGCTGGGCGTCGGCAGGCGTCGCGGCCAGGGCGTCGTGGCGCTGGGCGTCGGCAGGCGTCGCGACGCTGGTCGTCGGCAGGCGTCGCGGCGCTGAGCGTCGGTAGGCGTCGCGGCGCTGGGCGTCGCGGCGCTGGGCGTCCGCAGGCGTCGCGACGCTGGGCGTTGGCAGGCGTCGCGGCGCTGGGCGTCGGCAGGCGTCGCGGCGCTGGGCGTCGGCAGGCGTCGCGACGCTGGGCGTTGGCAGGCGTCGCGGCGCTGGGCGTCGGCAGGCGTCGCGGCGCTGGGCGTCGGCAGGCGTCGCGGCGCTGGGCGTCGCGGCGCTGGGCGTCGGCAGGCGTCGCGACGCTGGGCGTTGGCAGGCGTCGCGGCGCTGGGCGTCGGCAGGCGTCGCGGCGCTGGGCGTCGGCAGGCGTCGCGACGCTGGGCGTTGGCAGGCGTCGCGGCGCTGGGCGTCGGCAGGCGTCGCGGCGCTGGGCGTCGGCAGGCGTCGCGGCGCTGGGCGTCGTGGCGCTGGGCGTCAGCAGGCGTCGCGACGCTGGTCGTCGGCAGGCGTCGTGGCGCTGAGCGTCGGTAGGCGTCGCGGCGCTTGGCGTCGGCAGGCGTCGCGACGCTGGGCGTTGGCAGGCGTCGCGGCACTGGGCGTCGGTAGGCGTCGCGGCGCTTGGCGTCGGCAGGCGTCGCGACGCTGGGCGTTGGCAGGCGTCGCGGCGCTGGGCGTCGGCAGGCGTCGCGGCGCTGGGCGTCGGCAGGCGTCGCGGCGCTGGGCGTCGTGGCGCTGGGCGTCGGCAGGCGTTGCGACGCTGGGCGTCGCGGCGCTGGTCGTCGGTATGCGTCGCGGCGCTTGGCGTCGTGGCGCTGGGCGTCGGTAGGCGTCGCGGCGCTGGGTGTCGTGGCGCTGGGCGTCGGCAGGCGTTGCGACGCTGGGCGTCGCGGCGCTGGGCGTCGGTATGCGTCGCGGCGCTTGGCGTCGTGGCGCTGGGCGTCGGCAGGCGTCGCGGCGCTGGGCGTCGGCAGGCGTCGCGGCGCTGAGCGTCGGTAGGCGTCGCGGCGCTTGGCGTCGCGGCGCTGGGCGTCGTGGCGCTGGGCGTCGGTAGGCGTCGTGGCGCTGGGCGTCGGTAGGCGTCGTGGCGCTGGGCAATTATTAATCGGTCACCGACTTTTACCGAAGTCCGAAGATGAAAAATATATTATTATAATATTATTTATGAGAGAAAAATTTGTTTTTATCCACTTATTTAAAATAGCGAGAATATGCAGGCAGCTAATAGTTGTAAATTGCTGTCGGTCACACAGGAGATAATATAACTGTCGGTGTATGGAACAAGTCCGGACAAGCTCCATCTGTTGTTAAATAAAACAACAATATGATGTGAGAAGTTTATACGGTTATCGTCAGTGGTAATGTAATATCCGTATAAAAAAATCGTAATTATATAAAAATCGTTCGACACCTCGATAGCGCGATGCAGGTGCCTAACAGCGACATCTATGTTTAGAAATGTGAAACATCTAAACACAAACATTTAACAGTCGGTAACGTTTTATAATGATTACAATAAACGAAAAACAAACGTTACATAAAACTCCAAATGCGTAGATTTTTTGTAGTCTAAATTGTAAAAACTTCGATACTCAAAGAAATTTGTGACCATAAATTAAGTACTTAATCGACTTTTAATTGATTGGCGCATGACAAAATTTTATAAGTTTCAATATGACACGATCAATTTATTTATACAATTTTAGTTATTACGCCTCCGTGGTCTAGTGGTTTAGAGCCTGGCTCTCGACTGTGGTCGTCGTGGGTTCGATTCCCACGTTGGAAACACGTTTTAAGTTTGGTTTAGACAAGGCAGGCTGATCACCTAATTGGCTGACAAGAAATATGATCCATGCGTCGGATGGGCATGTAAAAAGTCGGTCCTGCGCTTGATCTCCCGCCAGTCGTGTCGGTTATCCGTCCCAGTGGGTTACGAGAGTGAAGAAAAAGAGAGTGCTTCTATGCATTGCGCACACACATGGGCACTATAAAACAACTCCTACGTAGCTGGACTTGTTTCAATGAAACCGGTAACCGTCACCGAAATCAGTGTGGGATATATTATTATTATTATTATTTTAGCAAACACTAAAATTATTAAACAAGCTTATGACTAAACAACTAGCCACCCGGATAGTTATAGCACTTTCGAAAAAAAAAACAAGAATACAGTATAAAGAGAGTTCAATTATAGTAGTGAGGTGTTTTATTGAAGTTCGGTGTTACACAGCCACAATGGAGACTTATAGTTTTCATATCAACCCCTACAATATGGGTAACAAATGATGAGAGAGTTTGAGAAAACAAATACAATTCATACAAGATTTCATGAATGCCGCTATTTTTTATCCAAAATAGCGATTTATCGTTTTCACAGGTACTCTCACAATATGGGTATCAAATGAAAGAGAAATACAATAAATCATCTAAATTCCAGACGAAGAATAAGGCAAAAGTAATTGCCCGGGGTCAAAATAGGTTATTTTTAAACTCAAACAAGTCCATTAACCAACTTACAAAAATAAATGAAATCCCACCAAAAACATTTTCATGTAAAAATGTTGCCAAGACGAGTCTATAAAGCTTACCCTGTGAAAAAGTTATCAGATATCGTATAAAGCCAAGCTCTAAAGACTATTCGCCCTAAATCTATCAAAAAGTGGACAAATCCCATGTAGAACCAAAGTTCTTGATCTATGCGCCCTTACTTTACTATGCTTAGCTTCACTTACTCTACATTTCAGTTAAAACGTGATACTTGGCCGTTTTGCTACCGTTACGAAGATTTTATAGGCATTCATTTATCCTATATTGCAGAATATTTACACTGTTTAGAGAATATTATATATTGCAGAATATTTACACTGTTGAGAAAATATTATATATTGCAGAATATTTACACTATTTAGAGACGATTAAATATGTTGTAGAATATTTACAGTAGGTCCAAATAATCCCAGTTAATTAATAATAAAATCCCGGTGACAGACAGACATATGGACCGCCCGTTTGTGATGGATCGACAGCGGAGCCTAAGTAATAAGCTATGCCCTTTGATTAGGGAAACTTAACAAGGTATTTTAATTGAGAAATCATCACTTCTAATTATTGGAATATTCTAATTATTAAAAAAAAGGAAATGAAATGACGTTTATTTGGTTTGAATTTCGCATGTTTTGTTGCATTTACGGCCAAATATATTTTAAACATACTAGTTACATAACATAGTGCTTTTATTATTTAGTCATGTACAGAGTGATTAATGGGTCATATAGCAAGCTGAATGAGGTGAACTGAAGAGAATGACGCGTAGAACATAATAATCTTAAAATATATATATATTTCTTGTGTGCGTGTGTATGTGACTGAACTCCTCCTAAACGACTGGACCAATTTTGATGAAATTTTTTGTGTGTGTTCGTGGAGATTCGAGAATGGTTTAGATTTACAATTGGAACCGATAGGTGGCGCTGCAGTCAGTATGTCAAGCAATTAATTAATAAGGCAATACGAAGTTTGCCGGGACAGCTAGTATTATATATAATTTTTTTTTTATTTGATATTTTTTTACAATAAAAATTATTCCAAGTCTATACACGAACGCACTGTTCGTTGACCTAAGACCTTACCAATATTGAAACTCATCTGTTTTGTGACTTTTATGGAGATCTTTAATCGCGATTCGTCGCGTTATAGTAAGTAATTTATATGAGGTGTCAAATAAAAATTCTCTACGCGTCTTTCTCTTCACACTATGTTTGGCGTCATATAGGTACCGTGAATCACCATGTATAGAGCATCGAACATCTAACTATGTAAATTCTTTAAAGCAAAAATACAAACTCAAAATAAAGTACGGTTTTACAATTCAAAACGATTCCCAAAAGACATTACGACTAAGAACATAAACCGTAGTTTTACTGTAATCTATTTCGAATGTTCGTAATGTCTTTCGGGAATCGTTGATTGGCATTGTAAATTTGTATTCGCTTTTGAATCTGTCTCCGTGGTCTAGTGGTTCAGAGCTTCGCTCTCGACCCGGAGGTCGTGGGTTCGATTCCCGCGTTGGATCATCAAAAAATGTTGTTTTCAAGTTTGGTTAGGACAATGCAGGCTGATCACCTGATTGTCTGACAAGAAAGATGATCCATTCGTCGGATGGGCATGTAAAAAGTCGGTCCTGCGCCTGTTCTCTCGCCAGTCGTGTCGGTTTACCGTCCCGTGAGTAAAAGGAAGAGAGAGTGACTTTGTGTATTGCGCACACACTTGGGCACTATAAAATAACTCCTACGTAGCTGGTCTGGTTTCAATGAAATCGGCTACCGACACCGAAATCGGTGAGGGGAGCTATTATTAAGTGGCATCGCCCGGAGGTCTACCTATTGTTTTACAATCTGAGCTATTCCTATTGCACTTAGATAAAGCTATAAGTCCACAAATGAACTCGGCGAACTATTAACGACTATAAGGAACTATTGGAAGAAATCGCATTAGAGGTATTCAAACGGAATGTAAAATATGTAAAGTGGAATAAAGTTCGGAAGAAACCAGGAAGTTATTGGACTGGTATAAATGTTTGTGACAGGGTTGTCACATCTCGGATATAGGGATGTAACATTGACTAAAAATCGAAAGAATAATCGATTTTTCGCATTCCTTTTTTTTCAAATTACATATCAACATAAACGAAATCGAAATAGGACGGTAAGTAAAATAATTATAATAAACGACAATTCAAAAAAGGAATGCGGCTATGTTACAAAATAATCGATTATTTTAAATAAACAAGTGGATTATTCATAATCTTATTTTAGAATAAAATAATAGATTCTTCTTCTAACTTAAGAGCTTGGCTCTTGTCGGTGGAGTTTTCTCCATGAATTAGAATGTTAATGTTTTGGAATTAGTAAATGAAAAGAGAGAGACATTAAAAACCATCGAGAACAGAAGAGGAAAGATGTTAGGATACGGCACGACAACTTTATTAGATGAATAATTGAAGGAAAGATAGAAGGTAGAAGAAATCTTGGAAGGCCGAGAAGAACTTTTATGGACCAGGTGAAGGAGAATGTGATGGTCGTGTCGTATGAGGAGGTCAAGCGAAGGGTAGAGTGCAGAGAGGAATGGAGAAAATAATAGATTATTAAATAATAATCGATAAATTTTTTGCATTCCTAAAAAATACATAAATTATGGGGATTAAAAAGTCCGTAACCATACCTGTCATATTTGTAGGGTGAAAAAGTATACGGCAAAATCTTAGCGCGGAGGTCCCCTAATTCATCAAAACTGACTAGAATTCCTTTCTCAATTCCTACAGGATTATACACTCATCATTGGCCCCTGATTTTTCTTGTCTCAAATTGATCCCCCAAAGATGAAACTTGGGGGGAAAAGATTAAACTTTTAATTTGATTTAAAGATCCTCGTCTATCTATGGCCGGGATGACACAAAGTAATTAGGTCTTTATCTCAATTTATAGAGTTTTTACGAGTTTTTTTTATGTTTCTATGTTCCTTTCGTAATTTACGAGTTACAACTATGTCGGTACATTAAAAGTGTAATGAAAAATTGCAACAAAATATGTTTAATCCTTGCTAGTCCTGACTACTTCAAGTTACTAGTTAATGTACTATTCTTATTATAAAAAGTAAAACACTTTATTGCTAACATATTATTACATCTACAGTATGACCGGTGAGATATGAGCAATACTTGAGGACGTGATATTTGGCTATTACATGAGATGAAAAAAAATAATATCATTTAATCACTGAGTAAATGTAGCTTAAACTCGAATAATTATTACCCAACGCATGGACACTGCGCGTGGGTACGCGCCCGTACTAACGTTGATGTCGCACGCTGCCGCGCCGCGCCGCGCCGGCTGCACAGTAGGTATACTACTTGCCTAGCGCGTAATTTTCATAGTATCCATGTTTCATTTATTTAAAGTAAAATTGGTATATATTAAGTAACTTATTTTATAATGGGAATCGAGTACCGAGTACTCTCCGTAAGTATTGCACATGTCTCACCAGTCAGGCTGTATACTAATATTATAAAGCGGAAGAGTTTGTTTGTTTGTTTAAACGCGCTAATCTCAGGAACTAACCGATTTGAAAAAATGTTTTTTGTTGGATAGTCTATTTAAAGAGGAAGGCTTCAGGCTATATAAAATTACGCTGCGACCAATAGGAGCGAAGCGTCAGTGAGAAATGTTGAAAAAACGGGAAAAATTATTTACATTTGAGGACTTTTGTTGCGTGCGCTGCATAAACGGTTTAAGCCGCTGCAAAATGTCCCCGTGGGTGAGAGCCCTAAACCTTAGAAACTTAGAGCCCTAAACCTTAGAAACTTAGAAACTGAAACTTCAAAATCTTCGTCAAAAGTCCAGGAAAGGTTTAAACCGTTTGTATGCTCAACGAAGTGGGCACGGGTCTAGCTGAACGCACGGGCCTTGCCGTCTTATAATATATAAAAAAAGTTAATCGCTGTTCGTTAGTCTCGCTAAAACTCGAGAAAGGCTGAACCGATTCGGCTATTTTTGGTCTTGAAATATTCATGGAAGTTTTGGGAAGGTTTAAACGGTTTGTATGCTCAACGAAGTGGGCACGGGTCAGCTAGTTAAATATACATTATGGTCGAATTTGACTACAGGGCGAGCTTGTAAATACAAACATAATTTTAAAATAGAATATGGCGGGTAGCCAGCGTAATTGTTGAAAGGGAATTAATCTACAAATTTTTGTATTTAAATGATGGGGTACACAGAACTCGTAATAAATCTTCGTAGCTCATTATGTCTATGTATTTTATTATATAAACTAATATTATAGAGATTTATGATTGTTTGTTTGTATTTAGTAAGCTCCGAATAATCGGATAATATACTCCATATTATATGTGCTAAATTTCATTAAAATCGGTCCGCTAGTTTCTAAGCGTAAACTTCCGATTAAGCAATCCGATTTATACGCCATTCACAATCGGACCCAAAATTATTTATTTAGTAAACCCTATAAACCAACAAATTACTGCCTGCCCGAACTTCTGCAGCATTTCACAAAGTTTGAATCCAATTTATATCACAAACAATATGGTAATATGATAGGCACTACAACATCCTACCCCAAATATGTGCGAACAACTTTTAATCATCACACCAACAAATTTAAAGTTTGAAGTAGCCCCCGAATTTGCAAGCAGTGAACGACTGATGATGATGAAGCTAAGACCAGTGGCGTAGTGTGCCTTGGCGGGGCCAAGTATAGAAAATGTTTGGCCCTTATAATAACATAATATCTATAGACGCTACACACCACGTCAATCTGGCCCTGTGCTAAGTATCAGAAGAACTTATTATTATTATTATAGTTCGTTGGCGGTGATGATTTACGTCTCAAAAGATAACACAGTTATCACCGAGTCCCTGAGGTGTTTAAGTGGACCCTTACCCGAGTTCCAGTTTCGACCATTCCCCAACTTCATCCAACTTCACCCATTTCTTCATCCGTCAGCGAGATAAATAATTTATAGTCCAAGTTTAGCTTTATTTACATCTCAGCTGGAACTTTTAATGAATTATGAAGGATTAGGTACGGAAAGTTCTAGAAACTGGTTTAATAATTTTTGGCACACTTTAACTGGAATGTCTGATAAGAATAAAAAAGTAAAAATTATGATCAACGCGTTTACAACATTTCAAATTAGTCAGACTAATCAGACACAATCAAAATATGGAATCTTTTTACCTACTTAGCACGGGGCCAGATTGACGTGGTGTGAAGCGTCCATATATATTACTAGCTGACCCGTGTTCACTTCGTTGAGTATGGAAACCGTGTAAACCTTCCCCTGACTCCCACGAATATTTCAAGACCAAAAATAGCCGAATCAGTTCAACTGATCTCGAGTTTTAGCGAGACTAACGAACAGCAATAATTTTTTATATAGCCTATGTTACTCAGTGATAATATAGCTCCCTAATGAAAAAAGAGTTTTTAAAACTTTTTGAGTTAAGTCGTTACATACAAAAATACAAATCTTTCCTCTTTATAATATTAGTGTAGATAAAAGTATTAAATATATTTCCGTTGTCTGGTACTTGTAACACGAGTTCTTCGGATACTTAGCACGGGGCCAGATTGACGTGGTGTGAAGCGTCCATATATATTAATTATTATTATTATATGATATGCTCAAAACACGGAACACTAAAAATTACTGCATGATATTGCTGTAGCTGACAACAGATGTTCTTCTATGTCTATCTTTGTCGATAGATCAACCGCAAACTCCATCTAAAATAAATCAGTATTTTTAGATCAAAAATAACAGTTGTTCGGCGCGTTGGTTTTTGTTAAATCTGTTCTGACTTTGTTTTGACTACACACACATACGTTTTTGTACATTACGCAACTAAAAACATGTCTAATTTTGACAGATTATAAATTGCAAAGTCCATAGACATAGAAAACGGATGAAGCGCCATTGGAAAATAATAAAATATTTTATACATATTATAATCTTTTTTTTGTTCATTTGTTCCGCCAAAACTCGAGAATTAGTATGAGAACTAGCTGCTTTTGGTCTTGAAATGCTATAGTCTGGGAAAGATAATATTAATGTGGGTGTAAGTTGTATATGTAGG
The DNA here is from genome assembly GCA_905187575.2 of Celastrina argiolus. NCBI lineage: Eukaryota > Metazoa > Arthropoda > Insecta > Lepidoptera > Lycaenidae > Celastrina > Celastrina argiolus. Next base: position 7,458,820 of record LR994598.1, read on the forward strand.
TGTGGTTATTTATTTATTCCAAAATAGTCAAAGCGGAACATATGCTGGTCTAACTAGGAAGCATTAAAAAGAGGCAGTATAGTGAAACATGAAACTTTGGCAATGTCTTGGACTGGAGAGACACCCAGGTCTCACAGAATTCTGGCGTTGTTTCGTCCAATGAGCATGACCGGCAATTGCTGGTCAGCATAGCATCAACGACAATTTTTACAACTCCTTTCATTATAAAGCTTACAAGTTATAATTAAATTCTGTATTCATTAGTAATTTAAATATCAAAACAACTTTAAATAGTTTAAATTAAGCGTCTAAAAAGTGACAGACCCAAAACAGACAATCTTTTAGCCGATTTATTAACTCCACTGTAGTTTATATAGATTGTGACGTAACGCGCGCTGGTTGGCGGTTGCAGTCACTTGATACTCAGCATTATTTTAAACATTTTGAATAATTGTATATATTTTAAACATGTTGAATAAACTATAACTTTTTATATAATCACCTGCTCGTTTGCATCTTTAAAAATATAATGTCTTTGTTTATTTTCTATGTCTGTGGTCCCAAAACGTCATGAATCAAACGAGAATTGTACACAACTTTGTAAAACTCTCCCAGATCTATTTACATAATATATTAATTTGACAATATATTTGTTTTACAATATCTATACTTATATTATAAAGCGGCAAGATATGAGGGGTATAAAACCAAAATCCGCTATAATGCTTCTGGACCAAATTTGAGTTAGTAGCACCGTTGGAAATCTCGTAAAAATTGCTTTAAAATGCTTGGCTAGTTTCGTACTAAAACCCGCTAAAACATACAGAAATCTGCCCACCAAAAATTGATTCAAAATCAAAAGCCCCTATGCATACCAGTATCAAAATCCGATTAAGCTTAAACGTTTTTTGTATCCTGAGATATTTTTGAAAAGTACGTTTTAGTGGGTTTAATATACCCCTCATATTATGCTTGGTGAAACATGCCGTAAGTCCCGATTTCACCAACGGATTGTTAACGGCTAGTATGATATATAGATACTTATAGTGTTAACGGCTTGTTAAAATACCATGCCTTCTTATTAATTATTGATAGGAATTACGAGAGGAACAACATCATATTTAACGAAGGATTAGAGGTCTAGAGGTAGGTTAGGTTATTTGTTTATTTTATTATTATTTCTATATATTATTATTTTAATCCCATTATTAAGTTGCCACATAAATGTTTTGTAATTTGGTAACAAATAAATTAACGAAGGATTAACAATGCTTTGAGGAACACGCCCTAAATATTAAAATGAAATGAAAGTGTTAAATCAGAGAGCTCTCGCAGCAGGCTAACCAATTATTTGTGAAACAATAACTAGTAAGTATTTTGTAATATTACAGGGAAACCGTTCTGCGACTGAATGCAAATTGCCTATCTGCCTCGTTAGAGCCGGCGAGTGTTGAAATAAAACTAGATTTAGAGATCCTTACTAATAATATTTGAAGACATGAATCGATGAAGGTGATACGTCGCGAAAAAAAACCCCAGAAAATTGGACTTAAAATAATGTCACTTAAACATTTTAGGATTTGTATAGTACGTCCGGGATAAATTTAACCGAAACGTAAACAAAAGGCGTCTATGACACAACTGTAGATTAGTCAGTGATGCCAATTAAACAATATTAATGCGATGATTATTGTTGGCTACATGAATCCATAGACTATAGAGCATATTCTACAGTCGGCAGTGTTAAAATTGCGTATTTTTACTGTGAAGATTTTTCTTTTGATGTTTAAATATGTTAATTATCGTTTAATTGTAAAAAAAATGTATGGGATAATGAAGTATGATCCTTTAATATACCTGTGAAAGTGTTGATAAAATATAAAAATATAAAAAATTAGGTGAAATAAGAACATAAAATAAAAACTACAGGGGCAAACTATGTAAAATTTATGGGACAGCTATTCTGCGCCGAATAAAAAAAAAAAGCAAATCGTACCATTAACCTCAGAGTAATCGTTGTACATACATTAAAAAAAAAGTAGGCCGAATTGAAAACCTCCTCCTTTTTTGGAAGTCGGTTAAAAGTTACTTTTTACTATCATAACTATTTTCATTCTCTCTTTCTCCTTCTACTCATATTAACGAATTCATATCAAATCTATACTAATATATACTAATATTATAAAGCGGAAGAGTTTGTTTGTTTGTTTGTTTAAACGCGCTAATCTCAGGAACTACTGGTCCGATTTGAAAAATTCTTTTTTTGTTGGATAGTCTATTTATAGAGGAAGGCATTAGGCTATATAACATTACGCTGCAACCAATAGGAGCGATGCGTCAATGAGAAATGTTGCAAAAACGGGGAAAATTAATTACATTTGGGGACTTTCATCGCGTGCGCTGCATAAACGGCTTAAGACACTCAAAAACCACGCGAACGAAGTCGCGGGAACAGCTAGTATGATGAATAAATAAGTTATTGTATACATATCTAGTGCAAATAACACCTATGCTACCCGCGAGGGCGTAAAGGCGATCTTGAGAGAACTGCACATTTGACTGTGCAGAAAAGTTCTTGAATACTAAACTTTATCAAAATTGGTCGTGCCGATAGCGTTAACACGTAAAGTTTTCTTATTAATATTAGCATGACAGCCTTGATGCCATCGCTATTTGTCGCTCACGAAGATCGAAAACAAAATGTTTGGAATTTGACATATAAGCTAAATCTACACTAATCTGGGGACACGGTCGCGCCCCCGTCAAGACGAGCCAAGCGAAGCGCAAGGGAACTACCTACCTTTTCTCGAAAGGTTTTTTCGTTTTTTTGAACTCCCATGCTTTGGATGATGCTAAATAGTTGAAAATTTCAACATATAATGACACCAGTAAATACATGAATTATACAAAGTTTGAATGTCGTCGTCGAACAGGTCCGACACAAGCTCCATCTGTTGTTAAATTTCTTTTCTATAAAGTTTTTTGTATGCTTGGCATTATTATAATGTGATTTGGAAGAAACTAGCTTGTCAGTGACTCAAAATATTCTATAGAATTCCTTGTGCTAGCTACCATCATCACTACTACTATACTAGTTGGTATTAGCTAATATTAGCGCTGGGCGTCGGCAGGCGTCGCGACGCTGGGCGTCGGTAGGCGTCGCGGCGCTCGGCTTCGGCAGGCGTCGCGGCGCTGGGCGTCGGCAGGCGTCGCGGCGCTGGGCGTCGGCAGGCGTCGCGGCGCTGGGCGTCGGCAGGCGTCGCGGCGCTGGGCGTCGGCAGGCGTCGCGGCGCTGGGCGTCGGCAGGCGTCGCGGCGCTGGGCGTCGGCAGGCGTCGCGACGCTGGGCGTCGGTAGGCGTCGCGACGCTGGGCGTCGGCATGCGTCGCGACGCTGGGCGTCGGCATGCTTCGCGACGCTGGGCGTCGGTAGGCGTCGCGACGCTGGGCGTCGGTAGGCGTCGCGACGCTGGGCGTCGTGGCGCTCGGCGTCGGCAGGCGTCGCGACGCTGGGCGTCGCGGCACTCGGCGTCGCGGCGCTGGGCGTCGGCAGACGTCGCGACGCAGGGCGTCGGTAGGCGTCGCGGCGCTGAACGTCGGTAGGCGTCGCGACGCTGGGCGTCGGTAGGCGTCGCGACGCTGGGCGTCGGCAGGCGTCGCGACGCTGGGCGTCGACAGGCGTCACCACGCTGGGCGTCGGCAGGCGTCGCGGCGCTGGGCGTCGCGGCGCTGGGCGTCGGCAGGCGTCGCGGCGCTGGGCGTCGGCAGGCGTCGCGACGCTGGGCGTCGGCAGGCGTCGCGACGCTGGGCGTCGGCAGGCGTTGCGACGCTGGGCGTCGGTAGGCGTCGCGGCGCTCGACATCGCGGCGCTGGGCGTCGGTAGGCGTCGCGGCGCTCGGCTTCGGCAGGCGTCGCGACGCTGGGCGTCGGTAGGCGTCGCGACGCTGGGCGTCGTGGCGCTCGGCGTCGGCAGGCGTCGCGACGCTGGGTGTCGTGGCGCTCGGCGTCGCGGCGCTGGGCGTCGGCAGGCGTCGCAACGCTGGGCGTCGGTAGGCGTCGTGACGCTGGGCGTCGGCAGGCGTCGCGGCGCTGGGCGTCGTGGCGCTGGGCGTCGGCAGGCGTCGCGACGCTGGGCGTCGGTAGGCGTCGCGGCGCTCGACGTCGCGGCGCTGGGCGTCGGTAGGCGTCGCGGTGCTCGGCTTCGGCAGGCGTCGCGACGCTGGGCGTCGGTAGGCGTCGCGGGGCTGGGCGTCGTGGCGCTCGGCGTCGGCAGGCGTCGCGACGCTGGGCGTCGGTAGGCGTCGTGACGCTGGGCGTCGGCAGGCGTCGCGGCGCTGGGCGTCGGCAGGCGTCGCGGCGCTGGGCGTCGTGGCGCTGGGCGTCGGCAGGCGTCGCGGCGCTGGGCGTCGTGGCGCTGGGCGTCGGCAGGCGTCGCGGCGCTGGGCTTCGCGGCGCTGGGCGTCGCGGCACTGGGCGCTGGCAGGCGTTGCGGCGCTGAGCGTCGTGGCGCTGGGCGTGGCGCTGGGCTTTGTAATGAATGCCTATAAATCATCGTAACGGTAGCAAAACGGCCAAGTATCACGTTTGAACTGAAATTATGAAATAAGCAAAGCTGTTAATATGCCTACTGTTTGTGTCGGGGACGCAAACATCGAGACGGTAACGGAAGCCCGAAACCTGGGGGTGTTAATGGATGAAGGGCCTTAGGTTCGAGAAACACGTCGTGAAAACGGTAAACCGTTGCTTCTACCGTTTAAAGGTGTTATATAAAATTAGGAACTTTATTTCAGAAAGTCTTCGCGCTACACTCTGCGAATCCCTCGTCCTCTCCAATTAAAATTATGCGGACGCGGTCATAGGGCCCTGTCTACTCACTCGTTCTAAACATCACATACAGAAAGTGCAAAACGCGTGTGCGAGATTCTGCTGTAAAGTGCCTCCACGCGCCCACGTGACGCCATACATAAATGGCTTAAAGTTGCTAAAGATGGACAGTCGCCGCAAACTTCACTTTGGTACCCTGCTGTTCGGTGTGGTGATTTATAAAACCCCCTCCTACCTCTATAATAAGCGGGCTTCCGATAAACAGCTGACCATCACTACTAAAGTAAGTATTCTTAATTCTCATAGATATTATGTAACTTTTAATATACATATATCAATGTACGGAACCCTCCCTCACAATTCTGGTTCGTGCTTAACGCGTATACTATTTCAAAGCGAGCTTGTTACTGAAATTGCCCAATGCTTCAGCGAGTGATAAAATGATAATCTTTAACCATCACTCATCGATAAATAGAATAATACTTCGTTTTAAATAAACTTGGTTGATTTTTTTTATTCCGATGTAAATCTGTCGGTAGTTTGTTCATGCAATAATTTTGTTGTTTTCAACCCCCGTCAAAAACAGAGAGTGTATTTGAAGTGTGTTTCTGTAGAATCGTAGCTCACAAATGGATGCAGCGATTTTGATATATTTTTCTTCGTTTGAAAGCTGACGTGATCGTAAGTTTATTTATCACCATTAATTATCTTACTACTTAATTTGAGGGTTACTTTTTTTTAAAATTTGTTAATAGTGAAATTCAATTTGGTTTTTATTCTGTATTTGCTTGCTGGTTTCAACTAGTGTACGCTCTATCTCCCATTTTTATATAGCACATAATATTATTCAACTTAAACTTAATCAAAACCAGTCGAGTAATTGCTGTTATTAATTAAAATACTCAATAAATAGTGTGAATGAAAGTTGTGTGTTATTATTGTGAACATGCATTTCAATCAAGAACTAACAGCACATTCAGTTATAATATTGTGTGATTACAGTCTTTAAAATATACTATCGATGGAGAAATAAAATCGAGTTTTATTTTTCCATCTAAATCTACTATTTTAGAAATAAAACATGAATGTTACGATACAAAGTGTCTCCGTAGGACCGAACACAATCGATAGTTCGCTTTTATGACGCACGCGACAGTACAAAATATTGCTTCTAAAACACAGAACTATCAAACAACGTATGAACACTGTATGCTCAAATGAGCATTTTTTATTTTTCTTTTAACCGAAGGCTGGCCTTGTCAGGCCCAGATGTCACTGCGACCATTCTGGATCTATTGTGACTCCTTCGCTTTAGAGTACCGTCCCCAGTCCTATGTTACTCGTGAAGCGAACGATATGGTGGGGGTCTGCGGTGCGAATTTCCTCTGCCGTAGAGTATTCGTGCTGCCCGAGGTACTTGCTCCTGCTTATATGAAGAGCTGGACTATCAAGTAGAAGGTGTTTCTTTCTCAAATGAGCATAACTATAGGGGGTGGCATAACGCCTCCGTGGTCTAGTGGTTCCGAGCTTCGCTCTCGACTCGGAGGTCGTGGGTTCAAATCCCGACTTGGAAACACAGAAACAATGTTATCGAGTTTGGTTAGGACAGGCAGATCACCTGATTGTCTGACAAGAAAGATCCATGCGTCGGATGGGCATGTAAAAAGTCGGTCCTGCGCCTGCTCTCCCGCCAGTCGTGTCGGCTATCCATTTCACTGTACTACGCGAGCGAAGGAAGAGAATGCTTCTGTGTATTGCGCACACACATAGACACTATAAGATAACTCCTGCGTAGTAGGTATTCCATAAAAATCCGTTCAGTAGTTTTTGCGTGAAAGGGTAAACACATACATACATACAAACTTTATCATTTGTAATATTAGTAGGTAGTATAAGTCCCTGACTGAAGTTACGGTCTATAATAAAATAATAGTATCGTATATTATATCTCCTGTGTATCGACGCCTTAAGTCTTTAGAGTCCCATATTTTTAATGCACCAAGGAATTTATATCAACTATCGACACTTTTATTACTTACTTTATAGTATCGATAATTTATATATCAAAATATATTTCGGATTTTATAGATACATAAAATGAACGGATAGTATTTCTGTCGATAGAAATCCTAGGATTTACAATCGATATACAAGGTGTAAAACAAATAAGTGTACTTCAGGGTATGTATGTGCCTAACTACTAATGTATCTCATGAACATGTATTTCCCAATACAAATAACATGATGTTTTGCTCGTTTTATACGGAACCTTGGCAGTTTTTTAGATACAAAAATAAAATAAATTTATCTGCGACCCATATCAACAAATAATTATTACATTACACAACAAATACAAATTAGTTAAAAATTCATTACACAAATTCAAGACATTAATTTAAAAATAGACAGTGTTGTTAATTAATATGATTACATTCCATTAAATACTATACCTATTATATATTTTATTATAATTCTCTATTATGGTAGATTCAATAAATTATTGTTAATAACTTTAGTGTTTTACATTACATTAGGATTAATTATTATTTTATTTTTAATTTAAATTTATCCATGTCATTTTAGGTATCTAATATTACAAGCCTCTTTGTTGGACACTGCGAGTGACGTGTACGTTACAGTCCAGTCCAGTCCAATCGACGAGCTATCATTGCCAATCGTTATCAAATATAATAATATCGCTTCTCGGCCTTTTGGGTAAGATCAAAGTGTAAAGTGTAGTATGATGGTGTTGGAGCTGTCCAGCACTCGGCGCACCAGCGAGGCGCACCGCCTTCGAACAAAAGTAGTATTAAAGACGTTAGTAGTATCATAGATTTAGAGAAAAATCTTTAATATCATCTTTCGAGAATCAAAACCATATTGAAATAAAGTAAAAAAAGGTTAGTAACCGATTAAAAGTGATTAAGTTCGCTAATTTGTGCAATATATTGATATTCAGACTATCTAACAGCGCCATCTTCAAATAGTCAGAATTTTCCGTTGAATTCGAGGAACGCAATTTTGTATGAACTTTGGCAGTCTATGTATAATTGGTCCATGGTAGTATTAAAGAAATTTTACAAATCAATCAGCTAAACGTGAGTCCAATGGTCTCTTCTAAGACAATTTATTCTCTAATACTTATTAAGTATACCAGTTATATTATAAGTGTTATAATAATGTCTTATTTGCTTACCTACCTTAATTTAAATAATAATATTGAAATTTAGCGCGTTGCGATCGCTGCATATAGTGTAAGTTACTAAAAAATATGTATGAAAGAATCATTCCTTTTTTAATAATAACAAAAACCGACGTGAGCAGTCAAAAGATAATCGCTATAGTGTTTCCGACAACCACGCGAACGAAGTCGCGGGCACAGCTAGTTAACAATATCACGTAACGGAAATAATCGCGCGCTTGTACCGACCGCAGCCGCAACCGAAACCGGCCGTGATAATAATTGTGGTTTAAGGGTCACTTCATACCAGCGTGTCGAAACGCACCCTACTGAAAGGGGGTGTTTAATTGAGAATACATAAATGGTTATACGCCTCCGTGATCTAGTGGTTCAGAGCTTCGCTCTCGACTCGGAGGTCGTGGGTTCGATTTCCTGATTGTCTGACAAGAAAGATGATCCATGCGTCGGATGGGCATGTTAAAAGTCGGTCCTGCGCCTGATCTCCCGCCAGTCGTGTCGGTTTACCGTCCCACTGGGTTATGAGAGTAAAAGGAAGAGAGAGTGCTTCTGTGTATTGCGCACACACTTGGGCACTATAAAATAACTCCTGCGTAGCTGGCCTGGTTTCAATGAAATCGGCTACTGACAATGAAATCGGTGAGGGGAGCTATTATTATTATAATTAATGGTTATTTGTCTATTATCACTTTTTAACTCAAAAACAGACAAGATAACAGACACGCTTTAATCTTCTTCTTATAATATTTAAAAATTAATCGCTGTTCGTTAGTCTCGCTAAAACTCGACAACGGCTAAACCGATTTGGCTATTTTTGGTGTTGAACGAATATGTAGAATATATGATAAAATTTCACAAATATTTCGTGAAAGTCCAGGGAATGTTAAAACGGTTTAAAAAAAAAGTATGCTCAACGAAGTGGGAACGGGTCAGCTATCTATAAATGTAATATTGTGCATTTTCTTACCTTAACATTCCTATCACACCTAACTAAAAACCTGATGACCTTGAAAACCTGAACCGATTTCCACCAAACATAGCTAAGAATACTCTCGACTAGATACCTTGCGAACAAAACCGAGTTAAAAACATGAGTTTAGGAGCTACGATGCCACAGACACATATACATTTACACAGACACTTCAAAATTCTAACACCGCGTCGTTTCTGCGTCGAGGGTTAAAAACAGACCTTAGTAGTAGACCAGGGGCCCTACTCAAGATGCCATCGCTAATTATCGCTTACAAAGTTCGATAACAAAATGTATGGGATTTGACATAAGGTACGCTAAATGACATACCAAATCGCGATCATTTATCGTGGCTTATGTCAAATCCCATACATTTTGTTATCGAACTTTGTAAGCGATAATTAGCTATGGCATCTTGAGTAGGCCCCCAGTAGTCTTAGAGTTTGTAGGAACTAAGCCGACAGACGTTATGTTTTTATAAGACAAAATTAAACATTTAGCAGACGTTGACAAATGAGTCGACACTATGTTTTTTTATTGGTTCTACAAGCTGTAAAATAAATTAGTGATAATACTTTAGGGTGCCTGCCGTGTGGTGACGGCATTAGAATACAATTATCACCACCCCCGATACTATCCTAGGGGAGTCGTAAGAGGCGACTAAAAGGAAACACACACACATCAACAGCTAGTGTGAGAGAAGGAAAACTCGAAACAAAACCCTGTACCAACCCGTCTAGCCAGCGTGGTACCAGTAGGCTTAACTTCCTTCAATAATGTATTGGAGAGGCCTATGTCCAGCAGTGGACAGTAAAAGGCTGTAACGACGACGACGACTTTAGGGTGTATAGATACTGTATATGTGTCTCCTATGTAGAGTATAATATGAAAGTACCAGCGCTGAAAGACTTACTTTTGACTTTCATGTTTGTATAATAATTAAAAAAAAAAGGTTAAAAAACTAGAAACCGGCTTCGCAAAAAATGGGTCTAAAAAGTCTGAAACAAGAAAATAATTCTATTTGAAATCCAGAAATGCATAGGTACAAAAATGGTCAAGGTAGAGCCGTGGTCGCACCCGCTATTGGCATCGAGCCATAAAATTTCTTTTTACCGTATTTCGGTGTGAACTAATGCTTAGATTTTATAACCTATGCATTTCTGGATTTCAAATTGAATTATTTTCTTGTTTCAGACTTTTTAGACCCATTTTTTGCGAAGTCGGGTTATAGTTTTTTAACCTTTTTTTTTATTTATTATTTTTCTGTTTCCACATCAAATATAATAATTATTATATTTTTATTTACTTGTCCATTACATAGAAAGTATCAACTCCTAGATACTACTTGTACGTCCGCATTTTAAACCTTTATGTTGAATTTAACAATAAAATATAATAATAAATAGAAAATATAAATACATATTCGTAATGTGCTTGCCAAGACCTATCTTTTGATACCAAACACGAGACAAATATCTTAATAAAATTTTTTTTGGAGATAGTTTTTGAAGTATAATTTTCAAAGTCCAAAATTTTTAAATTTATATAGCGTATGTTACTCGCGGTATTAATACGAATCGATTGACACCTCATTCATCAAAATCGGACCAGTAGTTTAGCCGCTACGAGGGAACATACATACATACATACATACATACATACATACATACATACATACATACATACATACATACATACATACATACATACATACATACATACACATACATACATACATACATACATACATACATACATACATACATACATACAACATACATACATACATAAATCCATACATACATACATACATACATACATACATACATACATACTTACATACAACATACATACATACATACATACATACATACATACATACATACATACACTACATACATACATACATACATACATACATACATACATACATACATACATACATACATACATACATACATACATACATACATACATACATACATACATACATACATACATACATACATACATACATACATACATACATACATACATACATACATACATACATACATACATACATACATACATCATACATACATACATACATACATACATACATACATACATACATACATACATACATACATACATACATACAACATACATACATACATACATAACTACATACATACATACATACATACATACATACATACATACATACATACATACATACATACATACATACATACATACATACATACATACATACATACATACATACATACATACATACATACATACATACTACTACATACATACATACAAACATATACATACATACATACATACATACATACATACATACATACATACATACATACATACATACATACATACATACATACATACATACATACATACATACATACATACATACATACATACATACATACATACATACATACATACATACATACATACATACATACATACATACATACATACATACATACATACATACATACATACATACATACATACATACATACATACATACATACATACATACATACATACATACATACATACATACATACATACATACATACATACATACATACATACATACATACATACATACATACATACATACATACATACATACATACATACATACATACATACATACATACATACATACATACATACATACATACATACATACATACATACATACATACATACATACATACATACATACATACATACATACATACATACATACATACATACATACATACATACATACATACATACATACATACATACATACATACATACATACATACATACATACATACATACATACATACATACATACATACATACATACATACATACATACATACATACATACATACATACATACATACATACATACATACATACATACATACATACATACATACATACATACACATACATACATACATACATACATACATACATACATACATACATACATACATACATACATACATACATACATACATACATACATACATACATACATACATACATACATACATACATACATACATACATACATACATACATACATACATACATACATACATACATACATACATACAGACATACATACATACATACATACATACATACATACATACATACATACATACATACATACATACATACATACATACATACATACATACATACATACATACATACATACATACATACTACATACATACATACATACATACATACATACATACATACATACATACATACATACATACATACATACATACATACATACACATACATACATACATACATACATACATACATACATACATACATACATACATACATACATACATACATACATACATACATCACATACATACATACATACATACATACATACATACATACATACATACATACATACATACATACATAACATACATACATACATACACATACATACATACATACATACTACATACATACATACATACATACATACATACATACATACATACATACATACATACATACATACATACATACATACATACATACATACATACATACATACATACATACATACATACTATTTAGTGCCTCAGCATATATGTTATTGTTATTAGGTTCAAATTACACGTCCAATAATACACTTCTAGTTAATCGTATTTTACTTTATTCTACTACGTAGATAATACAATAAACAGTATCTTATAAATAACTATGTAGGTACACTGACCCCACTAACCTATCCGGGCCTCTCAAGGAGACTAACTTAAAACTATCTTAGGCATCAACGTCAATGTCATCTTTGACATCTAGTTGTTTTAAATACATGCATAGCATTATGTAACATCTCCCTTTTTCGAGAAACGCATACAATTTAATAATGCTTAAAATATACATGATTACAAAATATAACTTACTAATTAAATTTCTCATGTATGTACAATTTAGGTTGTTTACAGTTCTACCAGATCTGGTAACATAATCTGTACCTATTTGCCTTTCCACAGGAACACAGTTATCATTATGCCTACTAATATCCTGAGAATTTCACTCGTGAAACAACTAGGATTTATGGGAAGTATATTGCACGTATCATGACCATTATAAGAAGGATCTATTTTTTTAAATTCATCTTTACTGTCACCCGCAAAAGAGGAAGGAGGATTTATATTTTTTAAATTATTTTTCCTATGTCTAATATGCGCTCTATTTCTCCTATATATAACACCATTCATATCGGTAATATAATGAGACCTACCACAATCTAGATTTCTATGTATTACACCAGGAGTCCAAAAATCTTGGGGTTTTTTTTTAAAATAAATGTCATCTCCAGCTTAAAGACTTCATTCCTTTGCCTTGCACATCTGTCAAAGTAATATGTCATTTTGTTTTTATTTTTGACATAAGATTTTTTGTAAACAGAAAACTTTACTAAATTCGGTTTTAATTTTTTACACAGGACAGGTATATTCATACGTAAACTCCTAGACATTAATAATGATGCTGGGCTGGGAAAATCGCCTTAAGCAGTGTTCCGGTAGTGTAGCAATGCTAAATATCATAACTGTGTAATATCATAACATTTCAAAAGTTCCTTATTTGTGTTAGGTTTAAATTTAGCACATACTAGACACTGTTCAATTAAATTTTTAATGTCTGCATTTATATTGGGCCAATAAACTGTTTCCCTAGCAATGTTAAGTGTTTTATTTATACCTGAATGACCACAGTGAATTTTATCTAATATTTGCTTTTGTAAAGCCTTTGGGACTATGAGCCTATTGCCCTTAAAGAGTAAATCATTCACTATATGTATTTCACTTTGAATATTCCAATATGGTTTAACCAAACAGTTAATTTTGTTTTTGCTTGTTGGCCAACCATTTTTTATATAAGATTTAAGCAAATTAAATGATTCATCTTGTTTACTTTCCTTTAAAATTGACTCTAAATATGACTTTGATACTGAAATATTAGAAAAAATTGAATTGACATGATATTGCAAGTCTTGTTCATATTCTGGTACATATGTATCAGTGAGTGAAGCTCGTGATAGCGTGTCTGCTATATACATATGTTTACCAGGTACATAAATTACTTCTAAGTCATATCCTTGCAACGCAAGCATCATTCTCTGCAGCCTAGCTGGCACTTCATGAAGAGGTTTTTTAAAGAGATAAATTAAAGGTTTGTGATCTGTATGAACGGTAACAAGACCTCCATAAATATATTGATGAAATTTATTACAACCAAACTGTATAGCAAACAATTCCTTTTCAATCTGAGCGTAGTTTTGTTGAGAGCTTGTCAATGTTCTTGAGCTATATGCAATTGGTCGCTTATTTTGCATGATTACAGCGCCCACTGCATTCTTGGATGAATCTACTGACAAAATTAAAGGTACATTGCAATTATAGTTAGCTAATACAGGTGCTTTAGTAATAATATCTTTTAGTGATTCAAAACATTTTTGATAATTATCATCCCATAGGAATGGTATATCCTTTTTTAACAAGTTTCTTAAGACATTAGTTTTGTCTGCTAAGTTTTCAATGAAAGGGGCTAAAAATTTAACATGCCTAAAAATCTTTGTAAATCCTTAATATTTTTAGGTGTAGACATATTTTTTTACAGCTCTAATTTTATCTGGATCAATTTTAACACCATCTTTGCTAAAAATATAACCCAAATATGTTATTTCTTCTAAAAGAAACTTACACTTGAGCTTGTTTAATTTCAAATTTACCTGCCTAGCCCGTTCTAAAAATAATTCTAACCTCTTATTGTGTATTTCAATTGTCTCCCCATATATTAAAATGTCATCACACCAAATAATTATGCCTTCAATGTCCCCAAATAAATCAATCATAGTTTTATAAAATATTTCTGTTGCAGTATTAATCCCAAAAGGCAACCATAGAAATTTATATCGACCAAATGGGGTCTGAAATGTGCACAAATCACTACTTTCTTTTGTTAATTTTATATTATAAAAACCAGAGAACGCATCCAAGTGGGAAAAATATTTAGCTTTAGACAATTTTGACCTGACTTCATCAATATTTTTAATAGGATAATGACTTCTTAATAGATTTTTATTTAAATATCTAGGATCTAAACATACCCTTAATCCTCCTGCCTTTTTCATGGTAATGACTAAACTACTTACCCATAACGTGGGTTTGTTAACCTTTTGTATAATTCCCAGTTGTTCCATGATTTCTAATTCTTTCCTTAACGGCTCGATGAGAGCAAACGGTACCTTCCTCGGGGGATCTATTCTTGGTATGGCATCCTTCTTTAATACAATACTGTGTTCATATGGAAGACATCCTAGGCCCTGAAAAACATCATTATATTTGATTACAATATTGTCACATGTTTTTTTCATATAGGTTATGTATATTTTTCACAATTTTATTGTCATTTTGACAATTTACAGAGAAGTTTTTTGTATTAAATTTAACTTTATACAAGTTGGTAAGCCAATTACAGTTGGACAATTCAAACTTGTTATTACAAAAGTAATTGTTTCAGGCTCAACTTTATTATCTAATAAACAGGATACATTAGATACTGCCACTATGGGAATTTTATGACCATTGTAAGCAAAAATATTATAATTTTTACACTGTTGTTTGTCTTTATTTTAATATACAACTTTGAGCTTTTACATGTGTCTAAAGACATCATATTTATATCTGCTCCAGTATCAATTATGCAATCTACTCTTTATTGTTTATATTAAGAAAATAATGCCAAGAATTATCATTTTTACTTAAAATTGTGCTATTTCTACTACTTTGTGATTCAATGTTGAACAATGTCCCTATAGTAAATCTCTCAGCACTATTTTTTGTTACTTCATCATCGAGATTTGAGTTGTCTACTTCAGAAACAACATTCCTGACATTATTTTTCTTATAACATAAATTAGTAAAGTGTCCATATTTAAAACATGACCTGCATTTATGCTTCCATGCTGGGCAGTTGCGATGAGCATGTGTTGTGTTGCATCTCCCGCACGTTGTTCTGGACCCGGGTGTGGCTGATCTTCTTTGTTGATAATGCGGCACTGGAGATCTGGTTTTTCTCCTATGCTGGTGCGATGAAAACGATGATGACGGAGAACTGTTCGGACGGTTTCTGTGTATCTTGTATACGGTGGCCATCTTCTCTTCTTTCACCCCCATTGATTGAATCTTCACTCTTCTGTGCCATA